>JBAMBF010000119.1:600000-1007500 GCA_037043605.1 Drosophila multiciliata | reverse complement strand
TGAGAAAAATGTTTAAAAATATAAAAATGCTAAAAATAATATATGTGCAAAACATAGAGACGCAACAGCAAAACTCCAAAATAAAAATGTGTGTGTGTGTTGTAAAAAAAAAGTGAAAAAGAAGTAAAAAAAAAAATTGAAACAAATATGCGCGCATTTTGTGTCTGTATATGAGAGTCACGCACACAAACGAACAGTGGACACAAATTAAATGAAATCCAAGCAGAGCAAAGCTAATACTCCATAAGCCCCCTCCCTCTCAACACTGCTGCCACCTCTTAGATTGTCGGCGCTGTTGCTTTTTGGATTTCATTTGTCGTCTCCTCCACCCCCTTTGTTTTTGCAATAACAAATCAAAAAAGCAAAGCAGACGACTGAAGAGGGTTTTGTTTGGTTTACCGTTGCGCATGTCACGCACACCACAAAAACAACAGGAAAAGCAAACAACAACCAAAATCAGTATTTAATGCGTTCTTTTCTTTCTTCTTTTCATCTTTATCTTCTCCCAAATATTTGCAGTCAGCGCGAATTCCCCTTTAAAAATGCATTTTATTAATGAAAAAAATAATAATAATTAAAAACCCCCAAACAAAAAAAAGAAAAATATATTTAATATAAAAAAACAATGTGAGCATGTGTAATGTGAAATTTAGCCGATAAGCACGAACTGTATGTATTATTTAAATTTTTGTTCGATAAGTGCCCATTAAAACAAATCAACATAAAAATCATAAAAATAAACTTACAAAAAAAGCAAAGCAGAGCAAAAAAAAACAACAAACCAAACCAAAAAAAAACAGCATAGTAGCAACAACAGAACCAAGAACAACAAGGCGAGAAAGAGATAGCAGCAAAGGTGAGCGCAACGCGCAGTTTGCTTTGTTGTTGTTCTTGCTGCTGCTGCTTCTTCTTCTCTGAGGTGAAGCGAATGAGCGCCGAGCAAAGGTGAAAAAGAAAAATGTCAACGTTCTTGAACAATTTCTTCCCGGCAGGTAAGTGAACAGCAAACAAAACGAAATCAAAACAAAACAAACCAAAAACAGAAATACAAACTGTGGATGTGTGTGTGTGTGGTTAAATTGAAAGTCACTTTTGGCATATTTTGTTCTGTTTTCAAACTGCTGGTGATACTCTCTTTCTGTTCCTTTTCCGCCTTTATTCACTTACATTCGTGGAAATTGCGCCTGCAATGGAAACTATATTCTCGAAGATTATTGGCAATTACTAGCGGTGACCATGGAATGCAAGTGGTAGATCATGGAACGTAAGAGAGTGAGATAGATAGAGAGCGGGAATGTGCTGAAGATATTAGTGTAAGTCATAGCTTCAGATTCTTCTTTGTAATCAATCTAACCCTTTGCTGTACTTACGCACACATAAATGATCGAGTGAGAGAGATAAGTTAAGGGTGTTATTAACGATCATTGAGGAGGGTTGCACACTCGTACCTTCCAGGCACCAACATGTTCCACTTGTTTTCCTCAATTGTGGAACCTGTGCCACAGTAAAAACGACTTCCTTTTGTCCTTAACTAAAAAAAATATATATTTATTTAAAAAAAGAGAAATAAACCAGTTGCTGGCATCGGCAAACGGCAGCTGTCGGAAATACAATTTGACTTGGAGACTTCTTCTGGTTCGCTTCTCTCTTCTTTCTCTTCACATCTCTGTGGGTGCATTGTTTTTTTACCTGTTGTTTATTATGTTGCCTTTGTTATTCTCTTGTTGATCGCATCGAGTGCAATTTGAAACTGGTTTTTCTTGGCTTCCACTCTTTGGCTTTTGGTTTCTGTTCTTAGACATTATCAAGGTTTTTTTTTCTTGCCAAAACTGCATCTAAATAATGCTTCTCTATTCATCTCTGCTAATTTATTTTGTTTAATTTAACGTATCCTTCACTTGACTTTACGATCCACATTTAACTAAATTCTCTGATATATTGGAATTGTTTATTGACGAAGTGCCTTGATTTGTTTCAGTTTATATAAAAAAAAACCTGATCTACAACTATATACCCTAGAAATATAAGTTGTAGTTTTAATAAATGGAAATTGTAATTAAATTAATCAAATCTTATAAGAGTTTTTTTTTATCCTTTGACAGTCGTACTTAATTTTATTGATATTGCTATTGTTTGTTTGCAATTTTATAGTTTGTAGTTTGAAAGTATGCAACACATTTCACATTCCGGCATATTTTTCAGAATCACGCCTTTACATATTTCTATTCCTGTTTGGGCTTTGTGTTTGCTTGGGAATTTTTTTTATCGTAATGACAACCACCCCACCCCTACCCCTTCTTGCTCTTTCTTCGCCCTGCTGCCTGTGGCTATATATATTCGCATTCGCTTGAGTTTCCCTTGAAGCCTTTCTCCCCTCTCTCATTCGTTGCATTTTCCTCTCTCCTTGGTATTTGAATTTGTGTCTGTTATTTGAATAAACTCGCAATTTTATAGCCATTGGTTTTTTTCATTAACTATTGGCTTGCTGCTGGTGACATAGAGAGAACAACAGAGAAATAAGAGAGAGTGTGAGAGAGTTTTGTCTTGTGACTTGGATATATTCTTTGTTTGTTGCTTTCATAATTCACAAGTTGTTCTGTTCTGCTCAGCTATTCTCTGTTCTACTATTTATTTATTCTGAAAGAAGTAACAGCATGTGGCACAGTTGCCTATTTGAATTTGAATTCTTATCACATTATGATAATGTATATAATTGAAAGATACATGAAAATGTAAATTTTAAACAACTTTACAAACATAAGCGAAAGTTTTTTTTAATAAACAAAAAAGACAATAAAATTGCTGCTGGAAGCACTTCGTCCAGAACATTAATTTCCAATTTTTTGAATTTGCTATTAACTATATGTGTAATGCTTTGATATTATTATTATTATCTCCTCCACAAATGTAAATTGTTAATGAAATGAAATTTAATTTCCGTGGAACTTGCTCTCTGCGAACTGGTTCAGAGCCTGAAGGCTAAGTTTTTCATCACTGCTACAGTTTGATGCACGCTGGAAGAACCTTGCGCGTGCTAGCTAGCTGGTGCTCAAACTGTATTATCAGGCGCTTAGCTGCGTTTTGCTTTTATTTTTATTTCGCTTTTTATGACTTATTTTTGTTTTGAAGCGCGTGTATGTGTATTGTGTGTTTGTTTTTTACACTTGGTTTCGCGTTTCGTCTTCATTCCGCCGCTGCTGCTGCTAACCTTTTGAGTTAGTCACTCTTTAGCAACGAACGTTAACACACGGCGAACGAGAGCTCAACTTAAGTGAGTGCTGCTCTGCTCTCTCTCTCTCGCTCATACTCTCTGTATGAGTGTTTAATTCTGTTTTGGTTTGCATTACGATTTGTTAGTGCTCAAAAGTAACGCGTGTGTTTGTTTGCCTCTGGTGCTGCTGTTAATGTTATTTCGAATATGGTGTGACACTTTGAACTGGTAGCGCTCAAGTGAGAGAGAACTAATAACATTAACATTGGCAACTGTTGTTGAGATTAATGTTGTACTAAGCACGCCAGACTATCGCTCTCCCGTTCTCTCCCTCTTCCTAAGGTAAATGCGTAATTATCCGCAAGTCGCTGCCGTTGGGCTGTCAATGAACAGCTGCAGAAATAACACATCAATCAAAATGAAATTAAGCGAAAGTCGACCGTTCTTTGCCGCTGTTGTTGCTGTTGTTCTGCTTCTGTTGCTGTTACTGTTTCTGTTTTCTGCCAACGCAGCGCAAGAAGAAGAAGCGCCTGACTCAGCAAGAGACAACAAAAAGTAAGATATTGGCAGGGGATGGAGAGGGGCTGAATTTTGTTGTTTTACTTTGATTTTTTTTTGGTTGTCCGTTGTGCATATTATTTTGCGCCTCGGTGCGCCCATTCTGCGGCGCTTCCACTTCTTTCCATCTCCCTCCCCATACCATCCCATCTGATTTTCGCCGCCTACGCTTTGACACCAGCTTTCTTCTTTTTTGTGTCACATTTCGTAATAAGAAATACATTTTGTTTCGGTTGTCGATTTCCAATCCGCATAATATTCAAAGAGCATAGGCCTATTTTTAATTTTTTTATTTAATTGCTTAAATATTCATTTGTTGTTGTTGATTTTTTATATTTGATTTTCAACCCATTGGCGCCCTCAATATATGAGCGGCAATTTGCACAGCTGTTTTTTCAGCTTGAACTGAATGTCGACTGCGAATTGGGTCAAACTGTTGCTGTAAAGCTGACAGCAGCAACAATAACAACTACAATAACCAACCAAACTTGTCTTTGCTCACGTTGGCGGCTCAAGATAGAAAGAGCGAGAGAGAGGGAGACGGCGAGAGGTACTCCAGTGCAACCCAGAGCTGGCAACGTTGTCAATATCATTCACTGTTGTTGTTGGTTTTCTTCTTCCCAGAGTATAATGGAAATGAAAACCGTTCGCTGACCAAGTTTTTTTTATATTTATTTATTTTGTACTTATATATCTTTGTTTTTTTTATTTCTAAAAGGCACAAACGAAATGTGCAACTTGTAAACATTTATTTTAACTACTTTTATTATAGAAATCCCTGGGTTAACTTCAAAGCAATTAAAAACATTTTGCAAATTTTGTATCAATTGGCTTGTCTAGAAATAAGTACAAAATGCGTTTTGTGATCGTCTTATTTAGATAATCTATTTTGAAATATTGCTATATTTTTTTACGTACTTGAATAATTCATTCTCAAGTGTCTTATTTGACAATATAGATAGAAACTCGTGTGAATAAATGATTGGCTTGCGAGCACCTCGCTCAATGTGAGTGAACTACACTTTACAGTTATATGTGGACAAGAGATCTTTGTAACTTACTTACATGAACTCAAACTTTGAAGCATTGATAAATTATGTTTTGGCCTCGCAGCAAACGGCAGGTGTGTGTGTGCGCGATAGAGATAGCAGCTATAACAAGTAATTTGAAGTGCTGTTGACATTTTGCCCAGCATGGTAAGTTGTGGTAAGAATAGAATTCTCTGCTGCTGATAAGAATTGAGGACCATTTTCGGACTGTTAATTAACAGTTTGACATTCTTTGCTTGAGATTTACTGTAAGTAAGCAATTTTGATTAATTTAAATTGTTTATTTTAAGAATATACAAAAAATAAATAATAGATAAGAGTAACCCTCGCCAATAGAGCTTAATGTTCTTCACTATACAACAATTTGGAATAATATTTTGAAGGGGGACAGCAAACAATAAAAAACTGGGGTGCTTATGAAGATCATGAACAAGGCAACAACGACGAATAGTGCAAAAGTTGTCAATTCATGTGGCGCATTTGTTTTTGTTTATGCTTCTAAAACGGTGCACACAAAATGTTATGCGTTTCTTGTTCTTGTGACAACGAAACTTTCCAGCCATGGGCGCTAGCTCACAACATCTCACACACACACACACACACGCACAAACGGACTCACGCCCACTTTCGTCAGTAGTGTTTTACAGTTTGAGAGCGATAGCGCAGCAGTGGCGCTCATTCATATTAACTAAATCTCTCTCTCTCGCTGTTTTTTTCGTTCTGTTCTTGCTTGCCAGTTACGCACACACACACACAGATACCTCCGCCGCCTGCTTACTCGGTCACTCGATCGTATACTCAGTTGAGTTTGCGCCGTGTTGCCGCACAGTTCGTAGTTCCATCGTCTCCTCCGCGACTGTTGCGCGTTACGTTAATACGTTACGACGACAGAAGTCCACCGTTACAGCAGCAGCGGCGTGTGTGTAATACATAACGGTAAAAAGTGCAAACATACAAACAAACAACGTGTCATAACCACGTAATAATATTTCGCTTGGCTCAGCATTTATGCCCCTCTTCCGCTTAACTTATTTTGAAGTTTCTTTTTTTGTGCTGCGTGAGTGTCGCTGTGTTTATGTGTGTGTGTGTAAATATATATTTTCATGAACGCCGCGTTCGTGATCTTTGAAGCAAAACGTAAAACACAGCTGTCTGTGTTTCACTACAAAAAAAATCATTTATATATATGTATATATTTTTGTTTTTGCCGACGTCATGCCAACAACAAACTGCCAGTAACAGTCAATTTATGTAAAGTGAAAACGTTCACAGATACGTTACAATACTTACCTTCATACATACAAACAATACTACAGTTTGTGACGCATTGTTAATCGAAGTAAAAATATAAACTTAACTCGTTCTCCCGAAGCTGGTTTTACACGCATTGGTGTTGGCTGGCCTCATGCTCAAAGTAAGTGTGACTCTCCAACCTGTTGCTGCGTATTTTTTAAAATCAACCAAAAACAAAAAAAGTTATTAACTTTTGCCTCACAGCTTTTAATTAAATTTTTTCGTGTTTTGCGTGTGCGCTAAAATGTTAAAAAAAGAGAAATAAGTAAAAGCACAAGTGATTGCCAAAACAGCTAAGCACACATCAAATTAAACTTTTTTCTTTTTTTTTGGTTTTACCTAATACATGCACACGTATATATTCAAGGCCAATATCATTTTCTATACCCTTTACTTGTTACTTATAAATCGGGGTATGCTCCTTCCTCATTTCTGTAAACTAACAAAAATAAGCTCAGTTCTCATGTGTTTTTTCTGTTTTTATTTATTTATTTGGGGTTTTGTGCACTGCGACCTGGTAGATCTATTGTGCCCCTTTTTTTCTGTTTACATTGATTACATTTTTTTTTAAAGTATACAAATTTATGTATCCGTTATTTATAGTCAATAATATATATTAATCGGCATTAAATATGTTCTCTCTTCTTAATTACTTTAACTGTTGAGATATTTATGTGGTATATGTTCGTCGTGAACTCCTCGATCTGTCTCATTCTTACTTTTGGGTTTTTTCATCACTTTATTTGTTGCGTTGCTTTCTGCGCTGCCAAAAAGGCATTGGCCCATTTCATGCAACCTCCCCACCCACACCACTCTCTTTGTATTTCCTTAACCACATGATGAATTTATTTTATGCTCTTAATAATTGCTCTTAATAACTTTGGTTCTGCTGCTGTTGATTCCATTTCAACTCAACATTCTACAAGTGCATATTGGAAATGATATTTGCTCTGCAGTATGACAGGCAGTGCATAACTTCAAATAGACAAGCTGATGTCGACGTAATTTTCCCTAAATATACACAGTGGTATGCGTAAGTGTGTAAATATGTGCAGAGGTGAAAAGGAATTAGTTTACAAGGTGTTCTTTTCTTTCTCCTTCCGCTCGTCGCACCTTCGTCATTTCCATTTTACAGTTTGTTTTTGTTGATGTGTTTCATTAACATATTTTGCGTATTTTGCTACTCGCCATTCGAATTGCGTCTTGCTTTTATTATCAAAAACAACAACAGCTTTTGTTAAATGTGCTCCAAAAATAAGTGCGCCTTTTATCGTTTTATCGATAACGGGTCGACAAAAACAAAACAAAACAAAATTAAAATCAACAAAAGCAAACGCAATTGTGCATTGCTGTCGCCTCTTTTTTTCTCTTTTGCTCTTAGCTGCGGTATGCCACACACACACACAGATAGACATGCGGTCAAAATACATGTTGATATTTGTTTAATTGATTTCTAATCACTTTTTTATTCTGTGTACTATATCGCTCTCTTTCACACTCTCTTTTTTCAGATACGGCTGCTATGGATCCAATTTTCTTTTCACCTTCAAATGGTATACCGTCTGAGAGTAAACTCGCCACTTATATGGTAAGCTATTATTCTTCTTGTTTTGCTTGTAGTTGCTTTTATATATGCATAAGTAATTTTTGGTTAAATGCAGTTTGAAAATCGCGCTCGCTTGCTTTACATGCCGTCATAGTTTTAGTGATACGCATGTCAAACTCATTTCGAGAGTAGGCCACTTAACAAATGTGACCCTGTCTGGCGAACACCCACCTTCACATCCAGCCCCGCACTCGCAACATCCCTGTACCCTCCACAAGCAGCAAGCATCTGTTTAATTAACAGCTGAAGTTTGTTTTGCTTGTTGTCAGACAGATTTTTTCCTATGTTTGTGTAATTATGTTTAATGTATTTGTTTTCACTCAATTTGCTTGAAACAGTATAATTGTTCAATCCACAAATTCATTCATATATATAAATATATATATATATAGTTATATATATGCATATGTGCTTGACCGACTTTTATTTTTTTATTGCGACTATCAGCCAGCATGTGCATAAATTTAAGCAGAGAGACAACTGCAATCTGTGCATTCATACATAACATTAAAGTAATTACAATTAATTGTTGCTCATGCATGGATTAGAAATTAAGAAACGGGTGCAAATTTATGATCAATTCAATATATTGTGGCTTAATAAAAATCCTACGTTAGTAAAAAACAAATATGATAAAAACATGTAATTAAAAGCGAGCGCCTAAGCTCTTAACTCAACTTTTACTGTGACTCTGTTAATGCTAATTCCATTAATAGTTCACATAACATAGCAGTTAAATGTGTGTTTTTTTCAGTTTGCATTATTTGTTATTGTTTATTGCTGTTGTGATTTGATTGCAGATAAGATTAGACCTTTTCAACGAATAATTCATGCCGTATACTCCATACACTACAAAGTAATGCGAAGAAGGTAAAAAGAAGTAGTGCAAATGAATGTAACAGGCATACAACTATAACTTTACACTTGATAAATGAAGTTTCTAAACTCGTTATTGATCAATTCTTAAAAACTTCCTAGAAATCGGATAAGAAATGTTAAATTAATTAAAACAGATTTTCATATATGGAACAAACTACCACTAGGATATCCTCGAGGCGAGGATAATAAATTGCTTATTATATTATAGATTTAACTCCGCTAGATTACAGCTTTTCACAATTAAGCAAGGCTTGTTTCTTGCTTCTTCTTACGCTTGGGCTTACAGATCCTGACCTTTAACTTGTAACTGTCTGTTGTTTAAACTCTCTCTCTCTTTCTCTATTTCTTTTTGTGTATTCGCATGCTGTATCTCTCTCTCTCTTTCTCTCTCTTTCTGTTAGAATGTTGCCACAGCGACGGGCTATGGACTGAATACTGCTAGTGTTAATGTTAACCTTAACATTAATGCTAATGCTAGCAGTAATAGTGACAGTAGCAATAATAGTAACGGTAACAGTAACTGTAATACTAACAGTAGCAGTAACAGTAATGGGTTCGCATTACTTAACTTGGACTCTTCTTCTTCTACGTCTATAGCCGTTAAAAAAAAGACTCAGGTAAAAATCATTAGCCAGACACCAAGACATATCCTCCCTCCAAGTCAGAAACCTTCTCCTCCCATTTCCCCGTCCACTCACCTTTTGAAGTTAGTTTTTTGTGTGTGTTTTTGTTAGTGATATTTAATTTTAATTTAAACTCTTTCTAATGATGTTCTTTTGCTCCTTTCCTTTTTAATAGGTAACGCCTCAATCGCCCGAATTCATTCCAACCAATTTTTATACACCATATCACGTGAACAATGGCATAAGCGGCGTCAATGGGTTAACAGCTGCTGCAGCCGCAGCCGTTGCCACAGCGTCAGCATCGGTACCAGCAGCAGCAACCGCGTCACCCGTTTCCACATCGGCCTCGGTGACGTCAGCGGTGAGCATTAGTAAGACGGTAAATGGCAGCAATTCCCCCTCCGCCATCGCCAGCTCAATGATGTTATCAATGCAACAACAAAAGACGACAGCGACAGTTGCAGCCGTGAACGTAGCACAACAGCAGCAGAAGCAACAACAAGCGGAACAATCAGTGACGTCAGCGACATCAGTCACATCCTCATCGTTGTCATCATCGTCAGCGTCGTCGGCACCCATTGCAATAATAGGGGCACCACCGAATCCAGCTGCTGCTCCCTTTGTCAGCAGCATGTCCGCCCAAACGCCGCTGAAAGCGCGCAACGCAATGTTGCGACAGCAGCAGCAGGAATCACCCGCAACAACAGCAGCGGTAATGATCGGTGGCGAGAAGTCGCCGCCACACGGCATGACGCCCCACGGCGCCTCACCCATACCAACAACATTGCCAGCGAGCGTGCATCAGGTAAGAAGAATTCTCATGTTCTATGATGCAGATGTACGCATTCTGCACTTGAAGAAATCGTACACCATTTGTACTACTACTAGTAGTGATTAATCTCTTTCCATTCCATCCTTCCGCAGGAGAACGTTGGTGGCACCATCTACTTTTATCCCACAGCCAATGGGCCCAATAATCAGCCTGTTGGCAATTCGGTTGTGGTGGATTCCACACATCCGTCGCACTCTGCACATCATGGCGTCGTCAGCGCTGTGGCGCCCCTGAATGCTGTGGTGCCGTCCCAGCTGTTGTATGCCGGCCATGTTTATCCCGGTCCGGCGTCCAATGTGATTGCCATGCAGCCCAAAACGCAACTGGAATCCGCTTTCTTTATGCCCGACGAGATGCGCTCCGACATACTTGCCCGCAACGAGATCTCCAACCTGATCATGGACGCTACGGAAGCGGCACAGCATGCACTGCCCCTCGAGGTGGACAACTATCATGCACTCTATCCGCTGGAGGCACCTGCCCAAGCGATGCACACCAAACTAACCCTCCCAGCGAGCACCTATCGAGCCACGCACAACAGCACCGGATTCAAGTACTGCCTGCGAAGATTACACGGTGAGTGCAGCAGAGAATCCCCAAATAACAGTTACTAAGTGCCAATCTCTATCAATCTCCACTTGCAGGTTTTCGCTTGCAGTCCACAAAATGCATGACGCTCGTCGAGATGTGGAAGAAACTGCAGCACACGAATGTCGTCCAGCTGCGCGAGGTGTTTACGACAAAAGCATTCGGTGATAACTGTAAGTGTAGCTGGTTTTCAAAAAGTGATTTTGAAAGCATCAACAGATTTATATTGTTTAAACTGTTAAGTTAGTGCAGAAAGAAGTTAACTGTATGTGGGGATTACTATTTGAGGCCAGACTAAATTTAATAGGCAAAGACAGAATGTAAATGTGCGAATTAGTTTAGTAACTTCAAGCTTATCCAATCGAAAGATATCGACTAGCAGATAGCAGATAGCCCAGAACAGGTTTTCTTAATCCACAATGTTAACTCTATGTTAACTCACTGTTAACTTGTGTGGATTTTGAAAACAGCTGCTTTGAAAAGAACAAAATTTATATATATTTAGGTTGTTTATCAGCAATCCTCTTCTGCCAAATCAAAATGCATAAAGTTGTGAACGCAAAAATTTGACTTTATTATTTATCTATTATCTATAATCTTATAATCTCTAAAAAGGATTTTTTTATACAGAGAGACAAGGGTAAATCGACTCGACTGTTGCAGATAAAACATTTATTTATATATATATAACTATAGGCACACAGTTGCTTTCCTCTTTCTGTTCCCCCAATAATTCCCTCTTTATCAACTTTATTACAGCCCTAGTATTAGTGTACGACTATTATCCCGGCTCACAGACATTGCTGGCCAAATACTTTACGCCCGCGCCGGAGACCAACGGCTACACCGATCCATTCCAAGGCGAGGCACGCCCCTTCAGGTGAGAGGCAAACCGCAAATGACGTATGCCCCAATTTAAGTTATTAATTCAATTGCAGTCATAAGAGCAACATGCAGCGCACAAATAACGGACCCCTGCTACCCGAATCGACAATCTGGTCGATCATCATGCAGCTGACTGCGGGCCTGAGAGCAATACACCAAGCGGGACTGGCCTGCAAGTGAGTCAAAAATATGACATATATATATATATATATCTATAAATATAAAAATATTAATTATAACTAATAACGAGCATTCTACTAGAATACTGGATCCCACAAAGATCATTGTGACTGGAACACGCGTGCGCTTCAGCTCCTGCTGCATCTCAGACATCACGCAGTTCGATCCTAATGCGGCAAATCCCCTGGCCCTGGTCAACATGCACCAGCAGGTGAGCAGAGTGTATCTAATAAATGACAAGATAATAAATATCTATTTTTGGTAGGGTTTTTCGCTTTTATAAGCGTATTTTTTCAGCTTTTGAATACGCGTAGTAAAATTATAAAATCTTTCCATAAAACACTTATTATTGTGAAAGAATAAAATACATTTTATAGGAACATATCAATTTCTTGTTATCTATAGAAGATACATGATTCAATGATACATGATTTTTATATATATTTATATATCTAATCGAATTTGTGTTTCTTTATTTTGCAGGACGATCTGACCGCATTGGGTCGCTTAGTATTAGCGCTGGCCTGTCGCTGTCTGCAGTCCGTGCAGCGCGACAATGTGCAGTCCAGCATTGATATGGTTACCAGAAACTACTCCACCGATCTACGCAATTTTATTGTGTAAGCCAAACTAAGATTACTTGATATAAAGAAACTGTAGTTAATATGAATATATTTATTTATTTATATGTAATATTTTTTAGTTACCTCTTCACCACGAATAACCGCCGCTCTGTTACGGACCTGATGCCAATGATTGGCGCACGCTTCTATACGCAACTGGATGCGCTCCAGGCACAAGTGGACATGCAGGAGGATGAGCTGGCCAAGGAAATGGAGAACGGTCGTCTCTATCGCATTTTAGTTAAACTGAACAGCATCAATGAAAGACCAGAGTATGTTTCCTATACTACTTATTCTATATATCATATTTAATGTATACTTTTCTCTTGGTGGTAGCTTCAATTTGGATTGCACATGGTCAGAGACTGGTGATAGATATATGCTGAAATTATTCCGTGATTTTCTATTTCATTCCGTCACCGAGGATGGCCGACCCTGGCTGGATCACGCACACATCGTACAATGCCTCAACAAACTGGATGCTGGCTCCATTGAACGCGTAAGTGACGCCATCTTTGTCTATATAAGACCGGTTTTCAGATCGAAAAAAGTTATCGTTAATATAAAAAAACTACTTATAAAAAAAGCGTTAAACAGTTAGCGAAACTTAGATTTATTTTTGAATTTGAATCAACTGAAAGCAAAAACTGTTATCTCACTGTTTTAGGCTCTCAGCTGAGAACATTGTGTTTTAAGGTTCCACAAGCGAAATATATAGTTATTTCTATCTGAACATGGCCTTCCTATAACAGTATTTAATTTAATGTGTCTCTAATCCACTTTCTCAGGTGCAATTGATGTCACGCGATGAGCAATCGGTTTTAATTGTCTCCTATGCTGAACTCAAGAATTGTCTGGAGAACGCCTTCTCCGAACTGATGTCGACGGCGGCCAATTGAGCATATTTCCTCAACGAAACGTTAACAGCAACAATAATAATAAAATCCATAACAACAACAAACACGCGCAGCTGATTTGGCCACGCCCCGAACCGCAAAAAACATCCCACTCCCCTACTCGACCACAAAGCAAACTACGATTAAAAACGGTTAAAGATTTAAGAGAAACATTCATAATAACTAAGACATTTTGGGCGCATGCCGACTAAAGAAGAGATGAGGAAAAATAAAAATTAAAAATAAATAATAAAATAAAAGCTAAAAACTACATACGCAGATTTATATTGTTAAGCAAAAGCGAAAAGATGAAGAAACAAAAGAAAACAACTGATATCCAATGTTATGTTAGATCTAAACTACATTTTAGGCATTTAAACTTACACAAAACAACAACAACAACAAACAAACAAACCAACAACAAGAAAACAGAAAAGGAGCAACAACTTTTTGAAAACGAAATCTCTCCAAGAAAAGTAAAAAAAAAAACGATAAAAACCAGAACAAAAAATGTAAACAAAACAGAAAAAAAAACTGTAAAAAACACACAAAAAAAACTTGCAAAATTTGTTAAAACAACCAAAAAAAAAAGCGAAACAAAAAGAAGTACGAAAAAAAGCAAAAGTTGATCTATTTTTACAGAGCTAAAGAAGATGAGGAAAGAAAGTATTTATATGTATTGAAAAGTCTAAACAAAAACAAAAAAGAAAACTAAAAGTAAACAGATAAAAAAATTGTAAAATAAATCAAAGGGAAATGTGCAGTGCGTAAAAACTGAGCAACAGCAAAATGAGAAAAATTTTAGAAAAGAAGAAAAGCGAAAAAAGAAAAAAGAAACCACAAGCAACAAACAAAACGTTTTAAGCATTGAGCTGAGCGCCTGCCTCCCCCCTCTCCCTTTGCAGCAGCAACAAAAAACAGCAACAACAACAACAAAACAACCAACAAAAAGAAACATTTCTTATTTTTAAACTAATATTTTTATAGTGAAGTATTTTTTAAAAAACGATTTAAAGTAAAATGAAAATGGAAATGAAAAAGAAAATGAAAACTATGTATTTGTAAAAAGTATAAAAAAAAATCGTTGTAACAAAAAGAAGAAGAAGAATGAAGAAGATGAGTAGACGAAGAACCTGCAAAGCGACGCACAGCGCGACTTGGCAAGTTGCTCAAAACATATATAAAAACAATATATACAGTATAACAGTAAACAAGAAGCAGAAGCAAAAGAAGAAACGAATAACGGTAAACGTCTCGGCCACACACAGCGTGATATGTATATACATATATATATATATATATATATATATTATATATATAATTCTACTTATATTTACAAACAAAACTCTTGATGGTCTTCTGTCTCTGAGATTGCAATATTTATAATTGTTTCGTTTTACACACACACACACACTCACACCAAAATTGCAAGTACAACAACAACAACATGAAGAAGAAGAGAACTACTAAAAAGTCTGTCAATATATATTTGTATATGCATACATGTATATTATTTTAAATGCTTAAAAGTCGCGTTGCGCCCGCATATCACGAAACCAACAAACAAACAAAACCAACCAACAAAAAATATACCAATGGCTTCAACCACTCAAAAACCACCAGCAAAAATGTCAAAAGTACTTTTGTGATTATGATTTAATGTCTGATGCCTGCTAAGATTCAATTTTTTGGGCTGAATTAGATGCTCAGCAGAGTGCTGTGGATCGTTTACTTACTAGAGTAATTTTCTTTATATTCAATTTATACACTTTTTTTTATATATATTTATTTTGTTGTTGTCTTTTTTCATGTACACGACATATTACCTCCTTCCCGATCGTAATCGTTGTTTTTGTTGGCTTTTTGTTTTATACACCGATTTGCCAATGTTTTTTTTTTTCAAAATATTCGTTTTTGTTTTTCACTTCAAAATTTGTGTACTCCTTTTTCACACTCTGTTTCTGTTTGTCGAGCATAGAAATGCATACGCGTACTTTTCTTTATTAAGTTATTGTGTACTTCAAAGTAAGACTAATTAATTAGTTATAAATTTTATTATTAAAGAAGGAAAAAACAAACGAGAAAACCTACAAAAACAGAATGTAAAAGAAAACTTTTTGAGAAAATCGAATACAAAAAAAATAATAAAATGTTTAAACACAAATGAAATATTTATATTTGCGGCTTGATGATCCAAATTGTAAGTACACCAAACACAGTTAAGGGAAACTGTCAACTGTGGCAATCGCAATGAAAAATGTAAGATTAAACTAAATTAAAGAAAAAATGATTTTATATATTTATTAGTTAATATAATATCTTATGTTATCTCTTCCAGCTCACAATCAATGTCCATTACTGCTGATGAAGCATCTCATCCTAAGCTCTGAAAGGGATCTCCAATCGACAGTCCTTTTAGATATAGTCGTACTATTATATATATATAATATTTTCTTGTTCTTCCAATAGGATCATCAAAAATGACTACCAGGAAACCTTAAACAGTCAGAAATATTTTAAAATTATTTATAAAGAATAAAGAAATTGTATATAAAGTATATTCTTATAATAATAATATTTATCTATAGATATGCATATATAATAAATAGAAAAATCAAATGTGATATGCAAATAAAAAATTAATCATACGCAAACCAAGTTTCCGTATTTTATTCCTCTCAAAATACCAGGCGCAAAGAAATATGAGAGTGGTCGATATTAAAATGAACATGGTAGATTGTTAGCTCATATTCTCTTCTCTCTAATACGAAATCAACAATGACTACTAGGAAACCCCCACTTAAAATACCAGGCGCACAGAATTATCAGCAAGAGGTTTATTATTAAAATGAGTTGCAAAATAACAATTAATGCAGCCAAAAGTATGCAACATTTCTCTGGAATTATTAGCATTTAAATCAATACGGCTAAAAGTATGCAACATTTCTCTGGAATTATTAGCATTTAAATCAATACGGCTAAAAGTATGCAACATTTCTCTGGAATCATTAGCATTTAAATTAATACGGCTAAAAGTATGCTACATTTATGTAGTTGGTATTTAGCAATCTGTACTATTTCCTACTGGTTTTATATTTATTATTTAGTTGGGCCGAAATCCTGGCGGTACTGCAATACCAGGCCAACCCGCGACAGAGGTGGAGCAAGCTCCTAGCACTCCGTCTGTTTCCAAAAATCAGTTTAACATTTGTTGTCCTCCGATGGAGGATCTATCAGATGTTAAGCTGATAAGAACAGATACTACACTTTGATCTTAGCCATAAGGCCGAGAAGCGATAACTTGACATAGGTTTTTATCCCCTTATATACCAACAGCTAGCTAAAACCTGTTGGGAATTACAACGCAGCAATTGTGACACATGCGCCGTCGAAGCGTGGTGGTTGTTTTTGCCGCGCCAGAAAACACGCAGGCATTTTTTTTGCACTTCTTTGTCTTGCTATCACGCTGCGTATAATTCCCAAACAGTTCTTGCAACAACAGCCTAGTAGAGTGTGAAATTGCGAGTGTTTAGTTACTCTGGCTTCTCTTCAGTTGTCGAATAAATCTTTCGCCTTTTACTAAAGATTTCCGTGGAGAGGAGCACTCTAATGAGTCTAAAATAATTTTTAGTAGTGCCTGATTCACAATCGGGCCATAATTAATACATTGAAATGAAACGAAAATAGTTGAGAAATATTGTTTTTATAGTTTTTATTTTTAACTAAATAATTACAACGTATAATACAAATTTTATAGTTAAAACTTGAAAATGTACAACTTTCGTGTTAGAGCGAGACAGACGGAGAGAGAGAGGAGTGTAGGTTAAATATTGTGTATTGGTTGTATTCTTTGTGTGAGGCGGCAAAATTTGTTGGCAATTTCAATTGAATTGAGTAGCATTTGTGATGGGGATACAAATTGGTTGTGTTCTTGCTGTTCTTGTTTGTTCTTATGTGTGTGTGGTTATCACAGTTAAATATATAAAAGTTGGGCGGCTTTTATATACCTTTTTCTTGTTTTTGTTGTTTTTGTTGTTGTTGTGAAATGTATATCGATTTCGAAAATAAAGCTGTGCGAAAGATGTTTGTTGTGTCTTAATAGCAACTGAATAGTTGTGCGATCCTCTTTTAGCTAAGTCAACTAAACTACTTAAACTTAGGCGCTTTAATTAAAACTTATATTTAGTACAAAAAATTCAGCTGAACTTGAGCAAATTTGTTGAGTATTTGTTTTCGCGTTAGTTGTGTTGGGCGGAGGGGTAGGAGTGGCAGCAGCAGTTTCGCATTTTTATACTAAAATCTAATTATGGGGAGGCGGCTGCGTTGTAGGGGTAAGGGCAGGGGGTAACATTTAATAATGTATATGTATGTATTAACAACTTGAAAAGGATTCGCAGATCCTCACAAAGCAGCTCCTGTTAATCCCAGCTCGGATTGGCTTAGGCAGCCGCCTCCGCTGGGCCGCCACAGCCCTCAACATTCTCGGGCCAATCGCAGACGTTCTCCTGAGGATTAAAGACCAGGTTGGCAGGACATGGCATATGATGCTTGCGCTCTCCCTCGCACATATAGTAATGCGTGCAGTCGGCCCAATCCTTGTGGTAGCTAATGTGGCCATCCTCCTCGGCACAGGTGACATCATGTGCTGCATACGGAAAATAGCTGAGTTAATCCAATCTCTAAAAATATATATTTCTTGGTACTTACGATCCTTGGTTGTGTAGGCACCGCGTGGACCATGCGACTCATAGGGTCCATCGTATTCCAGCGCCACCTTGTATTCCTTCAGCTCATCGCTCAGTGCATTTAACAAAGGATATTTTCCATTGCCGCATCGACCGGAGAAGTCATCCATGTCTATTGACCAGACCATAATGCCGCCAAAGCCTTGCTCCTTCAGCCATTCCATCTGGAAGGCAGAACAGATTCCGTTCTTAATATATTCACTTATTATTAAATTGATAAACTCACCTTTGCCTTGAGCGAACGTTCGTCATCGAATCCGACCCACTGATTGCCTCTGTAGGCGAAGGGCACCTGCTGTTCGGAGTCCCAGACGAGCGTTGTGTTGTCCGCCGCCAGGAAGGAGCACACCTCGTAGTAGCTTAGGAAGCCCGCCTCGCTGGTGAACTTGCCAGATTTGCCGCCGCCCGACGAGGGTGATCCGATATCGAATTGGGTTTCGTTGACCAACTCAAAGCTACGTCCATAGGTGGGCATGCCAATCAATAGCTTCTCCTTGGGCGCACCCTGCTTAACCCACTCGCGTGCACTGTAATCCACAGTGAGTTTCTTCTGGTAGCCCGTCGCCGATTCCAAGGCGAATAGCGGCGAATTGTGGCCCACTGTGCGCTCCCATTGACCATGGAAATCGTAGGTCATCACATTGATAAAGTCCAAATATTTAGAGATCTCCGGCACATCGTAACCAGCGGCAATGGCCTCAAACGACGCTGGCACCGCCGCAGTCAAAAGAAGGCGTGGCAAGCCCGAAGACTTCGCCTCGCCCTCGAAGGCGACACGCAGCTCCCGCAGCAGATTCACATACGCCACACGATCCTCGGCACCACGTGGATACTCCCAGTCGACGTCCAATCCGTTGAATTTGTAATCGCGCAAGAAGTCGATGGCCTCGTAGACGAACTGGTTCATACGGAACACGTTCGAGGTGAGCTCCTTGAACGGTGTCGAGCCAAAGGCCCAGCCGCCAATGGCCAGCAGTATTTGCAGATCTGGATTCGTATCCCGCAAGGCAATCACACTTTCATAGTTCTCCGGATCATCGTCGGTGGCCTCCGTCAGCTTGTAATCCTGCAGCGTGGCAAAGGCATACACAAGGTGGGTGCACAGCTTGGGATCAATGTTATCCGGCTGGAATTTGCCGGCTCCTGGTCGCTTGGCAGACCAGCTAGTCAAGTAGCAGAAGACCTGAGCGGGACGTGCTGCAAGAGTGGGATTTAACAGGTGTCCGAATGGAGGTCAGAGCTGCAAACTTACTGTTCGTGTCCACAGCATGGGCTCCGCCCTTGATGCGCTGCTTCTTCTGGATATGTGGTTTGCGCACCTTCTTGATGATCTCCTCGGGGTCAATCTTGATGGGTTCCGGTTTCTACAAGTCAATTGGGAATTATGATTATAAGAAAAAGTGGTCAGCATTTGGAGTCTATTGCGCACCTCTTCTACATCCTCGAAAGTGGCTGCCACTGCTGTCCAGTTGACATCCTTGGCCTCCTTGCCACGCGATATGCCGAGCAGCTCTTCGCGCATGGCTCCAATCAGGGGATACTTGACATTGCCACCGCACACCTCACCCTTAAAGTCGTCCATGTCGATGGTCCACACCATGGCACCACCATAGCCGTTCGTTTTGATCCACTGCATCTTGTTGCGGATGGCACGCTCATCATCGAAGCCGACCCACTGATCACC
The DNA here is from genome assembly GCA_037043605.1 of Drosophila multiciliata. Classification (NCBI taxonomy): domain Eukaryota; kingdom Metazoa; phylum Arthropoda; class Insecta; order Diptera; family Drosophilidae; genus Drosophila; species Drosophila multiciliata. The sequence continues at coordinate 987,848 of JBAMBF010000119.1, read as the reverse complement.
ATCGACCATGTACGGCACCTTCATCTCTTCATCCCACACGTAGACGGCGCCATTGAGCAGCATCTCACAGATCTCGTAGTAGGCGAGGAAACCGCTCTCCTTGGTATAGACACCTTCGCGTCCACCGCCAGTTGCGGGAGCATTTGGGCCATGTTTGTCGGCGTTGGCCAATGTGAAGGAGCGTCCATAGGTGGGCATGCCAATAACCAGCTTCTCCTTGGGTGCACCCATTTTCACCCACAAGCTAGCCGCATTATCGACCGACAACTGTTTGCGCCACTCCGAATCCGTCGAAGGAGCATAGCTGCAAGGAGAGATTATTAGACTATTTGATGCCTTTTTCAGAGATTAAATGTGGCTTACAGAGGTGCATTGTGTCCCGTTTCGCGTTCCCACTTGCCATGGAAATCGTAGGCCATCAGATTGATGAAATCCAGATAGCTGGCAATGGCGGGCACATCGTAGCCACCACGGATATTATCTGGGCCGACGGGCACAGCGGCGGAGAGCAGCAGACGTGGTTGCTTCAGTTCCTGGGCCTCGGCTTCGAATGCCTCGCGCAGCTCCTTGAGCAGGAGCACAAAGTTCTTCTTGTCATCGGTGCCCTTGGGGTACTCCCAATCCATGTCGAGACCATCGAAGCCACGCTTGCGCAGGAACGGAATGGCGGAGTAGACAAAGGTCTGGCGAGTGTAGCGTGTAGCAGACATGTCCTTGAACTTCTGGGTGCCAAAGGACCAGCCACCAATAGCGAGCAGAATCTACAAGCAGAGCAGTGATTAGGTTTGAGATAGAGAATGTCTCTGCAAGGATGACTCACCTTTAGCTTGGGATTGGCCTTGCGCAGATTTATCATGCGATCGTATAAGCCGGGCACATTGTCCTTGGTCTCATCGTTGGACTCGTAGGAGCTCAGCTTGCCCTTCTTCAGCCAGCCAAAGGCAAAGATGATGTGCGTGCAGAGATCGGCGGGGATATCCTCCGGCACAAACTTGCCAATCTTGACACGGTACTGCGACCAGTTTGTGTAGTAGCAGACAATCTTTGGCGTTCCATCGTCCACTTTGGTCTTCTTGCCCTTGAGCGATGATCCACTTGCCACGAGTGCGGTACTACCAACAGCGCCAGCTGCTGCGCCCGCTGCTGCACCGCTGCGCAGCTTCGTCTTGGAGCGCAGACGTGTCCTTCTGCTGACGCTTGTCGTCGAGGCTGGCTCCTGATCGATGCGCTTCTGGGCCACAGGCGTCTCCTCGGTCACCTTCTTGGAGCTAACAGTTGTCGTCGGGCGTCGCATGCGTCGACGCGTCTTGGCTGCAACAACATTAAAATGGAGTTCATATTTATAATCAGTTTCTTATTGCAAATGTTAATTATTAAACAGTCGATTTGTTTGCTGAGCCATAAAGATGTTTAAATTGCAGCTGACAGCCGAACTTCATCAGCCTCAATCAATTCTCAAGATCGTCAGCATAAAGATTGTTCATCCATCAATCACTTTTGACGGGGAATTGCTATTACCACCAATCAATTGACAATTGGCTGAATAAGTGTTATAAATCAAGTTGATTTACATTGAATGTACTCGTTGGCATCTTCAGCTGTCTTTTGGCAATTAGCTTTAATTATACTTTATGCCATTTGACAAACACATCAAGTCTTGGCTTGAATTTATTTTTATGTGTTTTAATGAAGATGATAAATGATAAAATGTATTCATTAATGATGCTGCCTCATGCTAAATACTTGAGAAATTAAATGAACAACACTTATACCTGTTTAACGTGATATTTAAATATGTACAAAATTGTCAACAGCTGAAATAACAATAAAGAATTAAACAGCCGCAATCAGCATGCAGTTTATTTTAATAAACCAGTCGATAAATAAATATTCTTACTGCGCAAGCCACAACATTCACTTGAGGCGCTTTGGGTATATTTTTAGCTTGACTCTCGCGCTGCTCTAGTGCGAGTTAAGTGGTCGCAATTGTATCTGGGGATATAGCTCAGTGGTAGAGCATTCGACTGCAGATCGAGAGGTCCCCGGTTCAAACCCGGGTGTCCCCTAGGTAAACTTTTTTGCAAAGAATTATTTTTCGAATAAGGAATATTATTTTCTGATTTAGTACATTACTCATGTTGCTATCTGCAATGAGTCTATTTATATTTAAGAGCATTAAATTGGTGTTGGTTGGCGCCTGTAGCTCCATGTGGTAAAGATCATAGTATGGGGATATAGCTCAGTGGTAGAGCATTCGACTGCAGATCGAGAGGTCCCCGGTTCAAACCCGGGTGTCCCCTAGTTCAACCTTTTTGGGTGTTAATAACCCAATTTATTTCAAGTAAAAGGGTTATGTGCAATAGTAAAGAAAAAAGGAGATGATAAAGAAAAGTGTAAAATTATAACCGTTTAAATAAGCTGCGAGTAAATATACACAACAGCCTATTGATGTTTTTTTCTTTGAAGTGTAAAATTGCAACTCTTTGCATCACATGTTTGAAATGGAAAACAAACCTGCAAAAGAGTAAAATCATTTTTTTACATGCTGATAGCTGCGCATTCGTTCAAGTTGAGGCTTAGTCAGCGAGGGTTCGCATGGGGATATAGCTCAGTGGTAGAGCATTCGACTGCAGATCGAGAGGTCCCCGGTTCAAACCCGGGTGTCCCCTTGGTACACTTTTTTATTCTTTTTTTTTTTATGTATATCTGTTGATATTTTGCTTTTTGTCGCACTTAAATAGGATTTCGTAAGCCGCCAAAAAATACAATTTGCTTGATTAATCTCAAATTTTCGTTTGTTTACGTAACTGAACTCAATATGCCTTGATTTAAAAAGACAACAAAAGTCCATATTGCACAGTCATTTAGGAAATATGTTGCTGCTGCTGCGTTGCTGGTTACGTGATAATGTGGCCGATAAAATTTGCCACAGCGCAAAAGCAACAGCAAAAGCAGAAATAATAACAACAGTTTATCAACTTCCGCCTTCGCAAAAATACTGATATTCTTCGAGTTTTGTGCTGGAGGCGAAAGACACCCACACAAAGAAAGACTACAAGTTGTGCTGAGATTTGAGTAGCTGTTCTTCAGAAATTTCTGACTTCTTATATAAGTGGGGATATAGCTCAGTGGTAGAGCATTCGACTGCAGATCGAGAGGTCCCCGGTTCAAACCCGGGTGTCCCCTAGAATTAACTTTTTTTTTTTAAAAAATCCTGTTTACGAATTAGACATTTTTAGCAATTTAGAGGTCACAACTTGTCGAAAACGCCCTTGTATGTAAATTATGGTCAACAGTTACTGTATCCCATTACTAAATGTGATTATTTAAATAAATATTTTAATAAAAAAACGTGTTTTATGTGTTATATTAATTTAGGCGTCAAACCATGATCGAAACGTCCTTGCTTTTGAAAATCAGTTTAGTATTGTCAATCATTGGACAATTTTTTGGGCGTAGAAACTTATCTTAAAACATAAAAACAATTGAATTTTTCGAGATGTCGAGTACTTACTCTGTGCACTGTCTGTGGAGGGTGAGAGCAAAACAATCAGCAGACATATTACAAAAGCAATGCGCAGCAATCGCGGCGGCAACTGTGAAAGATAAAATAAAAACATATAAAAACAAAATACAGAAAATGTTTAGGGCAATTAATCAGAGTTATGTTTTTATTTGTTGTAAGCATTTTGCTGATGTGCGCGATATAAAATGATTAATATAGGGGCGGGGCACGGCACGTCAAGTTGCCGCAAATTACGTGGCACTTGCTTGTCGAAAAGTGGATTTAAGTCGTGAGAAGGTCGGAGCATGTTCGTCCAACACATTTTATGCGCATTAAGACCCTTCGGAGCGTCACTCTCCACTCCTCAACCCCAGCTCAGTTTGTTCACACCGAATTGGTGGCGCCCACCAAAAACAATACAGCGAGTCAATGTTGCCGAATGTTGTCCAGCTCTTGACATTGACCCAGTTAACCAGGCCAGTGGTAAACAATGGACAACACAAGAAGAAGAAGAAGAGCTGAACGGGAAAGTCGCTTGTTTCAACAACTAATTAAAATTATTGAGTGCTCTTTTTTATGCATATATGTGTCTTTATTATATATATGTGTGTGTGTAATTGTTTGATATTTCTTTTGTGTTGCATCTGAGGCAATGTTCGGTGACATCTTCACAATTAGTAAGACCAGTGGCAACTACAACAATGCTAACAATGACAATGTCAAATCGAGTGACTGTCTTGACTTTGAATACCATTAACACTTGAAAGCCTACGCTGTCCAAATATAAATTTCAAAACCCATACGCAAAATTTGGTACAATTTATGATTCAAACACAATGCCAAAATACATTACCGAAATATTATGATGACTTAAACAGTTTTAAAATATGAATTTGTTGTTGTTGAAAATAAATTGCTTAATATGTTGGGCAAATCAGCAGCAATATTTCTTCCTAAATGGTAGATAAATATGTATTTTTTGCCGGTAGCTATTTGGTATTCAGGGGCGTAAGCATTGGCAAGACGTCATTAAGAACACGTTACACAACTCGTTGTGAATGGCCAAAATGGCATTCGCAGACAGTTAGACAGTTATAGAAATTGCCAAAATTGGGACAAACGTGCCTCGCTTGATAAATTGGCCAAACGATCTAGCCAACTTACAGTTAGAGCTGTTAACGGTTACGCCCAGTGGACGAAAGGAGCCGACTGCTGGTTGCACACATCAAGGTCGCAAATAAAGCTAAGGCTAACTCATAAAATTTATAGCCTGGTTGGTGCCATAAACACCCCGACCAGCCTATAAATCGCACGGGATTTGAAAATATGGAATGTTTTATTTTTCGGGTCTCGCTGGCTATGTGCAATCGAAAAAGTGAAACTGGTTTCTAGATTTACTTATCTAAAATCAGCGTTCATTTAAAAATTGCTTAGCTTTGCCCGTGCCAAAATTCAAGCAAAAATTATAAATTTTAAAAGCTAAAAACAAATCAAAACAAAAAATCTTTCGACTGAGCAATAAAAAAATGTTCCTTATTGCGTGGACCGGCGTCTTGGTCTGAACTGAACCAACTGGTTTTGAGCGCGGCAATTGGCTTTGGCGCGGAAATGAAGCTCAGTGAAAACATGTCTAAAATGCCTTTCATTTTCCCTTGTGCGAAAGCGAAAAGCGAAAGAACCCAAAAAATGAAATCAAACTCGAAATTTAATTTTAGCAAATCATCTTTCGAATTGCGTACATAAACTTTGAGTCTTTCTTTCCCCATGTCTCTCGATCTCTGATTACATTCTGCTTACGTAAACGATTGTTGTCCATTTTGGGGCAATTGTCTGGGCAACACCCCTTCAACATTCCGCATCGGCCCCCTCTCCTAGTAAATAACATTAACGATTGCGTTTGGAGCACCGCCAAGTCGAGGTTTATTTCTGCGGTGCGAAAGTCTCGCTAAATTTTCTTTTTTTGTTAGTGCAGTTGGCTTGGTTACGACACCATTAAATAAAAGTCAATAAGTAATAGATAGATAGATAAATGGGATACGTAGAGGGGTGAGAGGTAAACACAATACGAAACAAGTTAACTGCATTCCTCTGGCCAAATTGACCATTTTCCCATATTGCGCAAAAATCAAAGAGAGATAAATTAAAAATTAGATAAAAATTATTGTGATTTGTTGCCAAATAAAAAAAAAAACAGGAGGGAAAATAGCTGAATGGCCGCTTAGCCGCTTAGATACCATGGCAAACTTAATTGCTAATTTATTGCTACAATGTTAGAAACATTATTTAATTTGTAGCTAATTATTTCGTCTAATTTTATCTGCTTTGTAGTTCGATTAATTAAATTTATTTCCATAATTTAGCAATCATGTTAGCGGAATTTAGTCTATCTCTGTCAGCTATCTTTTGGCTGAATCGCACTTTGTGAGCCGATATTGTATTATTTAAATTAATAGATTCCGCTGTTGCTTGTCTATGTTTATAATTAAGTATAGAAATACCTAAATGGGTTTTTAAACAAAAGTTGTTCACTGAACATCACCTTCAAAGGCCGGTTTTATAACATGTCATTAACAAAAAAAAAGAGTGGAAAATCTCATGTTTTGACCAATTGTTGACAGACAATCGATCAGAAATACAGCAAACCGAAAATATGTGTTGGAAGATGGAATCAGATATACATCCTTCAAGTCAAGGGTATACAAAATGATTGCTGATTTGCTGGCAAAGCTGGCAAAAATGTGCCACACTCGACACAACAAATACACACATAACAGAATGGGAAAATCGCTGCGCAACTTGAGTTTAAAAATCGAAATCCGAACATTCGAGTGTTGAAGTGTTACTCAAAACCCACAGTTGCAAGTCTCACATTTCTCAAATACGTATTGTGATCTTTGATCTGCTGAGTTGTGTTTGTATTTTTTTTCTGGCATCGTTTTCACTAGTCACACGCAAGAAAGCGCAGAAATTGCAATTTATTTGCATTCATTTTGCTCAGTTGGCTTTTTAGCTGTATCATTATACATATAAATATATATGTATATATATATATATATGTATATGTTTGTGCACAATTGTGTTTGTTGTGCGCGCTCTTTTAATATTTTCAACATGCCACTCAACATTGCGCAAAAGCTGCATTAATCATGCTTCGTTGCCGCTGCCGACTTGGCGATCTGCGCGTTTGTCGCTTAAGTCTTTCGTTTTGGCGCTGCATTTAACTGCATTTTTTCATCGTATTTTTGTTGTGTTTGAAATGAAATTTATTGAAATTTTGCCCGTTTAGTTTAGCGGCTTGTATTTAATTAAAAGCTGACTGCCTTTTGGCTTGACCGAAATTCAGCTCAAGGTGAGCTGACTGTAAATAAAAAATAATACAAAATATGTATATGAAAAGAAAAAAAAGAAAATGTTGGCGACACGCGCGAACTACAGCTTTGCATATGTATGAGTGAGTGTGTGTGTGTGTATGACTTAACGGCATTTTAAAGCGATAAAGTCATAACTGTTTGGCAACCATTTGGCTTTTAAACAAAAGGTCTTAAACAGTAGACCTTTAAGTTATTATGATTTTCCTTCTCCTTCTCCAGCTGCTGCTGCTGCTGCTGTTGCTGTTGCTGCGCCTTGCAATTGAGTTAATAATATCTGAGCACCTGTCCTGACCAGACGACCTTGCGCAATCTGGCCAATGCAAAAACAAGTTTGGCTCAGCGACAGGCAAGAAAACAGATAAACCAACGCACACACACACACCGCCACACACACAGTGTTGTGGCAGTGAGTCAGAGCTGATTAAGTGCAGCCAGAAACTGGTTCACTGACCAATTAGAATAATGCTTAAATTGCGCATTTCCAAACTGGCCAAAAGCCAGCAATATGCCAACTTACTCGAAGCCGGACAGACTCAGACCGCAAGTCTTGGGCGTGGAGAGTTGATCACAGCCAATTGGCAATTACTTCCTGCTCCATGGCTTAACCCTGAAACGGCCATTCGCATCAGACCCAAAATCAGCTGACAACTAAGTACACTCAGCAAAAAAAAACAGATTTGTACTTGTTGAATATTCAATTGCAGCAATTAAATTTGAAGAAGAAACTTCTTTGTATTTTAAGCGTTTTGTACTTGAAATGGACTTGGGATTTTATTTACTGATGGAAAATGCTACGATTTTTTTTTTTTTTTTTTTATTGCTTTGCTCAATTTTGTAGCAGTAGCAATCGCTCTGGTTTCAGCTTCCAAAAGAGCAAACCAACTATGCTATTTTTGTAGTAGTATCAAAAGCTGCTGTTGCTCCGCTTTGTTCGATTCTGCTATTGCTAAAATAACAGAGAGCACAATGGGAATTTTCAGCTTTGCCTTGCATTTTTTTTTATTCCATTGCTCTGTTTCAGTTTGTAGCAGTTGCAGTAGCAGAGTAATATTTCTGTGATTTGTTTTGCACAAAGTTGATTTACTTGAGACTCACGAATCGTTAACAATTTGGTGGGCTTGGCCCACGCACCCATTAAAGTTCTCAGCTGCAACAGATTATTATGTTTTTTTCATCTTAGCACAAAAACGTGCCTCCGTGAATCAGCAGCTTGAAGAGCTAAAGATGAAAATGAGGATGAGCAGCAGCAGCAGCAGCAGCAGCAGCTAAGGAAGACAGCTGTCGGCATAATGTGGCCATTATTCATTGGCTGGCAATGCCAAAAGCGAACGCTCAAATCTCAACAGTTGAGTGCACACAACTTCCGTTCCACAGTTGCTGCCAACTGGTTGCTGCCCCTGTTGTTGGCCATGTTTCTTAGCTGGCACATAATGTCAATTCGATTTATGTCCGCTTGTTGACTTGGCTAACAACATAGAATAGTTTCAGTCTCAGTCTGGCAGTCCCATTGTTTTTGGTTTCTTTTGTCTGGCCTTGTCGCGAATTTGGCAATTTGTCAGTGTCACATTAATGTAAATGCCGTGTTTCCTTTTTAGCGATAAGTACAACACTTCTGATTTCAACGGGCGCAACTAATAAACAAAAGACACATGCTGCCATTTATAATTGCCCTGCTTATTGAAGTTAACGGACTGAAAAATTCATAACGCCAGTTGGGGGCGTTCAATTGGCCAACACTTCTACAAGGCCTTGGCAAGAGAACCTTTCTAAGCCCACTTTAACGAGCGCTTTAGAAGGGAACAAAAATGCAGCCAAAGGCACTTTTGAGTTGTCGAAACCTACACAGAAAGATTGCTCTAGTCGAGAGGGCTCGACTAGGATATACTCTGAGCACAGCTGTTCAAGTTTGCTCATATCTGAAATAAGGTTTGACAAACATAATCTGTGTTTCTCATATAAAGTTCTTACACTTAGTCAAAATATATTTAATTATAGCACTTCATCTATACAACTGCGACTTAATTAATAAACTTGATTTTTACGAGAGCTTACAGTCAAAATCTAAGGTCTCACAAATCAGACAAACTTAGCTGGCCAAATCGACTTAGGCTTTAAAGCTAATCAATAATGGGTTCGAAGATGCGTCATTCATTAATATATAACATAAAATCAGGCATGTATAAAACGTATAAAAAGTATACAGGGCCATAAAAATCTGAAGCCAAAACCATATTCCTAGTTGGAAACCGCATTTATTTCAGAATGAATAACCTTGAATTAAGCTTTTTACGTCGCTCAACTTTTGTTCTTTCACTTTTGAGTTCACATTCTACATTTGAGGTTGTAGATCTTGTCTTAATATTATTGCATGGACATGCTCATAAAGACAACGGATTATTATAATTTTATTCAAATAAAACAAAGTATGTTTGCCACCAATAAATCATATTTATATAAGATATGCAGTCGCATAAAAATGCAGGGCTGTCGTTTGCTTTGCTCGAGGCACAGTTGTCAAATTTAGTTGCTTTCTGGTTTTGGTTTTTCACATACATTTTTGATGAGTTGGGCGTGTGCCCAAAAGGCAACAGCTCCAACGGCAGCGGCTCCAATAGCCTCCACAACAACAACAAGGAACTGATGAGTGGCCCGCACATTATGTCATAGTATAGTCGGTTTGTAAGTTCGTTAGGAGGAGGATTATGTAAAACGTATGCGCTTTTATTAATAACAAAAATCAACAAACAAAAAAACGAGAGAGAAAAGCGAAGAAAAAAAATCAAGCAACGTGCAACACAAAGTGAAATTTGCGTTTTGTGGCATTTGCAATGTGTATGGATGCGCTTAAGTTAGTATGTGTACTAGTAAGTCAGCTAGTAAGTGATTAAGTTATGGATGGACCATTGTGTGAGTGTGCTTAACTTTAACCTTTTCAGACCAAATCGAAGCAGAGATCAAAAACAAAACAAACCAGTTTGTGTACAAGTCTGTGCATAAGTGTTTATAATTATTTAAGTATACACAGATATTTAGAGAAATATTCAAATGAAATGACGATCGGTCGAGGCTGGCCAGTTTATAGAGCGGTTTATGGCTTAGACGGCCAACGGTAATAAGCCAAACGTTTTTATGGCATTGTCAGTTTAATTTATTGCCAAAAAATAAAACGTAGATAAAGTTAATTGCGGCCGGCGGAAGGGCCAAAGCAAATGAAAATGAAAATGAAACTGATGCGATAGACAAAAACAAATTGCATTAAAAGTTAATTAGTTTAATTACCAAAAAAAAAAAATAAAAAAAAAAACCTGAGAAAAGTTTCCGAACGCCAAAAATAGATATACAAAAACCAAACATTATGCAAAAAAAAAAATCTGTTGTGTAACTTTTGTGTTTTAAAGTTGAATATAGCTCAAAATATATATATTTATATATATGTGCATATCGATTTTCATTAACAGCATTTAGCAAAGGAGGCAAAAGTTGTTCGCTGCTCAATGATTTTTGGCTGATAATGATTTTATTTTTTTTCTGTCAGTTTTGTATATGTTTTTAATTTTATGATTATGTATAGCGATTTAATATATGCAAATAGATTTTATATAACGACAAGCAAAACGAGTTGAATTTCGCTTAGAGTCTTGTGAGCCCCCGATTTCCAATTCGATTTATGTATATATATTATAATTGTGTTCAACTCTTTTGCTGCGTGTGACAAATGATTGATATCTAGTTGGGAGTCCATAAAATAAACTCAATTCACAATTAGCCTTATTTGTCTATTATGATCCACTCTCATTTGGCATTGATCTGAAAACTATGCGCGTGTGTGTGAGTGTGTATGTGTCAATTATGCGACACATTGTGAACTAACTTATTTAAATAATCAAAGCCAGACTTGGCGACTTTTGTGTTTGGGCGACGCACTTCCTGCTCTGGGCCAAAGCAGAAGGTTCGTTGCCAAAGTTATTTGTTTGGTTTTTATTATTATTTGTTTGCTATTTCTTTTTTTCTGTATGTACTTGAACTATACGGCAATAGCCAGCATATGACCAGCAATAGTTCAACAACCAGTTGATGCCTTTTTCATTGACTTATTTTTGTGGCATATGCAAATGTTGCGTTGCACATAAAAGTGAATTGCAAACTTCATTTGTGCTTTATGGCTGTAATGTGTATATTGCTGTGAGTGTGTATAAGTGTGTGTGTGCGCGAGTATTGTTTAAACTGCAGCACAAACAATTGAGAGGCTGCCCACTCAGCTTCAGCTTGAACAACACTCAACTGCAGCTGCAGGCTGCCTGCTGTCAGGGCTAGGCCAAAGTAATTGTGACTCGCATATCTCGGATAAAAACAACAGAAAAAACAATATGAAAAAAAAAAATAAGTGAGAATGACACAGCTCAACTTTGAGTTACCCTGTAAATAGCTGTTAGAGATAGAGTATGCCTGCTGATATTAATTTGTTCACTTAAAAATACTTTTGGGCTCACAAAATCTGTGTTTCTAAATAGATTTTTTATCAATAACATGTCTTTGTAGATAATACATATTAGGAAGGAAATATATTTATATATAATATGAATCAAATTCCATATAATGGTTTCGTAAATGATTCCTCCTGCATGTCACACATTAACGCAGTATTTCATTCTAACAATTTAAACACTTTTAATGCTTTCAGTGTATAACAAATAAATAAATAAAATAAATGCTTTGCCGCAGCAACCGAAACATTCATTTTATATATAAAATCAAACTGCTACAACTTGGTACAACAGCTGCCACAATATAAAACTGCAGATGGAGTTAAAGTGCAGCAGCAGTTGAATATTAAGTTTACAGCTACTTGGCATTTTTTTGTATGGCTTTAAAAGAGGCCTCAAATTACGCATGCGCCCAGTTGGCTGTTGCCAACTTCCGATACAAGAAAACAAACGCTTGACTTTTTTTTTTAGAGAGAAAGTCTATCAATGCTTTGCAATGTGCAATTATTATATTGAAATGAGTGTGTGTGTGTTTGTGTGTGTTTGTCTACTAAGGCTACAATTTTTTTTTGTTTTTGTGCCATTTGAAATGTAAACACAAGCATCGCATCGAGGGGCATCGTAAAAGTCGAGTCGTTATTTGAGTTGTTTGTGAAACAAACAAATTCTGTGCGAGTGTTGTTCACTCAATTGTCAAAGCGAAACGAAACTTCAGCCAAATGAAAGTGAGAGTTAAACCAACAACAACAATAAATACAGAGAGAGAAAAAAAGGTGCATATGTCAGTTACGCTTGTCTATTGGCGGCGTTGTTGAGGGCGTGCCAGCAACTGTGAGGAGATTGGGAAGGGGTTTCAGCCCAGTTAATTAACAATCGCCGAGTTAATAAAAACCAATTAACTCTCGAAGACTTAGCCACTGAAGCAACAATTGGAATACAACAATAAACAATAGATTGGTCTGCCAACTGGGTAAAATAAAATAACCAAATGAAATTGCGAGTGAATAATTATTTTAAACTAATTCAAAATCGTTTGCGTTTTCTTAATTTTTTTCCAATTCGTGTCTCTAGTTTTGGTTGGCTTTTTTCATTTGTATCTCGACTCGTTCGGCGTATTTTAAACCTAATTTTTGCGGGTTTTTCAATTTGTGTGAGACCAGTTTTTTGGGCCAACTTGGCCGCTTGGCCAACGACGGATTTGCCAATACTCAACGACGGCGACGACGATTGACTGCCAGCAGTTGTAGGTTTTTTTTTCCGAATTCGTGTTCGTTTTTCCTCCTTTTTTATTTTTTGTTTGTTGGCTTGTTGCAAATATTAATTGTTGTAAAATCGCATAGGCAGAAAACTAGTTGCTGTTCGCCTGGCTGTCGACTTTTACTTGGCCAAATTGGGGCGTGGCCAGTTTACAGTTTACAGTTGACTGTCGATGGCGTGCTGCTTGCTGTTTGTTGCTAGCCATAATGGAAAACGTTAAAAAGCGCTCTAAGGAAGTAAAAGCCGCTGCCACAAATGAAAAGCGCTGCCACTAAAAAAAAAGTGAATAAAAAGCGAAACCGAAACTCGGCTTGTTCAGAATTTTATAGTCATATTTGTACAGCCATTGTCTTTGACAGGTTTGCCTTCAACTTCGGCTCAGACAACTCCAGCAACTCCAACAACAATCAGAACACATAATCGAAATCGTAATCGCTGTGACTACTTATTATTCTTAGCCCCCCCACTACCAAGTCTGTCTCTTTGTCTGTCTGACGTTCTCCACGCTGTTCTCTGTTCAACATTCATTTTTACGTTCACCGTTTTATGTTGGTTTTTTATGTATGTATTTCTTTAATAGTTTGGCATGCTTTTTGGCCTCTCTCATTCGCTCGATTTGTATGCATATATGATCGTAGTGAGTATGATAATTGCTTTTTCTGTTTTGTCCATAGTTCTTTTGTTCTTGGTTGGCCTGACACACTTCTGCATATGTATTTCATTTTATGCACTTACTCACCATTTTCTTTGCGGCTCTTCTAACTTCTCTTTGCCTCCAAATTTACTAATCCAGCTGTTTTTCTTTCCAAATGCACTATATAAAAAATTGTACAAATATTTTTGTTGATTATTATTTATATTACACTACACTGCAGTTTTATTTTTGTAGGTTTTTTGGTGTTTGCACTGCTTAAACACTTTTTATTGAGAAACTTCAAATGCTGACTCCGTTAGTACCAACCGTTACTCGCGTTGCGAACTCTCACGTTGGACAGAAAAACTGAAACTGATTTGTGCGCAGTCGCGACCAACTGCCAAGACAACAGCAGCGACGACAACGACGACGCCGACTTCGACGTCAACGTTGACGACAACTCAAACCTGAGTGAAGTTTGCGTTGCCCCTTTGGCTTGGCTGGCCACGTCCAAGCAAGCCATATACAGAGACATCGAGAGAGAGGGAGACGGAGAGAGGCGTAAAAACATTAAAAACAACTGTTGTTTTTCTGCTGCTACTGTGAGCTGCATATGGAAAATGTATTTCTTTTGCTGCGTTGCCTTTGTGCAGCTCGTTCGCACACTCAATTTGAGCAGCAGCAGCAACAACAGCAGCTGTTAACAGACGCTTTTATTAACAGTGGCAACTGCAAAGGATTGCTGCATACAACATTTAACAGATTTTGTAAATTGAAACAAGTTTAGTGTTTGAGCATGAAACAAATGCAAATTGGGAATTATGATTAACAAAATACATAATTTAGTGTGCCTAACAAATATCCATAAAGTATGTTTATCACACGGTAGAAAGCCACATATTCATTTGCATAGCTGTGTTTTTGTAAAGTTTCAAAAGTCGCATATCGCACAGCTTAAAGCGAAAGTGCCAACAGCCGGCAACTGATCTGAACCGTTGCCTGTTAGGTGTTAGCCACCAGTCTTGGCCAGTCCAAACATTTAATTCAGTTGAGATCCTTATACAAGTGGTTAACTATGTGATTTATTTTTAATGTATCAAACTATTTAATTTAATATCAATTACTTTACCTTTTTTGCTCAAGCTTAGACGACTTCATAAATTAAGTTAATATTTATTAAAGATTAAACAGTAAGTTTTTTTTTAAAATGTGTTATAGAATATGATTTAACAACAAAAATTAAGTATTTAAAATATTTTATAATATTTGATATTTATAATCTTTTATTATTTTTAGTCAAGCGTTAATATTACTAAATCAAATATTGTTTATATAATAACAAAAAAATTGTTACTCATTTTTTTTCGAGTGTTTAATGCTTCTAACAGTTGTGTTGAGGTAGCTCCTTTTGGGCCAACTCTCACGCTTTTTGCATGTGCCATAAATTTCACTGCCTTTCACTGTAAATCATTTGCGGCACTTAATTGTGTGCATTTTAATGCGTATTGCGTGCAATTTGCAATCAGGCAGCCAGCCTTAATTTAATTTATTTTTTTACATTTTTACAGCTGCTGCAATTCTGTGCCAGTTTTACAGTTTTCAGTTTTCACGAGTTTTCACGAGAAAATGCCAAGTGAGAAATGAGAAATGGAAATGCAACGCTCTGTTTCACATGCCGGTAAAGTTTCACGCCACAGACAAACGGACAGGGGGAAGACAGAGGGGCAGACAGAGGGACGGACAGACAGCCAACCAGTCAGACAAAGGCCAATGCAAGTGCGTATTTCACATGCAGACCCCGAGAATTGATCTTGATCATAAAACGATCTTCTGTATGTTTATATTCATATTTATATATATATATATATAGGGTCTGGAGAGTGCATTGCACTGTTGTCCGCTTGGCGGCCATTTTGTTGGCTTTCGAAACCGTTATACCAATTGAATATCAAATCAAATCGGGCAAGTTAACCTTCACTACGCTTGTGACGGCGACTGTGCGGCAAGTTTGAGTCTTAAGTCTTTTGTTTTTACATACACACACAAATTGAAAGTGAAATTTCATTGTTATTGCGCTCGTTGCTGTTGCTGCTGCTGTTGTTGTTGTTCTTGCTTTTATTTTGGTAATTGTTGAAAAAGAAAGGCACTCACCAAAAATAACAAAAACAACAACAACACCAACAACCAGCAGGCGCATTTTTTGCTGATAAGAAACGTGATTTAATTTTTAGTTGAAAATTATGAAAATCATATGTTTGGCTTGCTTTTCACTTTTCGATGGCCTTGCTACACGGAAGCCAAAACCTGTTGCTGGATCCCATTGTAGCTCGCAGAACAATATGTTGAAGGGTTCGGCCAAAGTTGCCTACAAGAAGACTAAAATTAAAACAACAATTCTAAGCAAGCTAAAGACATGCGCTTGATGTGTATAATTTAAATCTACCTAATTGAAGATGGTCTGGGAAGCGTATACACGCTTCGGTGCACTTTAACTAGCTAACCCTACTCTACCAACTCGCGTTGGTTTCGCTTCCTTGCATTGTGTGCCCCTTTTCTCAACATTAAAGACCTTTTTTCTCGCTTTCGCTGAATCCGAGCCGGAGTTGTAGTTGGAGTCGAAGTCTCAGGCTAGCTTTATCTGCAGGCTGTCTTTGCTCACCCGGTAGTCAGTTTTGGGCTTGTCTTTTGGGTAAGCCTGGATGATTGATGGATAGACAGGGTGTGACTTTGTCTTTTCTTTGAGTTGCATGTTCTAAATGAAATCAAGATTTTATTTGTGTCAGTTGACAGCTTGCCAAATCTTAAGACTCAGTTCATTTAGTCGGACTGTTGGGCGGATTGGTCTTACATCGATTCTCAATCATTTCATAATGCAGCGAAAAGCTTAACTGCAACGCTTGCACAACTTTCGTTCAGGAGAGTGGTTAATATATATATTTATATGCAAACAATAAAAATAATAATATAATGTGGAAGGCGAAACACTTACACAATGCCAGCAAGCGGGTAGATCCGCCACGAATATCAAACCACCAATCAGTGTAATCACAATCTAAAAAGGAGAAATCAATTTCGAGTATTGCAACATCACTTGGACTTACAATGAGGAGCAGGACGAAGACAGCGATAATATTGCTGCTGCGATGATAGTCGTACTTATCGTGAAACCTCTTAAACATGCCAGTGAAGCAGAAATATCAGCCAGATCGCCCCAGTTAAACTGTGTCATCGTTCATGATAACAATTTAGCCTAGAAGAATATTCATAATCTTATATGTACATCTAGATGATATGTGGTTTACTTACCAGCAAGCTTTGAAGTGTCGCCCAGGAGAACTCTATCAAATATGTAGCCCGTAAAATGGAACTCCGCTTTCTCAAACTTATAAGAGTGGTTTGAGGCTTTGCTAAATTCAATTTGCAGCTGTTATTGTTTTTTTGGCTTAATCTTACTATGTTCATTG
This sequence comes from Drosophila multiciliata, assembly GCA_037043605.1. Classification (NCBI taxonomy): domain Eukaryota; kingdom Metazoa; phylum Arthropoda; class Insecta; order Diptera; family Drosophilidae; genus Drosophila; species Drosophila multiciliata. The sequence continues at coordinate 971,133 of JBAMBF010000119.1, read as the reverse complement.
CAACTCTCCATGTAGTATTATGCATACATACTTCAAGCCCGATGTGATATTTATTGATCAGCTAGGTAAAAATGCATCACATCTTTTGCTGCTGGAAGCTTTGGTAAACGATGTAAACACAGTAATCTATGGCGATCACGATATGTAAAGATGACTGATCGTATTTAGCAAAGCACTCGTTTGAATATCGTATAACAGAAAATCGACAGTTTTGAGGTGATTGGAAGTGAACAAGCAAAACTCACAATCAAAATCAACAAAGTTGCTAATTAAGTACTTTAACAAGATGAACAAATTATGAAATAATGTATTATAATAATAAAATATAATTTTTGTGACAAATAAAAATGCGACATATTAATAAAATGCGCACATTGCGATAACAACTTTAAAGCAAACTCGTTTCGAAATATTTTTATATTTTATATTTGTATTTATATTTTCACAGTAATTGTTTTTTTTTTTCTTTTTAGCTTTAAAACTTTGATTCATATTATTGGCTTATTGTTAGACACTAAAAATGACATAGGCAGAGAATTCGCGAAATGTACGTAAAAGAAAAGGTTTACATACATTCAGACAATATCAGTTTATCTATATTTGTTGCTTTTTCATGCTTAACTAAAATACATATGTAATAAGTGTGTGTGTGTGAGTGTGTTTTGGTGTTGGTGTATGTGTGCATTCTTTTTTTTTAGAATTTTCTTTTTTTGTATTTTGGCTACTTGCAGTTTGCCCTGATTTTGAATATACGTATATAATTGAAAACACTTCTATGTAGAGGCTCTGGAGTTGAGTGTGAGAAATCTTGTCTTACTTAACTATGACATTTTGACGTACATACATATTATGGGGTGTTAAGGATGTCGTCTGTATTAGTGTAGTGTACTAGTTTCTTGGAAAATAAATACAAACACTTGTCGTATATATCATAAGAAAAAAAAGAGTCGAAAACTTGTGAGATTCATTTGATCTGCTCTCAATTCACTAAATTAAAATGGCAGTTTTTGTTTTACTTTGTTTTGATTTTAAACGGTTTTTATCTCCGGCACTGGTTGTTCCATCAGCCATCCCAAGTTTTCTAGTTTAATTAATTGTATATTGATTATTGTGGGGTGCTCAATAAATTAATGAGATACTTTCACATTTGTGAGCGTCTTCCTTTTTTCTTTAAAGTTCCGTTTAGGATATTTTCTTTTTTTTTCATTTTGTTTTGTTTTGAACACTAAATTATTAAATGCTTTAGCTGTGCATATTCATATTGATATCAACCCGATTGCATCACTCTCCATTTGCTTTTCGCTTTTCGCTTTCCGCCTTCCACTTTGCATTTTTATCTTCACTTTTCTCTTTTGGCAACATTTTTAATGTGTAAACTTTAAACAATATTGTATATATCTATATTGGGAGTACTACTACGATGCGAATTTGCTTCTTTTTTTTTTTTTTATCGATCTGTGCTTATAAACTAGGTTTTCACTATTCCACGCCGTCCAGATGTATATCATTGTCTGGCAGATCGTCTGATACAGTCCACAAAAGAAATATTATAACACATTGCGATGCTACAAATTACATAATAACTCTAAATAAAAAACCTAATTTTCAACTAAAATTACAGTCTCAGTATAATGGGGTTGTTGCTGTTGCTTTTGCTTCCAGTATTCAAAATGAAATCCTTGCGTATTATTTGCCAACTCTTCTTCTCCATTCTCTCCTGTTTGCCTGCATGTCTTTTAGCCACTTAATCCTGGTCCGAGGCACCTGGATAATAGTAGGGAGGTGGACGCTCATATTCGGATGCTGGCGGCGCCACGGCCTGATTGTGATAACGTGGTGGCTCATGACCCCAGTGTCTGTGAATTGTTGAAATACAAATCGGTTAATAAAAGTTAATTAAACAAAAGTTAACACGAATAAAAACAAGAACAACTGAGTCGTGTTGGATTAGATGTTGTTTTTTTTTTGTTTCATTATGCAACTGAAGCAACAGTTAATTTTGCGTCTGGAGTTGGGCAAAGGAGCAGAGAGTAATATTTGTAGTTGTGGCTTTAGCTGTAATCTCCAATGTGGCTGAGATTGAAGCAGAATGAGGTGTCTCGAAATGCATAGCCAGTTAATGTTCTATGGACTGGTTATATGACAAATGATCCATATGAATGCGTAGAGTGATAAAAAGCAACAACAAACACACACAAATACACATGCAGTTGCGCAAAAATAATAGCACCTCTCTGATATTTTTTGAATAAAATAAAATGATGGTTCATTTCTTGATCACATTAATAATAAATTACAAAAAATATACTTATTTAAAAACAATTTTTGAGAGCGGTGCTATTATTTTGTGGGCAACTGTAGACACATTGATTGGTAGGCAGAGACACAGTTATAGAGGAGGTTGTAAACCAAACAAAATATGTATTAACCAAACCAAATCAAACCATTTGCACTTCGGTTCAGGCCTAAAAGAAACCATCGGCAGCCAGTGCTTTTGGCCTTCTGTTTAGCACAACTTTAGCGCTAAATAAAACAAAATCGAAAAGTAGCTATTAAATTTGGGCGGCCATTATATTTGTAACTTTTGTGTGTGTTTCTGGTATCGATGAATGTTAAATAAATATATATATATATATATAATTTATATATATATATGCTAATTTAGAAATATTGATTAGGCAGGACACGCGTGTTTTCTTTTGGGAATGAAGTGAGTGAGGATGTATGGATGAACTTACGTGGGTGCCACATCGTTGTAGCGCATATTGCTGCCACCAGCAGTTGGACCATCACCATTGGCAGCACCAGAAGCAGCGCCAGCAGAACGCGACACTCTCGACACACTTGGCGATGCATCCTCATAGTAATCCTGTTGCTCCCTCGTCCGCCTCTCGTACGCCTTGCGTCGCTTCTTGGGCACACTAAAAGAGCACAGAAAACAAATGGCGAAAAACGAGAAACGAAAGGGAGGCAGAGACAGAAGAGGAAGAGAGAGGCGGTTAGAGGTGTGTGTGTGTGTGGCTCAAAGGCGGTGTCCACTTATTAGACATCCAACCAATTCTCTATCGCTTACTTGGCCAGAGGCACATGCTCGCGGTCGCGTTCACTGTACGCATCGTATAAGTAGTCGCTGCTGCGTGCGGGATCGGGTGCGTGCATCGTATGTAGCATAATGGGGGGGTTAGCGGTGTGAAATGAGAGAACGGAACACAAGTGGAATGATCAGATTAGCGGCCATGTGCAAAACCAATTAACAACTCGCATTTGCCCAACGTAATGCATGCAGTTAACTATGATGATAACCCGGATAAGTCTGCTCAATGGGATCGGGGGACAAACTTACCCGCCCTCAACAACGGCCACAGCTGGCGCCGAATAGGGATCAATCTTCTTGTACAAGCACACCAGGCGGTGGGACACAACGAGCACGGGCAGGAAGAGCAGACCGCAGATCAGCACGCCCACCCAGAAACCATTCTAAAAATAAACAGAAAACATTTTATAAATCGCATTAAAGTTTAGAAATGTTTTATGCCTCTAACAAATATTTACTAAATATTAAACAATTTTTAGAAAGGAAAGCGCTAAATCGACAATAAATATGTGGTTTTTCCAATTTATTATTAATAAATGCTTTCCTAAAAAGTATTATTCGCAATATTGGGTTAAAATTATTCTAATAAAATAAGCACCTAAAAAGGTATTCTTATTAGAGTTGTTTGGTACGCATAAAATAAAGCACACCAAAATTTATACATATTTATTGTAAATTTTTTATAAATAAGATTAACAAAAGAGAAGCAATTATTTTTATATATTTTTTTGTCTGAATAATTAGGTTTTTTTGCTGATTGTATTTACACAACAATATATATAAAATATATTAATCAATTCTGTTTACTCACCATTGGATCCACAAGACGATGACAAATCAAGTCGACGCTGCGGCGATAAACGTTGGCAAGCGGAGAGCATTTTCCGACACTTTCCTGGCAATTGTCCACAACCATTTCGATATATTTGACGACCTGCTCCTTGATGGAGCTGGTGAGATTCTCGCTCAGTTCACTCACATATTGCTGGCCAGGAACCCTAAAGAAGACTTCCGAGCGTTCTGTTGATGCCTGGAGTAGTTTAATGGATTCGCCAAATGTATTGCCATTATACAGAATAAGTTTATCAATTTTCTCTAGTTTTTGCGTCATGTTACTCATTATTGTTCTGATCTTATCGACAAACTCGTCGTGATATCTCTGCAGATTGTAGGCCTCGTTAAACAGCGAGGTGCGGGCCCAATCGTAGATGCCCCACTGACTCCAGAGACTGGCGCGCAACTCCTTCAATTGAATGGCCAGTGTGGGCAAATCAATGGGAGTCAACTGATTGCACAAGTGATCCGTGTAGACTTTACTTTGATAGCTCGATAAATTGCTGCTGCGCAATGCCTCCAAATCGCGCTTGTCCTTGTCAGTAAGTATTGTGAAATTGTCAAGATTGTCCAGGAAAATGGGCATGGCTTTCTTCTCGCCGATAACTTTAACCCTCGCCAGATCCTCAATGTCATACAGATCGTTATCCTTGAGCAGCTTAAAGATCGACTGATCTGCCTGACAGGCTTTGATGGCGCTCGAAATGCGCAACGGGGGCAACGGGGTCTCCGATTTGAGTTCGCTCTTTGGCAAATAACGATTGAGATCAAAGGCCGAGTCCACTTGACGGAATAACGCATTCGATTCCTGATCCCGGAGTGGGGCACACGCTGCCTGATAGGTGGCAATGCCAAAAACAAAGTAAAATATTCCAACGAGAACCACAAGCGAGAACACGCAGAATATCAGCAATATGGCACTAAAAGGAAGAGTTGAATTATTAATATTAGTATTTATATTGATATTCATATTCATATTTAAAAGGAATTTTATCTTTAAGCACTCACAGTAAGAGGCAGGAAGCACCCGTTCCCTTGCTGCAGCAATCGTCACGATATCCCCGACGACGACGTCCACAGCAGCCGCAAACCAGCGCAATAATCAGCACAATCAGAATCTAGAATAGAAAATTAAAATTCGATTTAATCAAGTTGCATTCAATTAAGTTTCATAGTTGCACTCACAATTAATAGGACGACGCAAACGACGACATTGATGACGCTGCGATCAGCTCCAAATTTGTCGTAGACATCCTCAAATGATTTCGTCGATTGAACTGTATTTAAATGTATTTTACTGATGACAGAATCGATCATGCTGCGTATATTGTTCGCCTGAGTGCGGAACAGGTCCTGCCCTCTGCGAATATCACTGATTATCGGTGGTATAATTGGATCAATGCCAGCCTTAATTCTCTTGCCAACATGTTGCAGTCGATCAATCACTTCCTTGGATGTTTTTGCACTGTTCTTCACAATGATTAGGTTCATGGCCTTCAGATAGTACGTGGTATCCGGTAGCTGTAAGAGAGAACGGTTTCAGTAATAATCCCTTTATTAAAGAATCCATCCAATCCTTACCTTATCGAATTGCAGACACTTCGAACCATCGAGGAACTCGATTTCGGTGCGCTTCAAGAAATGCTTGCATTCCCGATTGCCGCAGAGCACAGCACACGCATAGCTCACATCACGCTTAACGCCACGAACACCTAAAAGTATTAGAATAATTAATTATAATTAATTTATATAGTAAATAATTACTCTAATAAGGAAATAATTTATAGTAAATATATCATTTAATAATAATAATAATTTACCATCTCGCAACTGTTTGGCATAGAATCGCAAATCCTTTTCCAGTTTGTCCACTTCCTTGATTAGCTTTTGTGCATCTTTCATGTTGTCCAATATGCGCTCGAGATCATAAACTGCATTCGCTTCCGATGCATTCATTAAATTAAGGAATATGGTTTTATGTAAGTCTGAGGGTGAGAAAAAGAGTTGAAATTATTAAGCAAAACAGGTGACGTCTTCCAGTTGAGACTTACTCGTTAGCTTGTCGGTCAGATGCTTATCCATCTCTTCGTAGTTGTTGACAAGCAGATGGTGAATGTGATCGGAGACATCCTTAAGATAGGTACAGATGTCCTGGCTACCACTTCGTACCGTTGTGCACGACTCCTCAAAGCCACGATCCAACAGTTTGTTGGTCGCAAAAGCAATAATAACACCAAAACTACAATTGCAAAAGGGGTTTTTAAAATGTGCACTTAAAGTTGTACGGATTGTATTTGAGCTCACAGAATTCCGATGATCAGCAGGAGTAGAAACAGGCCGCAGCAGCAGCGTCTGCGTGCGTCCTTTTGACTATCGCACGGTGGACAACCCTCCTTGCAACGGCGACAGCAGCAGAAACAGCAATAGCAGATGCTGTGGATGTAGAACAATGCAATTAGAGAAGTGGCACAAACTAAGGAGCAGCAGTTTTAACGCACGCTATAAAGGGCATAATGACGACGAGGGTGACCATGATAATAGTGCCCAAGACTACAGCCCAATACTGTGCGATCAGCTCGCGCCAATCGTTCTCCTTCACCTTCGGGCCCAAAGCGATGCCTTCCTCCTTGATTACAATGTAGCCTAAATGAACAAGATATTATTAAAGATTTTAGTTCTGGATTTAGTTGGAATTTTGTTTTACCTGACGGTATTGCCGCCTCTTCGGGCAAGATATAATCGAATAAGTAGCGTGTAAAATTATAAACGGGATCCATTGCCTTAGTGGATTGCTTTGGTTCTTTGGTATAGTTGGCTTTTGATTTGTAGACCGTGAAATTGGCCAGCGCCGAGTCAGGGTCTGGCTGGGCAGGCTTCTGTTCTCGCCACTCCTGTGTGCCTCTTGCCCCAACTGCTGATTCATTTTCTGCGTATGCTGGCCTTATTAAGGTGGCCAAAGCGAAGCCGAAGACTATCAGGCTAAAACTGCATATGGCCCAATAGACAATTTGACGCTGCCTTCGCTTTCGAGCGCTGATTTTATGGCGTGCCGGCGCCTTGGCCTTAAGGCGTTCCATCGTCGCTTGTGTCATTCTCTGGCCTGTCTGTTCGTCTTCCTCTTTAGAATAGGAGTGTGCTGTCGTCGTTTGTCTGGACTCTTTAAATGTTGCTTCTAACACACTTGGCTCCTGCTTGGGTTCCAATTCTGGCCAACCGAGAGCAACGCATCCATTTCATGCGTCAGTGAGCGCTGCAAGGAAGGAAAAAAAAAAATGGGAAGCGTTTAAAATAAACGTGTTTCTTTCTTGAAACCAACAACACTCCCTAATATGAACTTAGCATGTCTTGACACAATTTACATATAGGTGAATTGATATTAATCTCTGGCAGGCCAGTAAAGCAGAAATGCAAATACATATACTTATATATATCATTCTTGATGTGGGTGTGCCGCATCTTTATTTGCTTAAGCACAAATGCTCAAACGCTTTGTGGTGAGTGTGCTTATATGTGTAGGTGTGTGCAGCAAACACTCCACTTGACATCAATTAAAGCCAATAAAAACCGAATGCGAATACGAATGACAATCCACAGCGGCAATTTCAATTTCAACTGACCGACTCTTAGTTCGTATCTACGACAGCAAATCTAAATGTCCTCAAAGAAAGCATAGCATATATGACAGGCAGTTAATACTAGCAATATATTCTATATATCTATATTGCTGATCTATGCATAGGCAAAGCCACCTACGATAGTTAGCCGTTTTTCATGCAATTTTCATTGTTTGTCTCCAACTTGTGTATATATTATATTTATAAATTTTGAAGACTAAATTTCTAAAATTAAAAAAATTTAATCGTTCTATGGATATACAACATTTCCTAAATTTCAAGCCTATAGCTGTAATAGTCTCTGAAATACAAGTATTTACATATATATATATATATATATATATACTCGTAGTACACGTTTTGCTCACTTTTAATGGATTCAAGGCATTAAAGAAAACTAGAAAAATAAAAAATATTACATGCCCCGGGTGAGGCTCGAACTCACGACCTTAAGATTATGAGACTTACGCGCTGCCAACTGCGCCACCGAGGCTATGCCCGATAGAATGGCAAACACGTAATTCTACCCTGGCCGAGGCCGTTATCGCTTTTTTCCTTTTGCGTTCCAAAGAAGAAGAGGAGGAAACAACCTAAATGTTCTTTATCAGGCGCATTTCAAAAAAAATAAATAAATTTGTTTTAAAGTGAATTTCAACGGAAAGAAAACGCTATGAATTTTTGAATGAATGTGTTAATATATATATATTTTCATTTCTATTTATTATTAACTTATAATTCCCAGAATTGTTCTCCTCATATGTTCATATGTTTTTTTTTTTATATTTTATATAAATTTAAACATGACACATTGTCAATCGACGATTATAAATTGCAAACACTCTCTGCGGGTACAGACACAGCAAATACAACAACAACAACAAGTGCCACATAAAATGAATTACAAAGATAGTAAAAAAGGAAAAGAGGAAGCAAAGTTGAATGACCTCCGCCATGAACTGTAAACTGTATGTTGTTGTGTGCAGCAGCAGCAGCAATAGGCTGAACGAAGAAGCTTAAATTAAATGGACAGCAGGCAAGCTAATAATAAATAATAATAGTGTGGGGTGCAAGACTCTGATGTGGTTTTTATTGTTTTTCTTAATGTTTTTTTTTTTTTTTTTTTTCTGGTACTTGAACCACTGATGGTCGCCTGCTTAACTGCCTTGCTTGCCTTGCCCAAGCAGAAGGTGTCGCAGTAAACACAAAGCACGCACAACAAACAAACACACAACACACACATGTACACACAGTGCTTATCTTCCTTTTTTTTATGCACACTTTTAACGTCTGTTTTTGTTTGTTTGTTTTTACAATGGTTTGGTCAGTTTGACACTAACTGGGGGCCGCCCTTAAAGTGTCGCCTGCCAGTTAAAACGAGTCTTTTAACAGCCCGTTTAATTGCTATGTCAAACAACAGTTGAGAAAAATTGCTTTTAGATTGCGTATACGATGCGTTTTCTAGCTCAACCTGGGCCAGACTGCGACAAGTTGAAGGTGCAATTTGCTCCTGGCAAAATTCTGTATACGCTTGCAACGAAATAGGGGGAGAAAGAGACTTCCAGGAAAGAGATAGTGAGAGAGACGGAGCGAGAAAGAAAGAGGGAGCTCAAGAGAGAGAGCGAAGCATTTGAACGGCCTTGACATGAGCAGCGGACAAAAGCTGGAAGCTGCCCTCGCTTGACAATGCAGCAGGAAGAGCAAGAACAAGAGAGAAAGAGGCAGAGGTCAACTTTAATTTAAACACGCACAACGCACAAGCGATTTGTGCTTTGAAAAACACAACAAACAAAACCAAATCATCAAAATTAGTTGCGGACGTGATAATAATAAGCACATGCGCAGTCGGAGAGCAATCTGTCAGGTGGAGCGCCGATTATTCTAGGGGCGGCTGCTGCCCAAACATATCATTTTCAAATGCAGCCCTTAAAAATCCCAAATAGATATGACCACTGCCAACACTTCACCGAAAATTATATGTTTTGTGACCTCTGAACAAGTACAAAAACAAATGTAAGTTACAACTTTTTCCAGTTTACGCTATAATTTATTATATAAGCACGAGAAATGCCATTTTGACATGGATAATAATTTATTTTAGCTATAAGGTTTTTGCAAAAATTAACAGAATTTTGAAACCTAAATCACTTTGGTCATGGCTTGACATCTAGAACAATCGTACATTTGAAGTTGACAACAGCATTGTAGGTCAAAACCTATATAAGAATCAAAACCAAAAAAAAACCGTTCTTGATATGGGTCTAAATCTAAGCTAAATCTAAAAATTCTGGGCCAAAGCACGCTTATGGTTTTAAGTCTAAAATTCTGTTAACTATTACTCTGCCAAAACTGAACCAATAACGTTTAGCTCATATTCTGTCTACTAATACATTTAAAGTTAAAAACGAGAAACTAGGTCAAAACTCCAGTAAACATTTTAATTAAAAATAGCTTCCATTTTCAAAGACCTTTTCTTTTGCTCAACTGCAGCTGCAAATGATTATTTACGATGAATTTAATACATGTGGTAATTGTGCACAAATTTATAAAATATTAGTTTTTTATGCGGTTTTACGACATGGACGAGTCATCGAAATCGCTGGAAACCAAACGAGTAATCGCCGACGACGTCCCACTTCTTGGAATTGAATCAGTTTTTCTGTTTGTCAGTCTTTCTGTCTGATGCTGTTTTAAGTCAGCCAAGCCTAACAGGTTTTTTTTTCTCTTTTTTGTATATTTGTGGCAATCAGATACCTTTCGCTTGGGCAATACTCAAATGTACTTTTAAGCGCAAACCGCTTCATTTATTAGAAAGTGTTTGCACATATGCCTATAAAAATAAGCAGTCGAATTAGCTAGAATTGCGTACTAAGTAAATATATACAAAGTGATATGACTATCTTGTGATCTGGATGACTAACTAAAATAAATAGTTGAGTAGGCCAGAATTGTTAACCCAATAGATGCAGAGTGATATGAAGATGTTGTGTATTAGATGATTAAATACAGTCAACACGTATACATTCTATATGGTCTCATTAGTCACCAGATTTATTCTGTGTATCAGCAGCAAAAATGTCACAAGTGCAAGAGATTACACACTTAAAATAAAAAGATTTATCAATTTTGTTTATTCCTAATGAGATGTTTGACCTTGAACGAATATTTGTATATATAAAAAAAAAGAATTTGCTCTTATGGCTGGAATTTCTAGCACAAGTAATTTTTTCAACTGCTATCGCTTCGCATAATTAACGACAATAAATTAACGTCTGCAAAAAGGCGTTGAGGGCAAATATTGAATTGGCACACGCGCAAACAACAAAAGATGTATATGTTTTAAGTGAAAGCCAAGAAAAGTATGGTTCGAACTTATTGAGGCCAACACAGGTTGTATTTTTTCTTTCAGCTCAACTTAACTCTATTTAAAATTCCCGCACTGCGTCGTCTATGGGCGCAGCCAATTTGATTAAGGGACGAGTTGCACAAGTTGCAAGTAGGTTGCAGGCAATCTAATTAACCTGCAACCTAGTTTGGTACTTAGTCTGGATGTATTACAATCACTTATGTTAGTTAAACTATCTTTTATTGATTGACAATATTGGCATTAAAGGTACACTCCAAAAAAGTTGGCATTTAAATCATAAGAGTACAAAATAAACCTGAAATTCAGAGTTTAACGCTTAGATATGAACTATATCGCTAAAAAATTATCTAGTTAAGATATCACCATTATTATTTTCAGTATAAAAGCTTCTTAAAATAATCAAATATCAATCTCAAAATAGGGAGTACAATATATAAGCTAATCAGAGCTGTAAAAAAATACTTCAGTTTATGATTAAGTTAATTAAAAGAGCTTCAGCACTTGGACAAATATATTTCGTACTTCTCAATTCTTTTATCAAATCTGATATCAATCTAAAAGATAAGAAGAAAATAAATACGCTAGATAAGAACCACTTTCATGGGGGTTTTTGAATTCTAAAATAACCAGAGAAGATTCAGTTCAGATAAGAGCTTTATTGCATAGAGTAATATTTATCCTATTTCTCAGGTCTTATTTAATCAAGCTCTTTTAGTAAAGCTAATGTCAGCCTCCAATGTAAGGAGCACAATGGAGCTTATTATTTTTGCACTAAATGCAAGCATAATTTTTCCCATATTGCTCAAATGTAAGCAACATTAAACTCCGAGTTACGGGATTGTTTCTTTGTTTGGTAACATATAAAATCTGATATTTTGTATAAAACAAACTGAGGGAAAACTGATCTGCTGGCCATGGGCGGAAATTCAGTGTCATCTTTGTTCTGTTTAAAAAGATAGCACGAAATGTGGCCGAAGTTGATGTGCAGATACTTTTGAACGCAACAAAGAACCGGTATCTAGCCAAGGGAAACTGGTTTTACCAGGCATGTGAGTCAGATTCAGACTCAGCTGGAGCTGGAAGTGCCACAAAAAGCACTGAGACTAATCAAATGCTGACACAAAGAACAATTTTCAATTGAAATTAACCACACGTGCAAGCGAGACGGATGGCAAACAATGAATTTAAAAACATTCTCATATGAAACAAAACGAGAGAAATGAGTCAAGTCGTTGCGGTTGTTATTATTGTGTTTGTTGTTGATGGGCGAACGGAAATAAAAGTAACAAGCATAAAGCATTGACTTCATATGTCAAAGAAAAGAGCAAGAGAGAAGAAGAAGAGGCTAACATGAACAGTTCATCTTCCTTCGCTTTGCTTTGCTTTATAATAGCTGGAATCTGGAAGCATTAAGAATGCAAATTGGAAACGCAATTTGGTGACATGCACTTGCATGTTTGCATGCCTTATGGAATGCAAGTGTTCCCAAAAAACAGAGATAAATACTTGGGTGCCGACTATAAATACATACATAAATAAACACATACATACGTAGTACATGCGCATAGAAGACCAGCAGCTAGATTTGGGCTACGGCCTCTGCTTGCTAGCAGCAGGAATTGAGCACCGTCTCGGACGAAACACATACACACAAACAATATACATATACGATGGGAATATAGGTAATAGCATTTACATATACATATATTGTATGTATTTATGTCTAAGTTTGTGTGAGTTTTTTACACAGGTCAGGGATGTATCTGTAACAGTATATGTAGCTGTAGTTGTGTGTTCTGCGCACTACATACACACGCCAACATACATATGCGAATTCAATTGCCCTGATTCCGATCTCAAGTTGTCGCGTGTGAACGGTAAAGAAACCCAACAGTGCATCAAAAAAATAAACAATAAAGGGGTGAGCGGGTGGGTTTCGAGGTGAGATGAGCGCTAGATTCACCTTCACCTCACCCTCAACCCAGAACAGTAACGCAGTCTTCGCACTCACAGAATCAGACAAACAAGAGTAACGGTATTTGCTGTCTTTGTCCCTTGCTCAGCTTCTGCATTGTAAAAACACATAAATCAAATCATATTTCGCTTGACGGCAACTTCCAAATCCAATTAGCCAAAACACACACGCACACATATTTATATGCAAATCAAGAACATTCAGTCTGCAGGTGTCTCTGTGTATGTTGGTGTTTGCATTGTTTTACTGTGTAATTTGAAACACTTGGTCAACAAATAACAAAAAGCTGGAACACTTTACCATTCCAGTTTCAGGGCAATGGAATCTATTCAGTTTCTCGTGTGTGGAATATTAATATCAATTGAATCTGCGAAAGCAAACATTGGTTTTTTTTCACACATATATTTAAATTGTATTACACATTTGGGGTACCCCTCCCTGTTTTATGTGTATGTGTACAGCTTCCAGTGGCCTGGGTTCGTGTATTCTACTTGGAATTATAACTGTGCGTGGGTCAAAATACAACGCACATACAAATCGGAAATAGCTGCATTGGGATGCGTGTTTATATACATACATAATGGTTGTATTTTCATTGCATACACACATTCATACAGAGCATAGAATGTACATGTGTTTGTGTGTGCGTGTGTGTATCTATTGCACCGCCTGCATCAAAACATTCTTTTTCTTTTCTTTGTCTACTATTTGACAAGTGGTAAGTTTAAATTTTTAATCGCTAGACACTTGACACTTTGTTTACACAATTTAAATGACAATGTAGATGGCAGTTTAAGTCAGCATTTAGTTGGATTCACTGGGTAAATCACCTTTTTATTAAGGAGGGCAATTAACACAATTTCCACAAAATAAGAAGCCGTCGCCGAACGTTGGCCTCGACGCGCGTAGCACACAACGACAACTACTAGCGATGGCAATGCCCCACTTTTAGTGATGGCTAATCGACTATCGTCAGCATTTTCTTTTCTATCGATAAGACATACAATGCACAGCTGTGCGTGTCATCAATATGGGCGTGCGATAGTTTTTGAATATTTAACGAAACTTTTATAACAGCTGAACTTATTTGCCAATTTCGTTTTGTTATATTGATTATTTTTTATTTTGCTTTAAATGGTTCAATTAAGAAAATATAACATTGATCCTACTCAGGTATGCTTTGGTTATTTTGGTAATTACTCCTTTTTACGCTTGTTATTGGAAGTTTGCGACTCCTTCTCTTCCACAAGGTTACTTTCACTTTCGAGTTGATCGGTTAAAATTATGAAATCGCCATCGTTTCTACCAGCCGGGAATCGATTCCCTTCCCCAGGGACCAGGTCTTGCACAATTGGAGCACCCATGCAAATCGGGCAGTTGAATGGACTAAGATACGAGAGAAAGATATAAGATTTATAAATTAAAGATTGTAGAAAAAATAGACCAAGTAATAAAAATAACTGTAATTATAATAATAATATTACTAATCAGTATAATTAAATTAAAACAAGAAAATGCATTTAATACCTGACTCGTGGAATCGGTGGAGAATAGGTCTTATATAAGCACATTAGACGATGGGCGACATATATCAGGGGCAGTAAGAGGAGACTGCAGAGCAATACCCCAACCCAATATCCATTCTGAAAATATTTATAGTTAGATTTTATATGAAAAAATATATAGAAAATAGACGATGTATATAATATTTATATTTTCAATGTTAATTAAAATATAAATAGTGTATACATATACTCACAATTGGATCGATCAGATGTTTGCAGATGTGATCGACGCCACGGTAATAGATATATGCGAGGGGTTTACATCTACCGACCTCTGTATTACTCTTGTCTATAACCAATTGTAAATAGTCATCAATCTGAAAATTAACATATCGTGTGAGATTTTCAATTAGCTCGTGCATAAACATATCACCACGAGATATGATATACTGTTCCGATCGAACTACTGCCTCAAGCAGTTGTTGGATTGATTTGCCAAAATTCTGATTATTGAACAAAATAAGATTATCGATTTTGCTTAGTTTTAATTTTATTGCTGCCTGCACCTTATTGATTTGGTCTACGTACTCCTTGTCGAGGAGGTAAATCACTTTGGAACCATCCCAAAGGACCACCCTCGCCAACCAACAGTCATACCTCATAGAGTGTTCCACTTCTCTCATAATGTCAAATAGATGGTTCAATGGGGTGGATGTGAGTTGGTTGCACATGTGCTTCAAATAGTTAATGCTATGATAGGACGCCAGATAGCCGTTGGACATTTTTATAAGAGCGGTTTTATTTTCCGGCGTTATTAGAGTCAAGTTCGC
Organism: Drosophila multiciliata; assembly: GCA_037043605.1. Classification (NCBI taxonomy): domain Eukaryota; kingdom Metazoa; phylum Arthropoda; class Insecta; order Diptera; family Drosophilidae; genus Drosophila; species Drosophila multiciliata. The sequence goes on along the minus strand of JBAMBF010000119.1, from coordinate 955,917 downwards.
GAGGTCATCGGCAACATGCGAAAATGCAATATCGACGTCGGTCAGAATCTGGATCGATGCCAAATCGCCTATATCGTACACATAGTTATCGAGCAGCACATCGAATATCGATTGATCCTCCCTACATGATTTGATCGCATACAACACTGGTATTGGTCCCGTTTCCACATCTACCTCTGATTCATCGCTTGAATGCGACATATAACGGTGCATATCAATTGTCTTCTCCAGATGACGGAATATTTGAATTTTATTCTGATCTCGCGTTTGTTCACATGTTCCTTTGTATGTGATCAGGCCCAGTATAAAATAGAATAATCCAATTAACAATATGAATGATAACACGCAGAATATCAAAAGGATTACGCTATAAAAGAAAGATGGAGAGAGAGAGAGCGGAAAGGAAATATGACATGAGCGCTAAATTCAACTTCACCTCACACTCAACAGAAAGAGGAAAAGCACATGCACAAACGGTAACGGTTATTGGTCTTTTTGTGTTTTTCTTAGCTTCTATATCACTTGTCGGCCACTTCCACATCAATTGTTTCAAATTACACAGTAAGACAACAAAAACCAAAAACATTCCTATCGCATTTGTGCGTGTGTGTGTATGTGTTGGTGGTTGCATTGTTTTGTCGTGTAATTTGAAACACTTGGTCAACAAATAACAAAAAGTGACCCAGCTGGAACACTTTACCATTCCCGTTCTAGTGCAATGTAATCTAATTAGTTTTTCATGTGTAGAATGTTACCCAGCAGCGAACTAGTGAATTACCCATAAGCATATTCATAAATATAAGTATTGAATTCACTTACAACAACAAAAAAGAGGCAGCTGCCCGTTTGCTTATGCAACAGCCGAATATTAAGGCAACAAGCGAAAGGAATATTATCTGAAACAAGAATTTGAACAACAGGAGAACAAATGAAAAAAATCAGACAAATATAGTAAAAATAATGCTTGTACTCACAACTGCGAAAACAACGCAGACAATATAGTTGATTCGGCTGCGATTTGAGGCGTATCCTTTGTAAAGTTCCTCAAGGGACTTTGTGATGCGAGTTGTGCTTAAAAAAATGTCACTGACGACCTCTTCGATGATGTTGCTAATTATATCTGCTTCATTCCGCATCGTTTCGTGTCCTTTCTTCAGGTCCTTAATAATTTTCGGTGCTAGAACTTCCACCTCGGCTAATATGATATCTTTGATGACCTGCAATTGCAGCAAAGCGTCTCTGATCATCTCATCAGGTTTCTGCTCAATTATATCATTAATGGCCTTTGCAATTTTACTGCTATCTGGCAACTATTCAACAAAAAAAAAAAAAAAAAATGTTAGAACATTGCAGACGGTTGTAACAGACGTAACAGTTAGCAAGGAAATACCGACGAGAAATGTTTCTTTTTATAAACGATTGTAAGAGGAAGGAGTGAACGTACCAGATCAAGATGTATGCATTTCATGGTATCAATCGACATTATCCAATCGTATCGCAAGAAATTTTTGCATTCCCAACGCTGACACACGTTACAGGCTAACGTAAGATCACGCTTCACTCCACGAACTCCTACAAAAATAATCAAAAATAAAAAAAATAATATATCGATTTAATATTCAGTGAAATAGGGCATTTGCTAGTCGAGCAAGTATAACATATAACTTGCAGTACAAATCGGAAACAAAGATATGGTAATTGGAACTTTAACTTTTATAAGCTTTAGTTAAATGTATTTTCAAGTTTTAACAGAATTAATTAATTAACTAGGAGAACGGATATGAATTTATATTTGTTGTAGTATATTTTTATATATTATTTCATAGTTACCATCCCGAAGTTGAGAGTTAAGAAATATCCATTCCTTTATTAGGACGTCGATCTCCATCATTAACATATGGGCTTTTTCCATATTCTTAAAAATGCGCTGGAGCTCCTCGAGAGCGTTCGACTCCGACGCAGACCCCAGATCCATAAATATGTGATTATCCGCATCTGCCAAGCAAGAAAGACGAGAACAATAAATTTATCAACAAAAGTATAAGAAGATCAAAATTACTAGCTAGCAAACTGATTAAGTGATTCATCATCTCATCGTAGTTGATGATAAACAGATGAAAGATATGATTTTTTACGTCCTTCAAAAAGGTGCAAATGTCATCAGCGATTCTGCGCGCTGTATTTAAAGACTTGTCGATGCCATCATCCAAGTTCATGTTGGCCAATACCGCAATAACAGTGCCAAGTCTATAAATAAATTGATTTATATCGTTTACAACATAAACTAGAATTTGTCGCACACTTACAGTATTGGGAGGAGAATCAGTAGCAGCAGCATTCCACACACGCAACGTAGCTTGGCATCTCGCTTCCCATCGCAGGGCGGACAACTATGCGGACAGCGGCGACAACAACAAAAGCAACAATACAACACACTGCACAAAAGGAGTAAAAAAGGATTAATGTGAAACGTGGATTTGGTTGAAGTTCAAATTGCTGGATTACTCACGCAATAAATGGAATGATTATGATGAGTGTGAGCAGAAAACCAACCCAGAGCAGCAAAAACGGATAGTCCCAGAGTAGATCTCGCCAATCATTCTCTTCAAACTTGGGACCCAGTACCAAAGCATCCTCGCCCTTGACCACAACGTATCCTATGTGTGACAACAATATTGAGTCAAGGATCGGAAATAAGACTAGTTGCTCACTTACCTGGGGGCAGGGCTGGTTCGTTAGTCAGCATGTTTTGGAACAGAAATTGGGAGATATTGTAGAAGGGTCCCAGGTCAACTCCTGTATATTTTGGCGGATTGGTATATATTGGATTTGGCACATATTCAGAAAATATGATAGCTGGCCAGTGATTCTGACCCATCTCCTCATGGGAGATGCCCAGTTTGGACATATCAATCCCAGATGGTTTATTACCAGCTTTAGTAGTGGAATCTACTTTAGCATTTTCCGTATTGCCTTTATTTTTTTTTTCTTGACCAATTTTAGCTATTTTTTTTGGAACCTCAAAATCATCGTTTTTTCCTTCGTCCTGGGCCATAACTCTCCCGTTGATGGCCAGAACCAAAATGCCAATTAGTATCCATTTAGTTTGCCTGGTAATCGCAAGCCGAGTTTGTCGCTTCTTGTTAAACTTTTTCATTCTATCTGCAAACCGGGCCAACTGCATATAACATCGGATTGGATTGAGTTTTAGTGTTTGGATGTGCTTTGGAAGTGTACAATTGTGTTGTGACAAATATTTAAGACATTTACTGATAAATCAAAGAGCAGGTGTTGACTTTTGTTATTGTTATTAAACAATCGAAAACTTTGTTGAAGAAAGCCACTTTTTATATAACTTAATTGCATTTACAAATTTACATTTATCATGACAAAGTTCTAGGTAAAATTTAGTCTTTGTTTTCTGACAAATTATGTGCGATTTCTTTTACTACTCTCTTTTTGGCTTTGTCGGTGGTTTTGGCTGGACTCGGACACTAAGTGTGTCTTGAACAGCATTAGAGTTGGTGGTAACAAAAGCATTAGCTCCTGACTGGGGCACATTGGCAACTGAACGTGCAACGCCTCCATCCGTTCGATCGCAGACACAGAAAGATCCTTTCTGCTCGCCACCACTCAGGTGGGCAGCCTGCTGGCCACCGGTGCAGATCCTAATCGGTGGCGGCACATATGGGGCACCAGTGCAAGTGGGACAGCTGCGCATAAATGTTTATTAATTAGTTTATTCATTTTGGATTAAGAGTAAGTTATGGGTACTCACCCCCCCTCTGGGACAATAACGACAGCGGGCACAATAGCGGCGTGCATTCGCTTCCACAGACACATCAACTTGTGGGCAACAATCAGGATGGGCAACAGCAGCAGGGAGGCAAGCAACATGCCGACCCAGAAACCGTTCTGCAATTAAGAAATACATAATTTTTATACCCAAAAGCTGATTAAAGACAGATTTTTGTGTGGCACTATAACTGACCAGTGGATCGACAAGGCGATAGCAGATTAGATCAACGCCACGATAATAGATGTATGCGAGGGGGGTGCAGTGTCCTACATCCTTTTTGCATCGATGAACCAGGTCGTCAAGAAACTGAGCGACCTGCGCGTTGACCACATCGGTCAGATTGGCACCCAACTTATTGACGAATTGCTTGCCTTTTTCCTGGATAAACTTCTCGGAGCGTTGCACCGCTTTCAACAGCACCTCAATGGAGTTGCTATAATTGCGATTGTCATAGAGAATCAGCTGATCGATTTGAATAAGATGTTCCTTCATCTTCTCCATAATGTTGCGGATTTTCTCAGTCCACTCCTTGTTGTAAGTATCAAATTGAAAGGCCTCGTTCGTCAGCGAATAGCGACCATATTTATTCCAATAGTCCCAATCCGGATCATAATAGATGTTATCCCGCACCGTTCGCAGTCCCGCCGATAAAGTGTCCAAATTGGGTGTAACAGGTCTGCACATATTCTCAATATATAAAACGCTGTGATATGGTCCCAAAACACTGGAACGTGTTTTATCTAATTGGGTTACCTCCTCTGAGGTTAGGAGGGACACCTTCGACAGATCCTCATCGAACATCTCTTCCTTCTTCTCCTCGTCCGTCTTTTTGCTCATCACTACAATATTATTCAGATCTTCAGCATCGTACAGATTGTTCACCAGCAACAGATCAAAGATCGATTGATTCTCCATGCAAGCTTTGATGGTCGTCGACATACGCATCGCCGGCTGCATCGACGTATCTCCCTTCATTTGTGGCAGAAAGTGTCTCAGTTTGATGACCGCGTCCACTTCGCGAAACATGGCATTTTTCCCCTGATCTCGGAGTGGTGCACAGGCACCCTGATACGTCACCATGCCCAGCACAAAGTAGAACAATCCAAGGAGCACACAGAACGAAAATATACAGAATATGAAGATGATGGCGCTGCAAATATAAAATTGCCATTATACGATTGCTATTAATATTTTTTCGAGTGTACTCACAATAACAAACAGGTGGCACCAGTTGCGAGTCTTCCACACCAAGCGCAGATCAGCGCAACTATCAGAATTATAGCAAGCTGCAGATAATCAATTATTGCAACAATATACATTATTTTTCTAAGTGCACTACTTACCGTTATAATCAATACACAGGCAAAGGCATTGACATAGCTGCGACCGGTTCCGAACTTTTCGTAAACATCCTCAAAGGATTGGGTGGAGCTTAGTGTCCTCATTTGTATGTTACTGATGACCTTATCGATGAGAGTGCGTATCTGGCCGGACCGGGTCACAAACTCATCCCGCCCCTTGCTCACATCGCGCACCAGGGGTGGAGTGATTGTTTGCAAGGCCGCGTCGATTTTGGTGCCAATATCCTGAAAACGCTGCAGCGCCTTTTTGGGTATCTCAACATTTTTTATCTCCTTGATTATACTCTGAATTCCATTCACAAATACAGTCGTGTTCGGCATCTGAAATAAATTTTATGTAAGTATTTAAATGCTAAAAATAAAAGAAACTTTAATGAAGTCGGTCACCTTATCCAGATGCAGGCAGGGAGAGGCATCAACGAACTCCAACGCTGAGTTTCTTAGAAAACTCTGGCACTTATCGTGGCTAATCAAGTTGGCACAGGCATAGTTGACATCCCGCTTGGCGCCACGCACACCTGCCACAGAAATAATATTATTATTATGAAATAAATAAATTAAATAAGATATAATTTTTACCATCTCGCAGCTGAGTGCCATAGAAACGCAAATCCTTCTCCAGTTGGTCCACCCTTTTCATCAACAAATGGGCTTCCTTCATGTTATCCATGATGCGTTCCAATTGCTCGATGGCATTTGACTCAGAGACATCGGCCAAGTCCAAGAATATATGCAGATGAGCATCTAGAAAAAAAGGTCCTTAAACTAAACTGGTTAACTAAATTTAGTGGCTTACGAGTAAGCATATCGTTGAGGTGGGCCTCCAGCTCCTCGTAGTTGTAGATGAAGATGTGATGGATATGATCGCTGACATCCTTTAAGAAGCGACAAGTGTCTTCGGTGCCACGTTTCACCGTAGCTCTGGTGTCGTCCAGGCCACGATCCAGCGATCTGTTCGATGTGAAGGCAATGATGGCGCCAAGCCTGCAAAAATTGAAGAAAACAATAACTGCAAGTAAAATAAAAGTAAAAAAAAAATTACAGTGTAAAGAGGATGAGCAGCAGCAGGAGCATGCTGCATACTGTGTTTCGGCAGGAATCCTCTTTGGCCTGGCAAGGCGGGCAACCCTTGTTGCAACGACGACAACAACTGAAGCAACAATAGCACACACTGAAAAAAATTCATTGTGGATGTTTCCTTGTGCTTTAATCAATCTACTCACGCGATGAATGGCATAAGAAATATGAGAAAAACCAGAAGGAAAACCCAAACCAAGGCCAGCCAATACTGTGCCAAGAGAGCGCTCCAATCGTTCTTCTCCACCTTGGGACCCAGGGCCAGCGTATCCCCATTCTTAACCGTCAAATATCCTGCAAAAGAATCACACTATTTACAGCCCAATTCGAATTGGTTCTGGGTGGATGGAAATGCTTACCCGGTGGCAAGACTGAATGACTGCTGATAAAGGTGTCGAATAGACAATGTGTAAAATTAAAGATGGGTGTGATTGCCCAACTGGAGCGATTCCTATCGGCAGAATACTGCACTGTGGACGTGTACGGTGTCAACTCCACAGGTGGAAAGTGCGCCTGGCCCAACTGCTCGTGGGTGGTGCCATCCCCCACAAGAGCTTCATCAGCCTCAACCAGGGCAGGCCCAATCAGTGCAAGCAGAACGACCAAATATCCAATGGCTATGAGATTACCATGATGGCATCCACGTATCCTGTCTCTGGCTGTGACTGGATTGTTGGGGCACATGTATAAGCTATGCACATCAATTTTGTTTGCGTAAAAAAATACACTTAAAATTGTAATTTAACAAAACAAAACTATTTGAAATATGTCAAAATTAAATAATAATATGAGAGCAGAGGATATGTGATCTTGGTGATGATGATGATATTGATATTAAAGTAGACAAATTTTTCAAATTTCATCAAACCATATCTTTATTTGATTTATTTTGTTACACAATTCTTTATTATAATTCTTGTTTTGGTTTTAATTGCGCTCCTCTTTTCAGCATTTGTTTTTGTTTCTTTCACTGCTTCAAAAATTAGTACATTTAGTATTAATAAATATATATATCTATATATATATATTTAAATATACATATACTTGCACACTTGTATGCATTTACAATCAGTTATCGTCATCTATATTAAATTAGTTAAAATGTACATTAGAAATTTGGTTTCAGTTTTATATTGAACTGCATTACATTAATTCGGTTTCAAAATCAAAAATATATGTATATATAAATATTATTATTTGTTTTGTTATGTCTACCATTATGTATACATATACATGTATATATATATATGAAACTTCGCACCCTGATAGCACGTGCAAACACTTTATACAACTACTTAGTAATATACACAAACGCACTTGCTTATCATGTTTTAATCTTTCGTTTTTCCATTTTTTCATTATGCTAAGCCTTGACAGTTAAAAAACAATATTATTTTGTGGTTTTGCGTGATTATCAAAATAAAACTATTACACACAGTTTACAGATTTTGCATTATTAATACACATTACACATTACATAAAAGTGCAACGCCCGATTTAGTATTCCATTTGTGACATTTTCAGTTTGACTCTTAGTTCCTCAGATCACTACAATTTGCAAAGATAAAGCTTACTAATCAGTTAATTCTAATTAATAATTATAATTTGTATTTAGTTTCATTTTTCATTTTGTTTTTAATAACAAATCTGTAATAATTTTAGCATGATAAACGATTTCGATAATCCGATAAAAATCTTGTGCTGCACTTCAGAACAAAAAAAATTATAAGAAATATATAATTTGTATTTATTTTTTGTTTTTGGCAGTTTTTCCGTTGATGCATAAATAAAAAAGATTTCGTTAAGCTCAACACTCGATTTAGTTGTTGCTCTTTCTATCTCTCTCTGTGATGTGACAAAAATTGTTAATAAAAAATTATTGTTAAATGTATCTTTGATTGCTATTTTACGGGATTTGAGGCAAAGCTTCGGATAGTCCGTGTATATAATAAATAGATCATAACTGAATTATGAAATGAATTGTAATCTATAAACAAATGCAAATCACAAACTGCAACGGCAAGTAAATAATATAACAGCATCTTTTGTTTGTTTTCTAGTGGAATCATAACTTAGCGCTGGATGTGTGTGGTTTGTTTGTGTTTGCCGTTAAAAACTAAAGCAAAACTAGATACAGCATTGGTTACTAAATCACTAAATTTTTATATTATTGGGCTTAGTGGGCATGGGCGTGGTTGTGGTTGTGGGCATGGTGGTGGGCATGTCGAACTACAGCTGCGCTAGCGAATCGGAGCGAATGAGCGGCGCCAAAGAGCTGGGCACCTTGTGTCCCGTCTCAATCTCGTATTGCACATCGAGAGAGGCACCTAAATCAATGCATAAAAAGAACATTTGTCAATCTGTTTTCTTATATTGAGGAACAAGACAATATCTAAAGTGTTTACAGTACGTCCACTCTACTGAGTCTCTTCCTTACGTTTCTTTTCCAGCGACGTCTGCGTACCCTGCTCGGGTATGAAAGCGGCCACAATAATCGCACAAAAGACGCACAGCGCACCAAACACGAATGGCGGCCCCGGCACATGCATCGATATCTTTTCCACATTCGTCGCATGACTCTTGCTCACCACGGTGCTGTGCTCACTGTTCAAGTCCACATTGAACAGATAGAAGACGATGCCAAATACGGCGGGTCCCAAGCCATTGCACAGCCCCCGCATCCCAGTGATCATGCCCTGAACGGCACCTGTGTAATGGAAATAAGTTAAATAAATCTTTACACAAGAGTAATCGATGTGATCTTACCTTGACTTTCGGGCGCGGCATAAAGTGAGACAAATGCGCTGATTGCTGGATACGTGATTGAACCCAAGGCAGCCACAACTCCAGCCGACCACATCATCCTGAACAAAAGTTAGATTCGTTAGAAATTATTTATACTCGGATAATCCCTAACTATGCAACTTACCACTTTTCAGTGCCCAGACCATACCAAAGCAGTTGAATCATCTCCAGGGCTAGGCCCATAATGATGGTGCGCTTGGCGCCAAAGACTCTGCAAGGACACAGATTAGTGGGGATTAAAAAAATTAGAAGAATGCTTGGGTGAGTTGCTCACTTCATAAATGAACCCAGCGTTACTTGGACAGTGATGCTGAGTATGCCCACAACGGCTATAAATATTGAGACCTCAACATAGTTGAAGCCCATCTTGAGCTTGAGGTAGACAAACATGCAGGAATACTCGCCGGCCTCGGGCAGATAGGATAGCAGCACGGTGAGGCACAGCATCAAGACGGTCTTGTCTGTGCCCACTCTTCGCAGTGCCTGCATTTCAAATATATAATTAATGATTACAAATGATCAGTGTGCTGATTAGCAGATGACCTACCAGAAAGGGATCTGCCTGCTCCCAGCTGATGGGCGCACCCCACGTCGCTGGTCGCATCTTCTCCGACAGGCTCTCCGGCACAGCGACTAGAATGAAGAAGACATCGAGCAACGCAATCGCAGTGGACAGCGCCACAACTAGTGTATCACCATACATGTCCATCAGGGCATTGCCCAGTGCCGGTGAGATGACCAGACTTGCTGCAAATGTGGCCGAGGCAAGACCGTATGCCTTGGAGCGCTCCTCCGGTGTTGTCACATCGGCCACGTATGCAAACACCACCGAGAAGGTGACGGCAAATGCGCCACTAATTGAGATCAGGGCAAAGAACCACCAGGTATTTATGCACATCAGCGGTATGGGCATACATGTGAAGAATACTGTTACTAATAGGAAGAATTTTCGACCCCAGATGTCGGATAGGGCGCCAATCAGTGGTGCCGACAGGAATGACAGTATGCCCTTGATGCCCATCACCAGGCCGTTCATCAGGAACGTGTGATCCGGAAATGTACGATTTAGTGTCTGCAATAATGTTCATATATCAATATTATATCATTATATATATGTGCTATTCACTTACCGATATAATGGGCATGGTAAGCAGACCCCAAGCAAAGAACTCTAAAAATATCACAACCAGCGCATGATGAACACTCGGCTCGCCAATTCCCGAACTCTATTGAGTAATGTGAAATAATTATAATAAATGTAAAGATTAATATATATATTAATTAATGTATGACAAATTTGATTTATCCCTTCAAACTTACAGCAAATAGTATAGCCTTTTTATAATAATTCTAAAAACTATTTATTTCTATGTGTTCTGTTTTTTAAAACTTTTGTTTTATTCTAAGAACTCTATTGTTTTTTTTTTTATATATTATTAACTCTTTTCATTTAAGACTCATTAAATTTAAGTATCATTAAGTATCAAATGACTAGTTTAAGAATTAGTTATTAGACATACGAAGTAACTTAGTTCGACCATTTATATATATAATTTTTTTGATTTTTCGATAAATCTATTTTATGTATGCAAACTCCACTCGTTTAGCATAATCAATTATTTATAGAAAACAATTCCTGTATCGAAAACTAATTGACTGTCAGAATTTATCGATGAACTATATGGAAATCTAATAAATGGAATCGCACCACTCAAAAAATAACACAGAATTTGACACCAGGCAATTGATTTGATTGCGCGTCGATCAATAAAAAGTGTGCAACAAATGGCAAACCTTGCAACAGCAAAAGCGACAGAGGACGCGTATCCATTCGAAGCACCGATTGCGTTTGGGTCGTTCCGCTGACGCTGGAGCACCATTTGGAGTCGCCTGTGAACGCATCGAGATGTATGAGGCGGATGAGAGGGTGCGTCTATGGGTGCCACCGGCTGCGGATCGACTGCTGCTGCTGCATCCGCCGGCACCGCCCTGACCGCCACTTGTTGTCGCTGCTGTTGTCTCTGACAAGGCGGCGCTTGGACGTGCTGCATACCTCGATGACTGCAGGAGATTGGATGTTGCATTAGCTGAAGGATTGCCAGCAGCAACTGGTTCACTCTCGCTTACCGTGGGCACATTATCCGCATCCAGCTGACTGCTTGTTGTTGTTGCAATGATTGCATCCGATTTGAGTTGACACTTCAACGGCGAACCGCTGATGGTATCCGCATCTGCCACATCGGCAACATCTGCTGTTGTTGGCGTTGAGCTGCTGCTGTGGGTGCTTTGCGTATCCGTCTGCTCGCCCACATCCGACTCATCCTTGATATCACGTCGCCGTTGCTGTTGTGGCACCTGTTCATTCAGCTGATAGCTGTTTCTGCTGCTGCTGTTGTTGCTGCTGCTGTCTGTTGTTGATGTTGCTGCTGCTGACTCCGTGAGCTGCTGCTGCCGCTGGCCATGACTCAGCTCCTTACGCATCCTTCCACTCCAACAGATCAATATCACTCTCTAATTCTCCCCCTCTCTCTCTCTCTCTCTTTCTCTTGCTTTTATCGTTGCTGCAGCTCTTCGTCTTTGTGGGCTAAGAGTGTTTGTCGCTTTGGTTCGTCTAATGCACTTATTTCCATTGCCAATTGAGTTTAATCTCGGGGCTTTAAACTCTAGAAGAATCCTTTTTCCAGTTGCCCGTTTCCAGTTTCCAAAATTTAATTTCTTTTCACTTTAATTGCACTCGTTTCGTTGTCAAAGAAATTCTTTTATACTCCTTTCTCCTTTGTTTATCATCTATCTCTGCTGATCGCTTCTTCTGCTTTTTCTCACTGATTCTCATTGATGATCGCTCCTCCTCCTCGGGTCGGTTCCGTTCGCCTGAATTTCAGTTGAGTTTTCAGGCACTTTATTGGCTGTAATTACAATTTAGAATTGCTGCTTGCTCTTTACTTGTTTTTCGTTCGATTGGATTTTGGCTAACCGTTTTTTAATTGCAATACTTGACGACAATTTACAGACCACAAAAAAACATCAGTACAGTTTTAAAAGCCGATTTTTACTACCCATTAACCTAAACATATTGAGAAATTTATGTAAACGATATTAAAACTATAGGTTTTTATAGTTTTGTTCATTAACTTCTCATTATCACTAAGTTTTGTTTTAAAATTTTAGAATTTTAATAGGGAAACTTAAAAAAAAAAAAATTCGGTTTGTTAATTAGTTTCTTATTAAACATTTAAACTTTAGAACTGAGTTTAAAATGGAAAAAAAACTTAAAAATTCGTTTATCCGTTTACAGTTCATAGATTATAGCTAATGCCCCCGTCAAGTATGCAATAAAATTAGATAATTTAATATTAAACATTAAGTTTATGAGTCGTTAAAAGCCAATTTGGGCAATGCGTTATTGGCTGTTAGTTTTTGTTGCTGTTGTAGTTTGTTGGGTAATTTTACTAGCACTAGCATGTTAATTGAGCATTGAAGAAGTAATGCTTCTAAAATTAGTACTCTATTTACTGTGTACTATATAAAGTCGAACACAAAGAAACGTAAAAGCCAACCCACGGAATGTAAATTAATATCAAATGAAAATCAAGCAGAATCAAGAAAGCTTTGCTTTTTAAACCAAGTTTGCTTATCGAGCGAGTATTCACACGTTTTATTATCTTTGGAGTTGAATGGAAGAAATATATTTATCGAGAGTAGTCTTCCGCGCACTTTAGGAACAACCCGAAAGACGCAATAATTAATGTATGTATTTTGAGCCAAATCGAATACGGCGAAACAATATCAATAACGAAAATTTTGACCGAGCCACACAAAGATGTACTTCAAATTTTGACAAATGTGTTGAATTTCATACAACTCTGTTTACTAAACTATTGTAATCATTTTTTATTAGACTACAATTTGTGTAAATATATATTTTTGTGCATGGCACACCGAAGTAAACTTCCGGCAACGTCTGCTTGCGTCAAATACGTGCCGACAACTGAGCGGAAGCAAAGAGAGCTTTCAAAGTTTGCAAATCAAAGCGAGAGAGTGAGTGAAGCAGAGAGAGCGTGGTAGAGAGAATGCGCACTTGGCTTTGCTTGCAGAATAGACAACAACAAAAAGGTCTCAAAAGTGTTGTAGGAGGGGTAAGCAATTTGATATCTAAAAATAGTATGCGGCTTATGCGGAGCACGCTGACTACTTAATGCGCTGAATAATGAAAACTCCCCTCTATGAACTGTGCTCATGATATTAAAGAGAAAATCATAAAAACTAACATTAGAAACATTCAAATAGTTTACGAGCCGGCTTATTGTGTTGACAACTAAGTTATTATTAATAAAAATATTTTTTTTTTTGCAATGTAAAATATTATAATACAATATAACACACATGCAGAAAATATTTGGGAAGCTTATCAAGAATTCTGCACACTAAACACAGATGAATCAAAAAAACATAAAAATATGAATCACTATCACTCATATGCACATATTCATAGCAACCCCATTGAGATCGTGCCGAGTAGAATTAAGCAGCGATCATCCCATTGCAACAATGGGGTCAAGTGCAAACACAATAAGCCAATGAAAACTGGCCGACATGATACTCAGTCAGTCAGTTTTCAATGCAAATCGGGTTAAACCAACAAAAACGATTTACGAGTCACGAGCGCAGCAAATGAGAGAAGATAAGAGAAGAGTTTTCAGAGATATCTATTTGTATGCTCGTTATCTAAATTCCCGGAAAGATATGCTTCTAATGAATAGCTGACTTAACGATATTGAAAGCTTGCAGGAAAGCTCATCCAGGAGATACCCTATATTGATAGTGATCTTGACCAGTCTCAATTAAGATGTGTACAGTTTATAAATAATAATCAAAGGAAATATGACGCAACTATTTAACAGCAACAATAAAAAAAATAGCAAACAAACCAATATTTGTGATTCATTGTTTAATTAAAAACTGTTGCCGCAACAATAATATAAATAAGTCTTACAACAGTATTGCAATAAAGAAATCTAACCATAGTTAATGGTTGCTATATGATTTATTATTTTCAATTTAAATTAAATATTCAAGTACTTTCAACTAGTTCAAAATAAGACAAAAAGTGCAAAATTTCATCTTTCGTTTGAATATTTCAATTTCCGAGTGAGGACTGTATATTTGTATTATCACTTATTGGATTTCCTATCCAATTTGTTCTATTGTGGCAGCCGTATGAGCTAATAGCACGGACGTATAGTATATCCGGACGTACGTACGTAATGTCATCTATTCTACAGCACTTTTATACTTAATTAATCTGCTGTGCAAGTCCGTTACACGTGTGTCGCCAACGTCATTCTCTAATACCCTGTAAACGGAATGGGCAACAAGATGGGCAAGACAGAAAACACTTTGGTAATGTATACAAATGAATGTCAGCTAATTTTATTTACTTTGTTCAAGAATGTTGCTGGTTGTTTGTTATGATTATTGTGTGACTTTATGCACAGTCAGCTAGTTCAATATATTGTTCTTCGTTAATACAGAACTTCTCCATTCTTGATTCTCTCTTTTTTTTCTCTTTAATGTTTCGAAAACTTTTTTTTGTGGCTATGGCAACACAATTCGATTTTATTTCTTTTGAGGATTTCTCCTCCCACTGCTGATTTTAGCTTGTTTATTAAAGTGATTTTGTATTCTTCAGAATTCTGTCAAGAAAGCGATGATTATTCGAAGTCTCTATCCCATGGATGTTATTATAATCATTCATTTCTGATTATAGCCAACTAGTAGATATTTTAACTGTTTATACCTTAGATTAGAATAGTCATTTGGCCTGTCTTACACCCGGTTTTTGATTGTCTTTTGTACAATTTCTCATTTAAACCTGCCAAATAAAAAATTATGCCTAAAATCTCAATTTTATTTAAAATTTCAAAAATATTTAACTTTTTATTTTCGTTACAACTTTAACTAGCTGCGAGGGTATCTTAGAGTCCTCTAATTGAAAATGTTGTTAATTTTTGCATATGTTCGACACACGCAAACCCAGTGAAATGGCAACCAAGAGTTTTGGCTGTCGTGGCAAGGTCATATTTAGGCTTTTGTTCCGTTCTGCGGCCTGCTAAATAATTGATATGCAGAAGAGTGTGTTTTGGTCACCGAATTACCTACGACATGCTAGTAATTGTATTTTAAGCCAAATAGTGAAATGAAAGTAGCCGTTCCTTAAAGTATGCAGTTAAAAATGTGACAAAGTAGCTGAAGTTGTCGCAAGAAGGCTCCTATGCCGCACACCAAGTGGCAAGCAAACATTTGAAAAGGATTTGCACACGGAGACAGAAGCATTTGGCAGCTGTCAGCGTTGTCTGTGTTTTAAGCTCTAAACTGCTCAAAATGTCAAAGGTTTTTAATTAAAAATGTGAATATTAATAGCCTGCAAGTTACTCAATGGTTAAATGTCAATCAGTTGGCTTGTATAGAACCATTTTTGAAGAGCAGCTATAAAAAGACGGATTATATGCATAAATATAGAAAGCAACAGCCATTTATATAGTTATATATATATAGACACGTTTCTTAAAAAAAAACAATTAAGGATAGAAATGCTTTCAATATGATTCCTTACTCAAGAGTTAAATGGATCGCAAACCCATTTCTCGCACAATTGGCAGACAAACTGAAGGTTAGATGAGTGTAGCAGCCGTTGCTTTTTTGCTCTTTGCCTTTGCTGCTGCCTTTTTTTATTACTAATATAGCTTTTGTCCACAAGTTCCAATTCAAAGCAATGACGACAGAGCCACTGGCAGATGCGACGTATACGTAATGCGACAGGAGCGGATTCAAAATTGTTTAAATGGCTTAAAAGTGTGTAGAAAATTGTTACATTTTGTCTTGTTTTGAATAATTTACAAGTACAACTGAAAGTCTGATTCCAAGACACACAATATAAGCATCTAGCGTAGACTGCTATCGATATGATTTTATATTTTCCAATTTTAGTTTTAATCATATAATGGATTAAAATATATATAAATAAATCTCTAGAATTATCTGCAGTCATAAAATAGTACTTAAAAGGTTCAACACATTTTTATTTTGAAAATATTCTAATCATCAAATTAATAACTCATGTCAGTTACCATATAAAGTGTAAATCATATTTATCCTATTGTTCAATATTAGCCAAGAATTTTGCTACTGATACACACATAAACAAACACACATACACAACTCTCATAGGCACGCGTGTCTGTCACAGCTCCGTTGTGAAGCCTTTCAATATTAAAAATAGTTTTTGGTCGACAACATGGCCAGCGGCAAAGTGTCAAGCTCGCAGCTTGCCAATGGCAGCTAGCTACCAAAATTGCTTTCTGGCCCAGACCAAAACCGGGCAAAAAACAAATATAAAATCTGGTAAAGCGAAACCAAGGGTCGCGAATTTTCCACTTTTCCATGATGAATGTGCATTTTATTGATTTTACTGGGTCACTTAGATAATGGCAATTGCATTTGCTATTTCCTTTCTCTCCTTCTATCTGTCTCTGTCTCTTTCTCTCGTGCGCTGTGTCGTCTCTCTGTTGGCAGCCACATCAAATCAAATCATGACAGCAAGCCCCCTTTTCGGAACGTCAACGGGATGTCATCGTCATCAGCCAACAAGACACAGAACTGACACTGTGACCATCTGAGGTCGGCCTACAAGGCATCCTCAACCCCATACCCCATCCCCTATCCAACCCCATGACCATCAGCAACATCATGTGGGGCATGACAAATGCCAACTGGCTTATGGGCACATGAGCTAAAAACCCAATGGTGGCCAAGTGCAAGGCAGCAGCAGCTTTCATTTTAAATAATACTCTTGCTCTCGTTGCTCTTTTTGGGGTACTATAAGTTTGTCAATCCAGCTGAAATGCTTGAATGAATAAATACTAATTTGTAGTTTTTCGTATTAGCTATTGCTACTGCTAAGAGCACTTGCTAAACCAATAGCAAAACACTGAAATTAATGACTGATTACCAATAATACAAGCAGTGAGAGCAAAATAAATCTATTGTATACTCTGCATTTGTAGCAATAGCAGAATAAGCAAGGAGCAAATAGTAATCTAGTTCTACTATATATTTATAAATGCTATATTTTGACAATTCTATCTTTTATTGCGATTGACAATCTGCTAATGGTTTTGTATATGCTTCCATTATTTTATGATATTATTATATCCATTTCAAGAGTATAAAAAGGTATCTGTGTTTAACTGCGCAAGGGTATTTAATCTTCGCCATTGCAAAGCGAAGCATTTCTGTTTTTGTTTCACCAGAATTTGTTGTTTGGCTTGTTGCTGTTTTATTGATTAACAATGATGATGCAGCTAAATCACGAACTGACCTTGCATGCCAAACGCCAAAAGCGCTAAACATGACATTTCAGTTCAGTTCATTTTGGTTCGCTTCGGACCCAAAAACGAAATAAAGGGTTGACAATAATAATAATAAAAAAAAGTAGTAAGAATTTCCGCTGCAGACAGACAGACAGACAGACAGGTGTAGGCAGATAGGTTGGCTGGCAGTTAATTTGCATATATGAATTTTGGCAGCGATGCCAAAAAAAAATCAAATAAAATAAGCCCAAATGTACAACGAACGATTATCATATTGTAGCCAGAACTGAGGCCGGGTACTAAAAACTAAAGGAATTCCAATTCCTAATGCAGTCGCAATCGCTGAATGCCGTTGCAGGGTGTGCCTGACTACAAAAAAAGGACACATTTTAGCCAAGGACAAAGCTTGCAGGCAAATATGACTCACCAGGAGGCAGGACATGAGTGGGTTTTCAAATTATTACTGAAGCGAGTAGCAACTAAAAAAAAACTATGCTAACTAGTTTTATTTTCTTTTTGCTAATGTTTAGTTAAGTTTTGAAGCTCTTTAACTCTTAAAAAATCATTTGTTGTAGTAGTGAATTTTAATATATATAATAATATATTATTTAAGTAAAATTATTTTCTTTTATTTACCAATTTAAAGTAGTAATATATAAGCAACAATAATAAGTGACATACTTCATCTCGTGAGGTTCTATTGAATTAGAATTAAAAGTGAAACCCAAAATAATTTAAGTATAATTTAACTTGTAACGGTTACAATTAATCTTTACATAATAATTAATGAATCTAATGACTTAAAAACTCATTTAAAATGCTATAAAGTTATTTCGTATATAATGATAGCTTCCAGTTGAGGGGACACAAGCAACAGAACAAAAGACAATAGCTTTTAGAAGCAGAAGCAGCTGGTGGGGGAAGCGAAAGAGATTGCGGCATTGCGCATACGCCGCATTAGCCACCGAAGCTGCTGCTGCTGTTTATGAACTAACAGACAAAGCAGCCAACCAACAATAACGTCAAATGTGCCACAATTTATGGATGCCAGTTTGCGGTTATCTAACGAAATTTCGTAAGATTTCTCCCAGCTTCTCCTGCTCCTACTTCTGTTGCTCCTGCCACATAATTGATTGGCCTGAGCACCACTTTGTCCTTCCCACACACAACTAAATTGAGGGCATGTCAATCTAAAAAAAAATAGCTGCCACAAACTTAGCCGCACGTCTTCCTGCAAAAGTTTGTTTTGTCTTTTCAACAAACTGCCTGAGAAAATGTAGAATATATAAATGCTAATGAATCGTTTCATTTCCATTGAAAAGAATGAAGCCTTCTTCTTCTTTTTACTCATCTTCTGTTTTTCATTGCGCCAAAAGTTTATTGAACTTTTCCGCCGTGGTAAACGCGAGTTTTCCCCCACTCAGGCGAGAACTCGTAAAAAATATCTAAGTAAATGTGTAATATATGCAGTCGTCTCTCTAATGGGAATTATTTTGAGACTGCTGATAGAAAATTGCAGATATTTATTACATACAAAGAAGAGAGAAGAATTTTACATTTTCTTCAATTGCAACACGACTCGAGTAGCCAAAAGATTAAGAATTAAGAAAAATAATTAATAATAATTGAGTAAAATTATTAGATGGAAATGCTCTTTGCTTACTTAAGCGACTGAATTAATGGAAGCAGTGTGGGCGAGGGCTGTAATTGATGGGGAAGCGCTTTTTATGAGCCATTTTGATTTGGTCATAAAAGCAGGAATGAAAAAAGCACAATCTATACACAAAATCATCAAGAATAGAACCCAAATGCAGAGCAGAACTGGCAACGTGACACAGATGGATACACAATATGTATACTATATATGTATATTTACATATAATATATATATATATATATAAATATAAAATACAATAAGAAGGAACTTTTAATAAACAAAGCTCGAAAACCGATCGAAATGCGAAAATTATGCAAAAAACATTTGGATAGAACAAAAACCAAATGCTGGTCAAGGCAGTGAAAGTATAGAAAGTGTGAGTAGAAAGAAAGTTAAAAAAGGACGCGTGCAGCAGAGAGGCAGGCAGTGACAGAGAGGCAGCGAGTCGTGTGGCATGTGGAAAGCGCCTTGTGTGTTTGGGTGACCTTCTTCAAGGAAAACAGCACGAACAAAGCTGTTTGCTTGGCTCAGTGCGTGTCCTTAAATGTGTGTATGCGTGTGCGAGTGTGTGTGGGTTTAAATATATATATTTGTGTGTATGTATATATATATATATCTATGTGAATATCTGGCGACGTTCGGTCGTCGTCTAAAGTGGCAGACACGACGAAACTAGCGTTGAAAGCATAAACAGCATCAGACAGCAAAGAACCAAATATAATCAGAAGCAGCAGCTGCCACATAAAAAAACCACAACAACAAAAACCAATTTAAGCATTTGCCACTCGTTAAGTACAGTTCAAATTTTTTATTTAATTTTTTTTATTTTTTTGCGTAACAATGCAAACTGAGAGCAAGCAGCATTTCAGGCGGAGTTTTGCCAATTTTCACATGTAGCACTTACAGCAAATCTGCAGGTACACATAAGACACACACACACACTCATAATATATATATATATTTATATTTATATATATTCTTCTTAATATATGCACTTTTATACTGTTGTTATATATTTTGGCGACTCGTTGAAATTTCACACACGATCCGATGCAAAATTTATAACTCAAACAAAACGTAAATAAAAATCAACAAAAATTTAAACAAAAAACCTTTTCTATATTTTTGTATTCTTGTGGCGTTGGCGGCGACAACGACGACGACCACGACGACGAAGACAACGGCGATGATAACAAAAATTTGTGGCAGCGTTTTGAGCGAGCGTCGTGTTGTGCGCTTCTTCACATGCTGCTTCGTACTCACAGCTGGAGAAAAGCGTCTCGTTCAGTTTCGCCTCGTCTGGGCAAATAAAATGTACATTTTAAATGTGTGTAAAGAGCCAGCTCTTCTTCTGCTTCACACTTTTGCATGCAATTTTCGCATGCCAGCAAAGAGCTTTTAAAAAGCTTCTTTTTTTGTAATTATTTCGACTAGGTGGAAAATAGACATAATTATTGCTCGTAATTTGCGAACATGCATACAGAATGAAAAACTGTGAGACAAAAAAATAAAATACATAAAAATAGATTAACTTCTCAATTTGACTTTCAATGTTCCTTCCACACACACATCCACACTCACGCATACTGTGAGATATAAACAAAACCCCCCCACATTAAAGCTTAGTTTTGTTCTTTTTTCACTTTCGTCTTTTGTCGCAAAAATTTGCTCCATATACCTGCTTTCGCGTTTGCTGTAACAAATTTCCCATAATAATTTCCCATTTCGTGTTTAATGTTTGTTTGCACATTTGTGATTTATTTGCCATTGTTGTTGTCACTGCTTCTTCTGTTGCATGTTGCCTTCTCTGTGGGTGCACATTTCGTACACGCGCACCCGACTACATGAGAGAGAGAGAGAGAGCAAAAGCTTAAAGAGCGCAAGCTGTCATTTCGCTTTCCTTGCGGCTTCTGCGCGTTCCTCACACGTTTTATGAATGAAAGCGCAATGAAAAAAAGCACCAAAAAAGGAAATATTTTCGGTTGATTTTAAATGAGTTTTGGCATAACAGAATTGCAAATGCCCTTGTCCAAAGGTTTTAATTAAGTTACAAATTAAAAAGAAAGAAGTTTACACTAATACATTTTAACCATTTAATGTTGATTATAATTCCGATTAATTTTTCCTGTGTTTCCTGTTAAACAATTATAAGCGTCGAAAGTTGCCCGAAAAAATCAGAAATCTCAATAATAAAGTTCAAGGCTGGTCGAAATTTGTGTATACAAAAGAAAAAGAAAAAGTCAACTTATTGGATGTGGGCAATAACTATTAGAGGTCTACTGGGCGTATGCTTAATCTGACTTATTACACTGTGCTGCAAAGAACAAAATTTGCTCAGAATGCACATATTTATATTTGTATAATTATGGGAGTTGGTCACAGTTATTGGTTTTTTACTTTGAAATCATTACGTTGTTTCAGCTGCTTTGTTGATCAGTGTTGTGAGTTGTGTGTCGGCAGGCTGGCTGCTACCTTTTGCGTTGGATACTAATTATCTTGGAAGTTATACTATGTACGTTAGATGTCGATGCATTAAATATGCATAGATACACTTGAAAAAAATATTGGCCTAACTTTTTTTTAATGTTTTTTTTTTATCAAAAAATGCTATTCCTCCACACTGAAACCTTAGATTTTAACCATAAGGATATATATTAAAGAAATTTAGTCTAGTAGACAATTGGCGCCAAAATTATAGCGATTATTTTCTGAGTGTAAGAAATGGATGCCAAGGGAAATGTGGGAAGTTAAAGAGAAGTTGCCGGTGAGCGCTGTGTACCACATTTGCTGTTGTTTGCTATAATTATACGACACACGACAAACTCCTTGTAGGAGAGGGGAATTGCAAGTGACAAATGTGTTTAGATTGTGATTAATGTAATATTTACACATTAACAAACTCTATGTCGCTGTGTCATTAGCCGCACATGCGACAAGTAGGCGAGAGAAAAGTTCAATGCACTACCAAATACATCCACTTAGTGCTCAGTCGTGTTTTGAATATGGGCTATAATAATAGTCAAGAAAATAGAAGCAATAAAACAAAACACAAACAAAAAACACAGAACCGCAGAACAGCTTTTCACCGAAAGCGAAAGCCAAAAAAAAAAATGCTAAATGAGATCAGATAACGGAACGAGAGCGTGAAAGAGAACGAGTTTTGAAGACAGGTCCCCCCTTAGTGGAACAAGTGGTTGTTGCGAGAGGTCAACACTGGAATTGATTATGAAATTTGACACACTTCTAAAACTGTTTCTCCCTCTCTCTCTCTCTCTCTCTCGTATGTGCTCACAAATTTTCCTATAAACTTATTATTCACAGTGCCCCACACAAATTAAAGACACGCAACTTTTGCTGATGTCAGCTAGACATGTTAATGACTATTAATAATTGTGAAATGTTTACAAATCCTTAATTATAATTAATTTCTTTAGCAAATATACAATTAAGGTTATTTTTTCTAGAATTACCAAAATATATATTTCTAAACGTCTTGAATTATACTTGTGCGTTTAATAACTTTTTTATAGTTTACTTATTGTATTTATTTTAATAATTGTTTTTATTTAATTCAGTTTCATTACTTATTTGATTAAAATTTATTTATTTATTCTCTCTTTTTGTTTTATTTTTATTAATGCGTAACAAATTTTTTTTAGATATCGCCTGACTGAGAATGATAAGAAAATTGCATTACTGAAAACCCATATAAATATGTATGTACATATTTAAGCAACAAGGTTCGTAAAAATGCCTTTTATTGACCGCAATCACACTTATTGAAAATTAGTTAATGACGCTTTGATAGAGCCTCTAATGTCAACTTCTAACTTAACATAATTTAATATAAGACGACGGCTAATAATGATTCACAAAACGCGAACGCACTTTAAAGTGAGTGGACGCCAGCGATAGTGATAACAATTCTATTACAGTACTCAATCGAAATGTGCACTTTTTATTTAAATATGAATATTAGTTAGTAAAAGTTGTATATGTGGTAACTAACTTGACTTTACAACTATTATGTATTAATATTAGTATTATTGTTTAGCATAACATAATATCCTCATACTCGCATCGGATTTATTAATTCCCTGCTTTTTATAGTCTGTATAAACTAAGCGTTCCTAATTTGCTGTTAAATTTGAAATTTCACATGTGAAGACATTTAGCGACAGCAATTGGATATACACTTTGTGTAGTTATGTAAATAACAAAATATACATATATGAAATATATGTGTGACATTAATCGATGACCAAATGTACTAAGATATCAACAAGCTGCTCATGCGGCTGTAGTTTTTAACGATAGTTTACTGTTCTTTGCTGTTGCTATCAGTCAGGCACATGTGGGGGATTTCAAGGTAGTTGACATACACACAAACATATATGAATGAGTATGTTAATTTGTTTATATTTATGTATGCGTATGTAGTTTAGCACTTACGGTAAATATGCTGCTTTTGTGGGCTCGATTGCGTATGACGAGATTCGTCAAGGGTTTTTTCACATATATTTTGGGCATCTTGGATAGGAGTACGTGGCCCAATTATCGGCCGGAGTAATGTCTATTGTTTTTCGTGTGTGCTTAATATATATTAATATTTAATAATGCCAGCCAGACATACAGCAGCGTCGGCGGGGAGTGGGGGAAAAGATGTGTTTCGTATGTTTTTTGTTTTCCTTTCGTTTTATTGAGCTCCGCAGTTACAATTTGCACACTTTACACAATTGTCGTGTTTTTTTCTTTAATTGTTTATTTATTTATTAAGCCACAGCGAAGCGCGCTCGATGTCGTTGATGGCTTTACTTTTGATTTTAATTTTAATTTTAATTGGCGGCTGCATTCCTCTGGAGGATATTTTACGGCACACACACAAACAAACACACACAACATACACGGCAATACACACTCTGTTGACAGCGCCTTGACGACGACGCGGCAAGGATGTTCCTGTTGTTGTTGATTGTTAATTAAAAGCTATAGGCCGATTTACTTGTTTGGCATATATTTGACGGAAAATATAATGCCTTCGTTGCAAACACGGGTTGAAATGCAGAAACAGAGCGCCGCGGTTGGCGCTAAAAAATACCAAATGCGTTGCGGTTTTTAATTGGATTCTAGGGCTGTCAAACGCAATAAGAACTATTGAATTGCTTTTCATATCGATAAGTAATTGTTTAATTTAATATGCCAGTTTTGTTTCTTCATAGAATGCAATTATAATGACGTTTAAGTAAATAGATTGTTATAAATTATTGATATGATTTAAAAACTTAAAAGATTGTATTCAGTTACATATGTTCAAAGTGGTTGCACTTATCAATACTAACTATTAAAACGAGTAATCGATATATCGATAAGTGTGCGTGCACTAATCAAAAATAATAATCAATAGTTAACTATTTAACTGCATATAATGCAGCTTGCATGACATTTAGGTGAGTAAATTATAATATAATATTTTATTTTTAATATTGAATTGAGCCATTTTAATTGAAGTCATTGCAGTTTTCTTAGTTAGACGAGCACAAAATGGTGCGCATTTTATTTCTGCATCCCGATTTGGGGATTGGAGGCGCTGAGCGTTTGGTTGTCGATGCCGCTTTGGCGCTGAAGGAAAGTGGCCATGACGTTAGTTTCCTGACCAATCATCACGATATTTCCCACTGCTTCAAGGAGACGGCAGATGGCAGTTTCCCTGTACAGGTTGTGGGTGATTGGTTACCACGAAGCCTCTTTGGACGTTTCTACGCGTTCTGTGCCTATGTGCGAATGTTGTATGCCGCTTTCTATGCGAGTTTCTTGATGCCCCAACGGGATCAGGTCGATGTTGTCTTTTGTGATCTAATCTCGGTGTGTGTGCCTGTGTTGCGCCTCGCTCGCCATCGTCCACGTGTCCTCTTCTATTGTCACTTTCCCGATCAGTTGTTAAGTGCCCGAAATGGAGGTCTTCTTAAGCGTTTTTATCGCGCCCCACTCAATTGGCTGGAGGAGCAAACAATTGGGCAGGCCGATAAGGTGCTTGTTAATTCCAAGTTTACGCTACGCGTCTTCCAGGACACATTCCGACAACTTAGCACGGTGCCAGATGTGCTTTATCCTTCGCTGCACACGCAATATTTTGATAAAATGGAGCGCAAATTGCAGCAGCGTTCAACGTTATTGGATGAGCCGGTTCATCCACGTGTGCCACGCAATTCCTTTATCTATCTGGACATTAATCGCTACGAGCGCAAGAAGAATCATGCGTTGGCGCTGCACTCGCTTAGGTTGCTGGGCAACATGTTGCCAGCGTTGGATTTCAAGCGTTGTCATTTAATCATCGCCGGTGGCTACGATACACGTTGTCTGGAGAATGTGGAGCACTTTTCGGAGTTGGAGCAGCTGGTTGAGGAGCTACAGCTGCAGGATCATGTGGTGCTTCTGCGTTCACCGACGGACGAAGACAAATGCAATCTGCTCTTTGAGGCACATTGTTTGGTTTATACGCCAGCAAATGAACACTTTGGAATTGTGCCACTGGAGGGCATGTATTTCTGCAAGCCCGTGGTTGCTCTCAATAGTGGTGGACCCACTGAGACTGTGGTGCACACATCGACGGGCTTCCTCTGTGATCCCAATGAGAAGAGCTTCAGTGGTGCCATGTATCAACTATTCCGCGACGAGGCACTGCGTCTCAAGATGGGCGATCTGGGCAAAAAGCGAGTACAGCAAAAGTTCTCCTTTGAGTCATTCGGCGATCGACTCAGTCAGATTGTCCAGGAACTGTTGCCAAAGAAACAACAATAAATATGAATAGAACAACATAAAATTGGACTTTTCCTTGGCATGTTAGGGATTTCAGGTTAAGATTCAGTTATGAATATTATAGAAATATAAGAGTTTGAGAGTTTGATTCGGTTACAGCCAACTAGAATCGGTTGTTTCTCTTTATTATTCAAATACAGCGGTATAGTATATATATATATAAATTTCACAAATCTTAAAAATTGGATTTCTGCTTGGTTGGTTGATTAGTTAGGAAAAGGGGGAGGAGGAGATCATCAATAAATCAGTTAGTCTTCGCGCATATATAAATACAGATAGCCCAGATCCTTGGGCGGATTCTGAGACTTGGCCACCTTGGTGTCATTGAAGATCACCCATTCGCCCTGTTTGCGTATGTGGCACACATAGTGACCCACCTGGGCCGAGGTGCCCATATGCGAGATGAACGCCATCAATTTATATTTACCATTGCCATCGCGATAATTGCTCGTCGCCGTGGCAGTTGTTGGAGTCGAAGGTGGAGCTGGCGCTGAAATTGGAGGCACCTCATCAATGCAATCGGCATGCGAGAAAATCCAATCTGTGGCACGTTCCACATTGCCATCGGTGGCTTTGAGAGCGGTGACAGCTTGCATCTCATCGAAGCCCATGCTCATCAGCATGGCCAGACTTTCGGGATTGGCCACAAATTTGGAGGCGGCGCCATCGCCAATACGATTGGTTGCCGGCACCTCGAACGGATCGGAGATGTCCGGATCGGCAATGTGCTCCATAAGCCAATTCGAAGCAGCCTCCAAGCTGCTATTTTGAGTGTGGAAACAGGCGCGTTTGCACGCGTCCGGCGGAAAACCCATGTTGACCAGCTCCGACATAACATGCTCATCAAATGCAAATTTTGGCGGTTCTGCTGCCGGTTCCGGGAGCAATTCCTCCCCGGCCTGCAAGCCACCACGAGCATGCCAAACACTCAGATCCAGATCATCGGGCATATCCACTGAAACGTCAAGTTTCTTGGGCACCCAATCATCACCCAGCGTAAATTTACCCAAATGGATCATCAAGAAATCGGGCATGGTGGCCATCAGAGTGTTCTTCTTGGCCGTCGTCTTGGCATTGATGGCCGTGGAGAAGAACTGATCAATGATCTCGGTGCCAAAGAAACGTTCGAGGCACGCTTGCAACGGCACCTTATGCCGCACAATATCCCGATCCGGGAGACGCTGGCCACTCGCCCGAGCTGCCTGCTCCCGCTCCTGAAATTCACGCACCTCGTCCAGATTGGTGGCCTGCTCGAGGGGAATGGGCAACTCGAAGGTGTACTCCTCGCGCAGCCTGTAGTTGACCTTGTGACTGGTCATGCACTCAACACGATCCTCCAGCTGGAACTTGAGCGCATCGGCGGGATTGAATTGATTGCGTGAATTGCGATCAAGCAGCGACAACAAATGCAAATAGAATTCATTTGCATCCTGCTGCTGTTTCGTGCTAAATTCCGGATGATTCTTTCCGACAATATTCTTGAACATGACCGGAGATATGCCGGTCATGTGCTCCATGTCCAGTGAGTTCTCTGTGACGCTGCTATATTTCCCGGACTGCAGACCATTGCCCAACTTGGCCATTTGTATGTTAAAATCGTTGGCGGGATCGCTGGGGAATGCCTTGAAATAATGCTCGGCACCGATGCCCACAAAACGCTGCTGGAAATCGGGTATGGCAAAGAGCACCTGCATCACACTGTTGATGTAGCACGAGTTGCCCAGATTGCGCATGCCCGTCAGCCCGGGTCCGGCCAACGGTTGCAGTTCACTCTCGCTCTCCGTCAGAGCGGACCACTCCCCAATGCGCTGATTAATCTCCAGCTCCAGCTCAACCATGGATTTCTCACACTTTTGCATCGCTGCCATATTGATGCCAAAATGCTTTAAATGCTTGCCCAACTGAGGATCCAGCACCATATCATCCTCGGGATAAGAGAATACATCCGATTTGCCATCAGCACTAATTGTGCCCAGTTTGACAGCCAGTGGATAACCTGTCTGGCGATAATGCTCCACGGCATGATCATTGCCACCGCTACCATCGAAAAATTTGCGTCCACACATAATCGAGCCATCTGTCAGATTCAACCACAGATTGTTGGTCAGCTCACATTTCTCGCATTGCCAGCCGGCTGGCGGTATTTTCTTGCCGTTGTCCAGCTGCTGCAGATTTTCCGCATGCTTGGACGCCTGACGCACCTCGCCATCCCAGGTGCCTGGCAAGGATTATAAATGATTTAAGGCAAAAAAATATATATGTATATTTAAAAGTTACCCATTAGCGTTGCTTTCTCTAACTTGGCAATGGCAGAGTCCGCCTCGAGCACCGCCACCACTGCCTGTGTGACACGCATGGGCAGCTCTGCATCCGGATAGGTTAGCTTCTTGTCCAGATGCGGTGCCACAACAATACTGTACGTATCCTTAATTTCATACTTTTTGGCAAGATCTGATTCATTGTAGCCACCATCGACGCCGATTGCCAGACGAGTGATTTTGCGCTCTGGGCCGGCTTCCGTTGTTTGATCATGATGGGATTCGCCTGCCTTCAGTTTGCGTTCGCGTTTGATGTGCAGGAAAACGGCGTTGCCCGTTTTAGCGGCATATTCGCAAACGAAAGCCTCGCCAAAGCTGAGAAATGTCTGCAGACAGACGTAGAGTCCCGTTGGGGTTTCCGGATTGTCGTAGGAGAAGACGCACTCGTCTTTGTAGATGGGCGCTGTGCCACATGGCACGCTCACCTTTGATAAATGCTTGCGTAGCTCCTCCATATGTATTTAATTTCTCACTATATTTATTTTCGCTCTACTTTTGTTTGCAATTTGCTTATTGAATTTCCTTGCAGCTGCTGCTGCGACGCTTTTGCATTACTCGGCACAATTGTTCAAGAGATGCCAACCCGCTCGCCGGAAGGGCAGCACTTTTTGCACAGGCATGCCGCTCATCGAACAGTGTAACGAGTAGAGCATTGCATGTCAATTGTAAGCAGTCTGCTTTGAAACTCACAATTGCAGAGGACGGGCAGCACTTGTTTTGCAGTGGCATATATCATCGAGCATAGCAAGCTTGTCGACTATAAGCTGCTTGCTTTGATACTCAACGCAAGAGCCGTTACGAATTTAAAATTCAAGTTTCAATCTACTTTTGCTTTTATTTACTCACTTTTGAAAATTGTTAAATTCAGATTACATGCTTTTGGGTACATACAATTTGTATTTCGATATATATTTATTTTGGTTGTTTGTTCTTGTTGTTGTGTTGTTGTTGTTAATGTTGCAAAATTGATTTGCTGATTAACTTTGCTTACTTGGCTAAAACACAGATTAACACGTTTATTTGCAAAGACGTACACAATAATAAAGTATATGTATATGCATACCTATACTGTATTTAAATATTCATAAAATACGCGCAATTTCATTTCATTTCATTTCTCAAATTAGCAATTATCTAGATTCTCTCTTCATTTGCTCCTAAGATTAACTTGACATTCTTTCGCTTTCGCTTTGGTTTTTCTTATTCTTTTTCTTTTTGTTTTTGCTCGTAACATTTTTGTTTTTTTTTTAAGTACAACAATAAGTTTTAGATTTTAATAGAGATATAAGAATGATGCATAATTAATATTTAGTTATGTTACACATACTACTACGCGCATAATTACAACATAGATTGCATAGATTTTTATTTAGAGATAATTTCATTATGATTTGATTCTTTTATTTGTGTATGTTTCTTGTGTGCGGTGCAAAAATGTAGAAAATTGTGGTCTTTATTAAGTTAGCAAGTTTCCAATGTGCGTTTGATTTTCGTTATCTCTTTGTATCTTTCATATTAATGCCGGAGGTTCATTTCACATATTTGTAAAAAAATACAGTTCATGTTCATCTTTATTCTTCTTCTTTCTCTTCTCTGTTCTCTATTTAGCTATGCTAAATCATTATTGTTTACATTTATGCTGATATATCTATATATGTTTATTCGACTTCCAGATAAGATAAGTTTGTTACTGGTGTATGTTGAGTACTTAAAAAAAAATTCATAATTAAAGACAAATTATAAAAAAAACGATATATAGAAATTTGTGTTAAAACAACCGTTTAGTAACTTCTTACTTCTGTGTGTGATTTATACATTTAATCAAATCCTGGTCCATTTTATCATTATAAAAGAGTATTTTAGTTGACCGACGTATGAGGCGTATTTTTCAACTGAAAAACCCCAACTCTGACTTAAGCAGACTTATCGCTTATGCTTCTAATAATCTGTACATGTCCCTAGACTCGATCTTACCTAAACAACGTAATTTAACGCACACCGACGAAAGAGAAATTGATTTAAATATATTATTTATATGTACTTATGCTATAATATATATTTAGATGTAATAAATATGCATTGAGGTGCTTTAAGTTCTTTACTGTGTCAATTGGCTTGTTGTTGTTTGTGTAATTAATAAAACAATGAGAATAAAAAATAAAACAAATTGTCCTTTGATATCTGAGTAAGTCATTATTATTTTTGTTCTTTTCTTCTTTATTATTATTGTATTAATGCATTAAATTAAAATTGAAAAATGTCTAAACTTAGGCAATTTCTTTTGATTAATGTTTAAAGCTTAAATAGTTGTTTTCTTTTTCTTTTTTTTTTTTTGTAAAATATAAAATATATATATAAAATACAAATACATGTATGTTTTGAATTGCATGTTGTGTATATGTGTTTGTGTTTGTTAATATAAATTAAAGCGAACTTAAAATTATATTCCAAACGATTCTTGCACTGAAATTACATAAGATATAATAACAGAAATCACCGTTTCTATTAACTGAAAACTAAATTCAGTAGTAATCAAGTTAATAACTAAATTTGCAAAAAACTTAAACTAAACGTACTCATTAAAAACCATTTCTTTAATAATAAGTTTCATTTAAATGGTTGGGTTGTTTCATACTTTCATTTTTCTTCGTTTAAGTATTCTTGTATTGCTTTTGATTGTGAGTACTTCTTGAGTTTTTTTTTCTTGGTTGCCGCTTTGTAAGAACGAAAAAAAAACAAACAAAAATAAAATAGGAAAATAAACTATTCAAAATAAGGCAGAGCATTATTCTTTACGAAATGCATACATAATATAATAAATATATATATTTTTTTGTATATATTCTTGAGCATATAATACTTTTGCTATTCATGTAACACGGAAAACTCGAGGAATATAAAGAGACGGCACATACAACAAATATAGACGCGGTTGATGATAAATAAATAAATTACAAGCTACATACAAATTAGGACTTGAGTATGTGTGTGTGTGTGTGTGTGTGTGTGTGTGTGTGTGTGTGTGTGGTGGGGGGGGGACGGGGGGATGTAGGGGTGTTCGATAGTGAGCAAAACGAACAGAAACAGACGCTCAGACAAACAAGTGCGAGGCGAAGTGCTCACTGACAGACAGACAGATTTTCGGTATATCTGGCCATGTCATATATATATTTTTGTGTTTAATTATATTCTATATAGAACTACTCTCATCGTATAATTGTAGTTGTGATATATTATTATTTTTTCTGGTTTTTCTTTTTCTTCATTTGGAATTCAACACTATGTGTGTTTGCTGTTTGCTTTGTGTGTGTGTGTGTGTGTGTGAGTGTTGTGTTGGTTGTGGTTTCATTTGCTCATGGGATTGACGAGAAGGTTAATAAATGCGCTCTGCTGTTCAAGTATATTTTTTAGCTTGTCCAGCCACTCTTCGTTGGCCTTCTCCGATCCCGCCTGACAGTCGATGGTAACTGCCGGCTTGTTTGGATCCGTTGATTCGATGCGAAAACTATACTCGCCATCTTTCAGCTCCTTCAGTTGCATGTGATTTAGCTGGAGGTGAGTAGAACCAATATTATAAATAACTCAAATCATTATAGTCCACAAATATAACTCACCTGGATGTGCGTGCGATATTTGAAGATGGCATCGCTGTAGGAGGAGGTCTTCAACTTTTGTATTTCCGCAAAGATGATAATCTGCTGGAATAGAAACACTTTCCAATCACGCTGCTTCTGCCCGGCACCATCGATGGCGCACGTCAGTGTTCCATGTAGCAATAAATTTCCCTGCGACGTTATTCCGCCATCAAAGTCCTTCAGGCCACGTAACACCATCATCATGTCGTCGAGCTTCTTGACCACATCCTTCATTTGTTCGTAGGCAGCAGATAGGGTGGCGACCTCATTGTGGAGACCAGCGCGTTTCGTATACTTCAGGATCTCACTGATGAGGAGACTGTATTTGACAATGCGCTGCACGGGCGTTATAATTAACGCATTCAGCTGCCAAATTGTACATAATTAGTTGAATATATATTTGCAAACAAATAGTATAAATGCAATTGCTTACATCATTGCGATGTTCGAGTTTCAGGCGTATTTGTTCGAAATAATCAAAATGCTCATTGACTATAAACTCGGACAGTGGTTTGTTGCTGCAGAAATAATAGTACATGGTGAACTTTTTGGCCGAACTCTTGATTAATGGCCCCAAATCCGCTGGCGATTCTTGGCAGCCCCGTAAGGATATCAGAAATTTACTAAAAATGCAAAGCATATATATAAAATATTTTGTATAATATATTTGTCACATTTTACTCACTCTCTGTGCCATTCGTGGATCTCTTTGATATTGTTAAATACTAGATCCATTTTGCCGTTCTGCAGATCCGATGGTCTGGGTATATCTTTGTTATTGATCTCCTTCATGTAACTGTTTGAAAATAAAGTAGAGATTGCTCAGCTTTACCGATTACAAAAAAAAAAAAAAAAACTTACCCATCGACTATCTTCTGGAGATCCTGCACATAGGACTCCTCTGTGGTCACCAGCTCATTTAGCGTCAATTGGCGCATTTTTAGGGCTCTCGCTTTGGTATCGCTGGAATCTGTTTGGTTCTGTTCGAAGGAGAGTTTTTACAAAGTTGTTAGTTACTGTTGGGATTTTGATAAGTCAGCTCTGTTTACCTTGTCATTGTTGTCCTGGACAAAGCCCAGTTCGGCGCATCCATTGGTGGCTGCATTGTCCTCGCCACCAGCCTCACTTGGAACACTGCCATCCGGCCGACTGTTAGACTCGTGTTGTTCCTGTTCGTTGTGGTAATTAAGTTAGTTCTCCATTTAAGTTAAACTTTAGTAAAAGCTGTTGTTGTTTTACTTACCCGACTCTTTTGCACAATTTGTTCAATTTCCGATAAGGGATTGTCCATTTTACCTGTGCTGGCCTGCAACATGACAACGAGAATGAGATAAGTTTAATAAAAGTTATAATAGATTATGCACAACTTTTTCTTGCTGCTGTCTAAACTCAATTAAAACGCAATGTGCACTAATTGAGCAACTTTTTCCAGCACAGCAGAACACAGAAGCGGAATTCGCATATTTGCATGGACACGACTACGAATCCCAGCAGACCAGAAAAATACTACAAATTTATAGAAGAGACTTCTGGTATGGAATGGACTGCAAGCACAGAGCTACACACAAATTTCAACACAATTTCTACGCTATTAGCAAATAACATCATCATACAAACACCGAATTGACAGGTGTTTACAGCCAAGCAGAAACAATTGCGAATAAACGCTAAAACTTTTTTCAAATTGGGTTGAAATGGGGTTTAATCAAGTTGTGCAAAAGTATGCAACTGGCAAAAGGAAGTATCTTTAAATAAAATATATAAACGCTTGATCAGCATATCAGATTGTCGGTCTTTATGAGCAGGCTGAATTGGAATATAGGTTCCTGAACTCAAAATGCAAATCAAGTTTAAATATAAAAAACATTCTTCGCTTTTAATAAAAGATGTTTCGAATCAAATATGTATATAATAAAGATCTTTCGAAGCAAATATGAAAATAATATTGTTAATCTACCAAATAACACTTCACATTCGTTATGCAGGTTAAGACTGATAACTGGTTACAGGGTATCACCTAGTCTTTCGACTATAACACTTTAACTTGTTGTTGCTATGTTTTCATGAACATTTTTATCTTTTCGATATTCTATTTGAAAATTTATCAAAATAAGTCTTTTAAATGTTGCGCGCAATTTATTTACTTCTTGGCTAAAACAATGAGAAATCAAAAAATCAGCCCGGTTGGAGGTGTAAGAAGGTGTTCTGCATTAACTGAATCACTTGTTTATTTTTGGGAGTCCAAAGAATAGAAATCACATATATCTAATTAATAACAATTATTTTCTTAGTATAGCCAGCAAATTTATAAGACAGAATAAATTGAGGTTGAAGACAAAAGTTTAAGCAGCTTTTGTTGATTGTTTTGAAACAATCCTTTGTTGTGGTTTTCACTACAAACTAATTTTATATACGATATATATAAAAATTTGTGGTTCCATTGCCAATGTATTTGTTTGCTTAACGATAAGATTTGCGGTTGGGCCACTAAACGAGTCACCAGCAGCGCACGGAAATAGCGCGTATTTTATAATTTATATATATATTAATTAATTAGAAAACTCCACTTGCACGATTAACTGGCACTTACAAATAAACGCAGAAAAAAATCCATCGCACGTGTTCAACTCGACTTGAAGTTCAGTTTATATTCTTCTATTCTTCTATTGCGCACCTCTTTTTGGGATATGCAATTGAAATATTTCAATGTTTTTGATACTGTTGTTGTTATGGTTGTTGTTGTTGTTGCACTGTTTATAAGTATGTTGAGAGTAAATAAAAATCACGACTGCGCCAAGAGACGCCCAAGAAAACTGATCTAATTGAACTGAGTGCCTAAATGCGACTGACTGAACCGACTGCCTGTGAGAATGTGACCTGTCAGGCAGGGCAAGCAAGTAGTTTGCGACTATATATTTTACATATGCGTAATTTTACCCCTACACACACACACACACACACATACACTTAAGCACACCCGCAACGGCAATCAAAGAAACTCTCAATCAACGCGTCGCCACTTTTGTGGGACAAGCGTTCAAAAATTGTATATTGAATACATCAGAAGAGAGTCGCGAGAGCAAGGGAGAGAGCGAGAGAGAGAAAGACTGCGTGTTTGTGCGGCGAGCCAGAGCAGCAGAAAGAGAGAGGAGAACGCGGCATGTTCCTCCAAGCCCAAGTATGAATTCTTAAATAAATATATTAATTCACCCGCAATATCAAAAACAACAACAGCAGACTTTGGCGAATGTGCATTAAATTAATGGACTAAATACGACAATTAAATACCCTTTATAGAAAAAGCGTAATGCAGTTTGAATTATGAATACTTTTTGAAACTGCTTGACTATAAAGATTGAAGATAAAAATGCAGTTAAAGTAATGAAAAGTGTATCATTTTTATATACTCTATTTATATTATTATTATTTATTAATTATTTATTTTATAACTTCACTTTTAATTTGATATTTTTTGAACTTAAATTTAAATTCTACATTTTAACATTGTTTTTATTTCTTCCACCTTTTTCCAACGTTTACGAACTGTTTTTATTTCACTTTAAATAAAGTACAATAAATTTTAGTTATTATCTGATTTTGCATTAAACTAAAACTAAACTGAAAACCAAGTGGCGCAGTTGAAGGTCGCGCAAATTAATTCAAGTATTTCCTTAATTGGATAATGTGTTTTCAAAAAACACAGAAAAGAGCAAGAAGAAGTAGAAAGACTTGCTGATAACAGCGGGCACTGAATTGAAGCATAGCTAATGGCATGGAAGTGGAAGTTGTTGGCCAAATGCCCTGCCAGACAGTTTTAATTGGGTGCAATGGGGAAATGGGGAGTGGATGGCCAACTGTTCAAGGCGGCTTCACGAATGACTGATGTCAACCAAAACAACAACAACAACAACAACAACAAAGGACGCGAATAGCGACAGAACTATTAAACATTAATGGCTGTGCAAATAGGGAAACAATAATAAAAAAAAAGTAGAAAAAAAGGGCGACGACTAAACAAAGGTGAGTATATTTTGCCCGAAACGGCCTGAAAACACAATTGCCAATTGTTCCGAAGAGTTAACAAAAACCAGGAACAACAACAGCAATAACAGAATAATGTTATATCAACCTAACTGGGTTAAGCGAAAAGTTCACACCCTGCAAGGTAAACAAATAGCTGCCAAAAAAAAGAGATGAATTATTAAAATATATTAAAATATATGTGGAAATATGAATAGCAAGCAAAACAAGGCAAACGCGCAAATTTACATTAAATTCAACTAATAAGTCACAAAATACAAGCAAGAAGAAAAGCAAAAAAAAGCAGAAAGAAATAGAGAAAAAAAATAACATTCGCAGACAACATTAAATTTATTGATGGAAATGAAGGCAACGTGGGGCGTCCAAGTGGCGACAGCAGCAACGCATTGGCGTCACACACACACACATAGAAAGTGTGTGTGTGAGAGAGAGGGAGAGAGCGATACACACAACAGTTATTACCATTGTTTTCAATGGCGTCTAAAGACAATATGGCGACATTTTGGGTATCACTGCCGAAAACAGAGAGACAAAGAAGCAGAGAGTGAGAAGTGTGAAAGAGAGAGAGGGGGGGAAGGCTTAACAGTTTCGTCGCTAATCGCGGATCGTAATGGATATTTCATTGATTTAATGCGCTGCAACAAGTGTGCCTAAATTCAGATACCGTTGTTATCATTGCACAATTATTTAGAAATTAACCAAAAGCAGTTATAATTTTAAGCGTGACTTAAGAAAGGCAACGGACAGATAATCTAAATATAAACAGTCGATATAAAATCGATAAAAAAAATCGAGTGATTGTTGCTCTAAGCAGCTTTAAGATATATATAAGACAAATGTTGCTGATGTTTTGTAAAGTCTAAAAAAGCTGAGTTTAAACATTTTCATGTGTTTAGGCCATGAAAAGCAGCCTTAAAAAGCACGACCTTCAAGATAAATCCTTGTGGGCGAATTCATTCATTCCTTTGAAGCCCATTTAATTTGAGCACACTCAAATTTCTGGGAAATCAAATAATGAAGACGCGTCAACTTATTGTATTCTAGTCAGATTTTTACGTATACTTGTTTTGTGTCAGAAATTATTTAGAAGCTGAGAAAACAAAAAAAGTACACTTAACGTTTTTGCCCTGACAAATGGTGCCAGCCTTTCAGCTACTGCCACAGCTTCCGGTTAATAAAGCAGCCAATAATATATATTTATACGTAGACACATCGAGAATGTCTGAGACTAGAGTTAAGTACGGCAATTCAGAACAATATACAACTGAATCAGAGAATCCCAGGCAACAAACACATCCCACCCACAAAAGCATTTTGCCAGCTAATTTGACTGCGCCAAATTTATGCGTCGTTTATTCAGAGTGTGATTTTTGTTGTTGTTGTATTGTTGGAGGCGTCGAGAAACTTGGGTATGTCTGTGTGTGTCTCTCGGTCTGTCAAAGTTGTTGCTTTTTGCTTTGCACTCGCCAGGCATATGTCCACTCTCCACCCCTCATTTCTTTTCTTCATCTCAATCTGTCTCTCGCTGAGTGTGTAAACAAAAATAAAGTGGCGCATTTATGGCAAAAGGTGGCTGCCCCAAAGAGTGACCCACAACCCCTCCACAAATGATGCTGATGATCTCTGTTTATTTGCTATGCTTTCTAATTGAGCAACAAATAAGAAGAAAAAAAAGGCGAGCAACTCGTGCTCGGATTGCTTGAGCGGCACATCATCTCCTCCATGACGTCGTTGCTCTTCTGATGTTTTGATTTGTATGTGGGAAATACGCATTTAAACAAACAAGCCAAGCGACCACAAAAACAAACAAAAAACAGGCTAAAAAAAAAAACAACAATCATCTTCTGCAATTGCTTGCCTTTGTTGGTCCGTGAGAAAACTAAATAACTAAAATAAATAGTTCAGCTGATTCAAGCAAAAATTAAAATTGCTCCACATTTAACTCTTAATTATGTTTTACTTGTCGAAATTCTCCAAGTTCGCAAACAAAACTCAACCCAGCGGAAGTGCTCGAAACTTATTTTGACAGCCATTTACATTTCAAAGCGTTATTTTTAGTTGAAATTTATTGAAAATTTTAGCCAAATGGCGATTCTATTTAGACTTTATAATCTAATAATTTAGCAAAACAAAACCGACTTCTACAAACAATGACTTTCCAGATTAATCCCACTGTCGAAACTCAAGTAAAATTTGTTTAAAAATTCCCTATCGATTTTTAAAAACAACATAATTTTAATTAAGGTTTTAGATCTAGATTCATCCTATATTTAAAGTTAAAAACTTGATTCTTGTCCGGATTTCTTGTACAAATAGCAGACATAAAAAATACGCTTTATCTTTTAATTATTGGCATTTATAAAATGTAGATAAATGCAATTGAGTAGCACAACAAGGTCATCCAAATCTCTTGGAGCACTTTGATTGGTATATATACACTTGTTATATAGATTTGTCTTTATGTACTCACCATATTGGCTGAGCCCTCTTTGAGATCCTTGGGAAATGCGGGCGGTCCATTGGCAATCAAATGCGGCTCCTGTATGGGTTTCATGGGCGGCGGCAGCTCCAAGCCGGCCTCCTCTTCCGGCTCAAAGTCATGTTGCTGCAGATGTTGGCTGCTGCTGCTCACATTGGGGAATTGTGGATGCGGTGGCAAATGGCCAACGCTGCTGCTGGCGCCCGGCGTCTGTTCTGCCAGCTCCTCGGTGTGCTTCTGTGTTAGCTACAAACCAAACGAGTAAGCAATAAATATTATATATATATAAATATATATTAATATGTATTAATTGTGTATTTATAGTACATATTTGTTGGTTATAAATATAAAATGTATTTCAAAGAGGCAGACTTACTCTCAGATTCTTCTCCGAGGGCTTCTTGAAGAGAGCCTTGTCATTATTTGGTGATTTCTCCACCTTGCTCTGCGAGAGTTTGCGCAACGGTTGCGGCAGCCATTTGCGCCTGCAAAAAGAAAAATAAATAAAAAAAAGGATATTAGGGATAACGATCAGAGATTGTTTTTTTTGTGTTGGTTTGAGATGTTGCAGGTGTCTGTTTACAGTACAGTAATGTGTGCATCCAAGTGCTGCTCTGCACAACTTCATCCATTTCGCACACGCGTCGTATACGCAATTAAAAAAGAAACAAAACGTTCAACGACAAAATAAGAGGAAGTTGAAGAAAGTCAAATCGACTGTGTTTTTTTTGTTTTGGCTGTCCAGCTGCGCGGCCGACACGAGACTAGTGTCGCCAAACGGCACAGCAGCACATCAACACAGCCCCAATATCTCTCTCTCTCTCTCTCTCTCTCTCACTCACTCTTTCATTCCCTCACTCTCCGCTTATCTTTGGCACACTGCCTCTGATATGCTCGCACAGTGGTGCCAAGTTCATGGCACACGGCCAGCGCGCTGAGGCGTTGAAAGAGAGAATTCATTGCCAGCCAATTTATGGCAGTTCCCCCCTGCCCCCCTCCTCAACACAACTAATTCTCACACATTCAAAATCTGATGAATATATACAAAAACAAAAAAAAATACTACATTCAATGGACACATTTTAAGGTGATTTTCTTTTATGATTCTAAGCGTAATTTTTATTCATTTTTAACGGAGCAAGCTTTTTGTCGCTTTATTTTCAACAGGCTTTGTGCCCATAAAAAACAATTTTGATTAATTTTCAGTTGCCACAGGATAAAGTCAAGAAAATAAAAAGATGAAGCCATTAATCAACTGAAAATTAAGCAGAACAAAAAGTAAAGGGACAAATACGTTGAAATACGAATGAAAAAAAAGAACAGTGAGAATACTAATAAAATGTAATCAGAAAGAAATATTAAAAGTTGTTATGTATGTACACAAAAAAAAAACATTTACTGGATTGTAAAGAAACTTATATTTTAAGAGCTTATTTTAAAGTTATTGTAAAATTATAATCAGTCTTTGCTGGACGATTTTTATTTATAGTAAATTAATAATAGAACCAAAACATCGCATAACAAAAATTGGAATCTAGAATTTTTGAAGACATTATAATAATATGCTGAGTATTTGAACTAAATATATCGGGAGATAATAAGAAAATCTAGCCTATAAAATAAATTTTTAATATTTTTGCAAGAGATTTGTGGGCGAAAACCAACGCACATAAAACCATAATGCAGAAATGAGCCAAATAAAATTGAAGACTTTTATTAAACTCTAAATGATTTGGTAATATTTTCACACCTACCTCAATCTATTATTATAAGTATTATAAACAACAAGAAAGTAACTCAAACTATGCAACAATTATGCAAAAATGATTTACTTATAGTTGGATGTAGGAAATCTTAAAGCTAAGCCAGCGCTACATTTTGTAGCCGTTGAATTATTAAGCCACAAAAACACGCACCGTAAATTTGCTAGTCTTTAACTTGAAACTATGCCCAGACACAACTCGACTAGAGATACCCATTAGTCAAGTCTCTGCTTTGAAGATCTTTACACAATTCATTAAGTATTTTGACAATTTGTCAAATGTAAATCCAAATAAAAAACATGTTGCATGCATCACGGCGCTTTTGCTGATGCATTTCAACAGTTGAATACATTTTAGGGGAGGGGGTTTAGGGGTGGTCAGATGACTGCTGCGTCAAGTAGCAGACGTAACGTAATTCAAAGTAAAAATAAACATTGACAAGGACAACAAAACAAAAAAGAAAAAAAGGAAAAAACAGAGTAAAGTAAAAATGGTTCCTGGAAATATTATTTAATTTATTACGTGCTCGTTCACGTTCAAAATTCATTTCGCTGATGTAATGTTTTAGGCAAATAAGGCAGCGTTTAATACACAGACAGACAGACACACACACACACATACAAACGCACATTAAAAGTATGTGTGTGTGTGTGTGTGAAGGGAAAAACTTGAGGCGGGGTCTGCGTATTAATGAGGTCGCCCCAAAGTATGCAACAAAGAGTGTATTAGTCAAACTTTGTGTGTGTGTGTGTGTGCAAATGTGTCCATTTAGTTCATTGGAATTGGCAGCACGCGCTTATCTGCCTAAGTTCGCCTTCCCAACCAGCCTGCACCAAGTCCCGCCGTGGAACAAATAAACGCGTTATTGACACAGCCCTTGAGACAGAAGGAGCCGCTGAGGAGAGAAGAAAAGAGAAACGAGCAGAGGTGTTCCCACCTCAATTGGAGGACTTTGCACACAAAGCCACGCTGGCCTGGACAATAATCTATATTCATGTTCAGTTGGAGCGTTGACTCCATAAAAATAATAACAACAACGAGAAAGGCAAAATGGCTTTGCTCAATGCTAAACAGTTGAGCAGCTGAGCAGCTGAGCGCGGCGAAGGAACAAGAAAATGCCCAATTAGTGTGCAAATATTGAAAGTATTTTTTTATGTAATTTATGTCCAAGCAAGCGACAACTAAACTCACACTCTTTACTTGTCCTAACTAAATACATAAATTGTTAAGCTAAATGCATTTAATTAGGTTGAAAAGAG
This sequence comes from Drosophila multiciliata, assembly GCA_037043605.1. Classification (NCBI taxonomy): domain Eukaryota; kingdom Metazoa; phylum Arthropoda; class Insecta; order Diptera; family Drosophilidae; genus Drosophila; species Drosophila multiciliata. Next base: position 914,538 of record JBAMBF010000119.1, on the reverse strand, counting down.
AGAAAAACCAGTTTGAATGCGGCTGACTGCAATATACCCTGCAAACAGCTGTTAAATAAATATAATACAAATATAAGCTGCAATTACTAAATACCAATTAAAACGACCTGCTTTTAAAATTATGGTTTTTATTGATTCAAATTTATGATACATTTTTAATGACAAGAAAAATGTATTTATAATTTATATTAGAAATATAAAACCACAGTCGAAGTATTAATAGAAATAAGCTACTTAATTGATTTCAAGGAAAACAATCAAATTATTAAAATAGAAAAACAAGCTTGAAACCATTGTAATTCATTGTATATTGAACTGAGACAATCACGCTAATCATCAGGCGAAGTTGGGAGCTGATAATGCTGATAAGATTGTCCAAGTGTGCTTATCGACCAAAGTGTCAATATCAACTTCAAACGAAATAAGTGTAATTACAAAAAACAAATAGGAATAAAAATAAAAAAGCAGACAAAAGACGTAATAACACATGTGAAAACAAGGAACAACAAATAGAAATGAAAATCGATCGACGCCTTTTGCAACCTTCAAAAGATAAACATAAACAAAGCTCGCAGCGTGTGTGAATAATGCAAAGATTTATGGCATAGGAAGTTGCAACTTCTTCAATAAGCGAGCTTATCAACAAACAACGATGCAGCAACAAGGAATGACTAAAAGAACAACTATCGGTGAACGCTGACTGCTCATGCGGCTGCTGAGAAATGTTCGCCTCTCATTTTCACATTTCTCAGAATAAACAAAACAAGTAAGCAACAATAATATAAACAATTACATAACATGAAATCGCATGCAATAGCAGAAATTCTATTAAATTTGCTGCATGTGCCACAAACTGGTTCCGAGGGTTCCACACATTTAACACGAACATCTATGGGAATTACTAAGCCGGTTTCCGACAGCCAGCTGATGGCTTAAACAGCCCCACAACAACACGCCAATGGGCATTTCCCAGCAGTTCTAAAAACAAATATCTCCATAAATCAAGCCCAGTTTTACAGCAGGTAAATCTATTGTAAAACCTTGGGAATAATTTGGTTAACCCAGGTCCAAATAAAATAGGAAAGAACGTATTAGAATAAGAGATGCATTGTAAAAATCGATGCAAATCGATAACAGTTTGCAAATAAATAACTAAAACATAGTCTTCCAATAATATCGAACTCTGAATTATTTTCAATGTTTAACAGAATTTGTTATCCATATTAGTTCTGCATTAAATCTTTTAAATACATTTATCTATTTTCTTTTTTTTTATGTTAAAATTTTAATATATTTTTATTTATTTAAAAGTTAGCTTCAGGGTATGTTCTAATCGAGCACACTCGTCTAAAGAATTCTGCTTTGTTTATATTCAATGAAAGTAATCGCAGATTAGTCTAATAATAATTTCCCCATTCTAAAGAGCATCAATTATTTGCTGCACAAACCGTAAATGCAATTAAAAATAACAATAGAATAAAACTATAATTATTTCGAAAAAAAAAGAGAAAAAACATAATAATTAGTGACTGAAACCAAGCTAACCTTTTGAGATGTGGAGCTCGGGAATGCTGCTGCTGCTACCTGCCACAAGTGGCTTGTGGCGCTCTATTTCCCCAAACGTAAAGTGAAACGTGACCAAAGTCAGCATCAGCTGCAGTCGCTGATGATAATAAATCACATACGAATTTTGGACCCATAATGCGAATCGGCTGCCAAGACGCTGGTGCTTAGTCACTTTTTTGGGTAATTTTGCACAAACAAAAGCAGCAAAAATAATAATGAATATAAAGCTGATAGTCGATGAGCAACGGAAACGTTTTTATTTTTTTACACCAAAGTTGTTGCGATTCTTGTAAATATTGTTTTTGTTGTCGCAAATGCAACTAACTCCATTTATGGCCAGGGAGAGAGAGGGGCAAGGGGTCAACTACATATGTAGCTAATTGAACGTGAGGCCAAACGCAATAGTTTGGATTAGATTATGGTAGACAAATAAAACCAAACAAAGACTGCTCATTGTGCAGAAGTAAAAGTGTCTGCAGCAAGACAACTCTAGTCGAGAGTGTAAAACTAGCAGACACCCTGTAAAGAAGATTAATGTGTAATTAGAAGGGTATCCGGTGCGGTTAAGCTTTTGCATTGTTTCCACTTTTTGTTTTGAGGCCAATATTTCATTAAAGTTCAAATAAATATTCATTGGATGATTGATCGTATTGATAATAAAATTATTATTAATAATCTTATTTTGAAAGCAGTGTTTTGGTTTTTTGTTTTCATATATTATTCATATTTCATTTTATTGGTTATTAAATTATTGTTCAACTGAGATACGGTTGCGGTTCTAGGTTATCAATTTGATACAAAAATTCACCATATATATATGTATATCACATCTATATATATATATATATATATATATATATATTCACACACAATTTTTCGTTTGCTAAGTCTCACAAAAAGAAAAATGTTTTTTTTTTAACATTTTAACATGCACAATTGCCAAGCTTTGTACGATTTTCTATAACAATATCGATTGACCTCTAAAACGAGTTTTTTTTTTTTTGGAGAAAGGTACCCAAAAAGTAAAATTTAAACAATACAAGAAATCTGTTTCTAGCTCTTATAAAATTATAAACCGATCCTATTAAATCATATTGCCATTTTTTTAATATAAAACACACTCGGCAATTTACTAAGATTTACCAGGATTTTCTATGCTCAACGGCAATCGTCGTCGGAGGATCCTCGGTAGAGCAGCAGAAGCAGGCAAATCCTTCCTGATTTGGATTATGTGAGTGATTTGTTACTGGAATATTCAGCGATATGGATTTTAAGAATTGTGGCTGCCGCAGCATTTGTTTGGTTCGCGAACTAATCGCCGAATAGCGTTTTATTTGATTCACGTTCTCAATTGTATTGTTATTATCATGATGATGTTGGTGATTATTATCATCTTTGGAGGGGATTTCACTGGCTCTGGTATATTGCATACCGTTACGGATTTGCTTATCTAGCGCGGTGTCAGTGTTATTATTTTTGTTGTTATTACACATGGCTGATGATAAGCTACAAAGACCGTGTTCTAATGTATCAACAATATCTTTAAGATGTCGCTTCGAGCGAACAAAATAAGAAACGTTACACGCTGCGTATACGAAACGTTGCGTTCCGGCGTTTGACAATCGACTGAACTCAAAAACTTGCCTGTTCTACAAAGCAGCTCTCGCCGAGCTGTTCTCTTTCTGGAGAAACACAACACTCACACAATGACTCTCCAGAAACAGTTGCTGCTTCATAAAAAAAAATAAATAAAAAAAATTGTGCTCACAAGCACACAAAGAGTAACCAAGAATAGATAAATGCCAACTGTGAGCAACAGTTGAGCGAATTGACGCTCATAAAATAACAAACGAAAAGAAAACAAGTAAGGTGAGCAACTAACAGATACCCTGTACATAGCGAGTGGACTAAACATATAAGGATTTTACCTTTGTTTACCATGAAATATAAATAAATTTATATAGTTGATTTGATCTTTATATTAGCATAAACTACAATTTAAGCTTACTTTATTTAAAAGTTGTGTTTAAGCAGTTTAACTGCATTTAAACAGTAAATTATGAATATTTAAATATGTAGGTAGTGTCTACTCTAAGCAGTTCTAACTGTGTTCTCTCTTTACGTGTGGTTGTTATGATTATTGCCGTTGCTGTTCTTTCGAGCTGAGCAGTGAAATAGGTTTATATGTTTATTGCTCGCGCTTGACACGCGATTATAAACCAGACACAAAATGTTAGTATACAGCAATTACATACTGGAATATTTAACGAGCATTCTGGTTGAATGAAATTAAAATTTGAATGAATGCTTACCTCAGACCGAAGTTATATTAATTACTTTTGTTTTCGCTTTAAGTAAGTGTTTAACTTAAGGCAAATGTGTAACAATATTATTAATGTTAAGCAAATTTGATTCTTATGAAAGCTGTATCAGCAGTGTTAACTGAATGTTATCAATTAGTGCAGCGATAATTTGTCGAAACTTAAGTGAATTAGTACATGCTACTTAAAACTCATTATTCGATTTTAAATTTATATAATTAGTCGAACAAACTAAAAACTCAACTCGATGTTAATAATATTTGTATATATTTAATATATGAATTAAAATTCCCTCTAAAAGGGTACTTTTGAATTGAAAATCATCCCTTGAAGCTCATTCAACTTGCCACATATGACGCATGGTTCCAAATGATGAGGAAATGTGCATGATAAATCAGTTTTGACATACTATATATTTTTATACGTAATATTGCCATCTATATTTAACTGAGAACTTTATAATCTGCACAAATGATGACGTAGAATGCGTCAACAACTTATCACTCACTCTGTTGGACACTAATTGCTAAGTTTTGCGGTTAATGAGTCTCAGAGAGAGAGAAAACAGTGATAAATTATATGGGTTTTTTCAATTGGTTTTTATGCCGTTGACCAACACGAGACAATCAACCTGATGGCTGATAACAATTTTGTTAACTGATAAGCTTGGTCAAAACAATATTTCTACTAAATCAGCAGTTATGAAACTGCTTTAGGAAAACTTACTATGCAAACATTTGTACAGCATTGCAGTTGGATTACAAAGGCTGGGAAAGAACTTTTGACTGAACTGAAACACCATCAGAATGTTGTTAACAAACTTGGCTGCATTTAAAGGGAATGCGATGCAATTTTAGTTAGCTGTGTAAATCTTGTTAACTACAAACTTTAGCAAGTGTAATGTCTGAATAAATAAAATAAATGCATGGAAACATTTCCAGCACTTGAGCAACAATAATGTTAATATGCAAGCAAACTATTTATCTTCATTTCTGTAAATAATTGAAATCATTCAGAGATGGCTTTGCTTCATAAACTGTCATTCAGAGGGTCGTAAATGTTTTGGCTTAAAGCTTTAACAACTTGTTTATTACTCTTTTGGTTTATTAATTATGCAACAGTCACTTAAAGTGTCACGCATTTCAGTTCAGTTTAGTGTAACGTGACTCAAAAGGCTTGAGAAACCGTCAGCTTGCCAGGTTGGCTAAATTGCGAGCCTCTGACATTTGACAAACACCCACACACACAGGCACACACACAAACACACACATACAGAGCACCATCACTTTGCATATTAAAATGCTTGAAGGGTTTTTTTTTGCTTTTTAAGTGAAACTTACCCACTAAATCCGCGACGTTTTGTAGAAGAGGATAATGCATCCGCCTTGCTGCGATTACCTGAAATAGCAGTAGTAAAAATATAAATAAATTATGAACATTTACGGTAATTGCACTTATCAAAAGTGCTATTAAACTTAAGAAATCGCTAGAAATAATTTCTAAATATAAGTGAACTAATTTCCTAAAATTAGAAATACAAAGTATTTCATAGAAATATTGTCCATTATTAAAAAATGCTTTTTAAATAACTACAATAAAATCATTCTACAATAAATCATTCAGCAGCAAGTAATAAAATTTACTTGATTGAATTTTATATTTGATTATTGATTAATTTAAATATAAATGAGCAAAGACAACACTCGATTCTTAGAACTACTCTCTGAATAAAAAAAATAAGTTTGAAAATTTCTAAAATTAAGTGCGATTTAATCGGATTATTCTTTTTTTTTCATCCCGTTGCTCACCTTGATCCTGCATGCTGTCGTTTGGCTTTTGTGTGGGTGTTGTTGTTGTTGCTCCAGCTGCTGCTCCTCCGGTGCTGGCTGAGCACGAACCTTGCTTGTGGGCACCTGGCGGCGGTTTGAGCACTGCCACAGGCACCAGGCCTTCTTGCACGGCGGAATCGTCATGCTGCGGATTTAGGCGCACCAAACAAAAGTCCGGCTCACTGGCTGTGGGCAACTCAATAATCTCAACCTGCTGGCCCTTGCTGACGCTCAGCTCGTTGCTGCCCGAACTGGCTATGTAGTCGGCCACAACCCAGGTGGCCTCCTGATTGCCCAGCTGCAAAGAGAAACAAGAGAAACGAGGATGAGTATAGATACAATATTAAAAAAAAATATATATATTATTCTGTTGGACGACTGTGTGATACCCTGGCAGAAACATAAATTACATTGTTTTTAGTATATTCCTGTAAATATAACAAGTTCATTAAAGAAATTTAGAATCGGAAAATACAACTTGGTTTAGTGGGTTTTTTCATTCAAAAGAATTTCTATTCCCATTCTTTAAAATGGAATTTGTACTGGGTCTTCCAATTACAAAGCTCATCAACATAAGATAGAATCCGTATTAAAAATTAATTTATCTTATTTATTTATGCCGAAGTAGACTTTTATAAATAAATCTACTCTTTTGGATTCAAGAATAATCCTTGATGTAATCAGTCAAATTAGGTAATTCTACCTCTTTCCTATTTATGTTCCATTTATGACTTTGTGCTCAAGTTAAAATGATTTTCCTTTCATAAATTGAATTACTTATTTTTTCACAATTAAAATTTAATTATGCTGCATGCATTGAACTACAATATACCCTTTCAATGCATTTTTTTTAATAGGGTACTCTTTATAGCTAGAAATGATGAAGGGTCAAGATATGTTGACAGAAACAGAGAGAGAGAGAGAGGGGTATATTAGTACCCAGTGAAGCGAGTGGACAAATGCATAAATGTGCTGCAAAGGCGACATTGTCAAGGTGTTGGTCAAAGGGCAAGGGCAAGGGTAAGTGGAATCCTTCCCAGTATTGATTTAATTTGTGCTGCAATCACATATAGAGACTGCAAAAAAAAGAGAGACCAATAGATAGAGCGAGAGAGAGAGAGAGATGATGTGACAAGGACTTGCTGGAATGGTTCTGGCCTGCACACATACTTGAAATAAAGCAGCGACCTCCAAATAGCAGCTCAAGGATCACTTCCCAGCTACGTACTAATTAGAAAGCTATTCAAGACACACAAATATACACATACACCTACACACACTCATCTACACACACAGCACGACGTTGTCAGCTTCGATTAGCTGCCCCGTCGTGCGGCAGGTTGGCTGACTGAGAGGCAAGCAGCTAACCAGCGTTATGCATATCAATATTTTATTAATTTAGATGCTTGTGTGTGTGTGAGTGTGTGGCAGCCTTTAATTGCGCTGCTCAACAGCAAGCTGAAACGGGGAAAGGGAAAGCATGTGTGCTGAAATTTGTGTTGCAAGCACAGGTTGTAAGTCGATTTAAAAATCGATAAGCGGATTATTAAAGTCTATTAATAGCAGCAACAACAACAAAAACAATAAATGTTTGCGAACACGGACAAATCCGTATTTTTTTATCATCAAGTAATTAATTTTTAACTTAAGTAAAATAGACAAAAAGAAAGTTGAAAACTTGTTGGTTTTCCAAGTAGATTTTAATCTTTCAAGTTTGATTAAAAAAGAAGACTCCACATGAAAGAGCTCAAATTGTTGTAAAATTTGAATTTTCTTTTTATATTTTAAAAAAATTTGAACAGTTATTTTACAATATATCCGTATTTATCAAATAAATTACAATATCTTAGCAATTGTTTGATTTATTGCTATCGAAATACGATTTCATTTCAGTGTAATAAAATACTTTACTTCGAATTTTACACTCTCAGACAATTTCTAAAATTTGATATAGTTAATTAAATATATATAATATATATAGATGCATAGACATATGTGTACTTTTGTAATTTATAGACTAATACGTCAGGTGCCACACATAACACCTTGGCTTAACTAAGCGTGGCACAGTCACATACACATTTCGTTAGGTTGTGTGGCAGCAACAACAACAAATGGAAGGAAGTTGCCATCAGAAGCAGCTCGAGTTGAGTTCATTAGGAGCGACTTGGTTGGTTAGCTGTCTCTCGCTTCCTGGCCTGGCTATTTATAGCGCTCTGCCTCTGGTCTAACGACAACAACAGCAGCAACAACAACAACAGCAGCAACAACAATAACAGCAGCAAGCAAGCAAAAACACAACTCGCAATCTAGCAGGAAACTGAGCAATGAATCCAAGTTGCCAGCAAGCAGGAGCTGAGAGCTCAGCTCAGCGTCAGCTGCGGCAGTGCTGTTAATTAAGCACCACTCACAAATGCGCACACCCCCTTCACACACACACACACACACACACATACACACACACAGTTATATATTGCACGTTTCCGCTTGTAATGCAATTAGTCGAAAAGTTTTCAACGCGCCAAGCATTAAAACTTTTCAACAACTGTTTGTTTGTGCGTGTGGGGCATGCCACATGCAAGGCGGCGTTTCATGGCATGCTACATATATATATGTGTGTGTGTGTTGCACAAAAATGTATATATCATAGGCTGCTGTCATCTCGCCAAAACGAGTGCTATTAAAACTTCGCAACTCACCCAACAAATTCAACGTTCGCCATTTTGACGTGACACAATTTGTCCAAAAAGAAAAATAGCAAAAAACAAAAAAGGAAAAAGCAACCAGAAACGACAAAATGGAAAGCAGCAAATAAATCAACACCAAATGTTGTCAGCAGCAGACAAATGTCAAATGCCATTGCGTCCAAGACACGCCCACTTTTTAAGGCGAAAAGTTGCCCCACGCCCCAAAAAACCAGCTGTTAAAAACTATTTTAATATGTGATGCAAACTTCAAAATGGCAAAAAAAAAAAATGTTTAAGCAATTTTTTATGTTATAAAAAGTTGATGGAGCGACGTTTTACTCTTGAGAATGAGAGGCAGAGAGGGAGAGAGAGAGAGAGAGAGAATGGATGGGAGAAGACGTAAGGCATTAAAAAGCAGCGCAGAAATCATTTTACTTCTAGTTTAATTTATATAAAAAACAACAAATTAAGTTACTTTAAGCTCCTACACATTCCTACACACACACACACACACAAACAGTCTTTTACATAATAACACACATACACCTCATCAACATTATCATAATCATCTCAACATCAACATTATCACGATTTTTAACTAACGTTTAGCGCCCACACTGCAATTAGTTGCAGTTGAAGCTGCTGCAGCTGCAACGTAAACACATCCTGCACAAACACACCAATACACACCAACACACACCCTCAAGCCCACACACATACTTAAACTCACTAATACGCTGTAATACACGGCGTGGGCGTAATTTTATGACAATTTCAAGCTAAAAAAATAGAGGGCAGGGAAACACTTGCAACACACTCAGCAATCAATTTGAAAGCGCATTTATTTTTCTTCTGGGAATAACTGTTTGCAACAGTTGTTGCAAGGATTTGAGAACTGTTGGCACAAGCAAAATTCGTTGGGTAAACCGTAAACAGTAAACTGATTTAAATATAAATATATTTATGCAAATATAATATTCATCAAACTACGTCAGTCTTCACTTCACTTCACAAATAGTTTCAAAGTGCAGAGCAAATTTGCACAGAAAACTGTACACACAAACTCTGTGTGTGTGTGGGAGGGTGGGTGGTGGTTGTGCATTTGTGGTTGTAAATATGCTTGTACTTTGAAATGAAATTCATTCGTGTGGCACTATTTTGTTGCACATTTGCCTTTGGCAGCAGCTCGTGCAGCTCGTTTTTTATTAAATTAAATTAAAAGTTCTCTTCGAGCTGACGTGGCGTATACGTGATATTTTCTATCCCCAGCTTTATGCTTCTTTTCAACACAATTTCTGCAAAAATGCAATCAGCGTTGACTTGTTAAGCTGATTCCTCCTCGTCGTCCTCCTCCTCCCCCCTTTTGTCGATTCATTAATCTATTCCCCCTTCGCGTTTGCTGCGCATAAAATAATTAACATGGCTTGCAGTCGCCTGCGCAGCGCATTTGCATAGTTAATCAACGGGTGTAAAATAAAAGGCAAAAGTCAGAGGAAAGGAAAGCAAAGGAAAAATAATTGTAGGAGGCAAAAAAGAGAGTTTCTTTCATAAATATATGCGGCTGCAACAATTTGCCAACAACTACTGCCTGCATATATTAACCAACTTGCCTTTATTCCATACACTCGAAGAAAATACCACAGAAAACCAGAAAGTTTTTCTTTCTTTTTAAATTTATAAAAGTTTAAAAAGCTTGATGATGTATTTTTTATATCTTATAATTATTTTATATTAATAAGAAATTCATTTCTGAGAAGTAGAAAGAAAGTAAAAGAAATTCATTTCTGAGAAGTAGAAATGGAAAACCTAACTTTTATAAAAAAAAAATTAGTTTATAATTAACTAACCAACAAACGAATATTAGAACTGCTTGCTTTTTTTTACAAATTATGTACAAGTTTATCTTGGAATTAATAAATAAAAAAACCCTGGCTTTTAAAAATAAAGTTTCTGAATAATAACCTGAGCTACCCTTGAAAAATTCTTTTTTTCTGGGTACACATACACATACACCCACAACACACACACACACACACACACACACACACACACACAAGCATTTCTCGCACAGCGTCAACTTTTACCTTAACTGCGCAGTAATCGCTCCACGTTTAATTATTAAATGCTAGAATTTTCTTTAAAAAATTGGTGCTCTTAATCTTTCCAGGAAACCGGGTTTATTTTCTTGGCAAGGTAAGTAAAGAAAACTTGAGAAATATATTTGAAATTCAATTGCAAATCAAACTTGAGTTGTGGAATCAATTGAAAACTTTTTTGCTGCGCAAATATGCATTTGCATATTCGAGAGGAAAATGTCGAAGGAAGGCTGTAGGGAAAGGAACGGAAGGGAAGGGACGGCAGGACGCAATCAAGAAGGGAAGGTTGCAAATGAGGGTTAAGCAACTGACCCCATAATAATGCCCTTGGCAAATGGCGCACAGGACACTGAAAGTCAAAGGTTCCACACAGCTGCTGATTAGAAGCCTGATAATAATACAACAAATGCAGAAACACAATGATTCCCCCAAAAAAAATGGGGAAAGACTGATAAGTTGACTACGACAAGAAACATGCGTAACTCGAGACACACACTCAAAAAAAAATACAAAAAAAACAACCAAAGACGAAGAAAAATTTGTAAAGCGATTTAGCAAATGCTAACGTTATTATTGATGGCCAAAACAGGCAGACAGGAGCGGGCCCAGGCAGACAAGAAGTGAGCCGGAGAACAGAAGGCTAAGATTGGTAGGCGATAGATGACAGGACACAAACATGACTTTCACTTTGACTTTGCCCATGTCTTTTAATGGGCCATAATAAAATACAACCCAACTGCAGCTCACTTAAAACTCATCAGTTTTTTGGGCCATTAAAAAGAGATAAATAACGCAAGAGAGAGAGAGAGAGGAACCGAGGGAGAGAAAAAGAGGAAAGCCTCCTTTTGGTTGTCAGTTCAAATTAGCAAAATATCATTTAACTGATTGATATATGAGATGATGCAAAAGCCTTGAGGATTTAATTTGATTTGTGTTTTGGGCGAACAAATATCGGATTATGCTAACGCTAAATGCGATATTGTGGCATATAACGGGAATATATTCAAACTGTTTAACAAGAAAGAAAAAACGGGCATAAATGTTTCCATTTACCTATTTAATTTTGCATTAAGCTAACAGCCAGCACAAAATTTGCAAATGCAGCAATGAAAAACAAATAAAATTGTTCGAGAAGTCAGATTTCGACTGGCAGATACCCTAGAACAAAGCCTTTAACTATCAATTGTCTTTCATATTCAATTATTTTATTCTAAGTAGAGTTTTGAAGACATGAAAACATTTTTCAATCAAGCATCGTTTATCGATTTTTATCGATATTAGGGAAACGGAGTAAAGTAAATAAAAATCTCTAGCTTTTATAAATTATATGATCTTTTCTGCAGTTGACTCTCCCATACGATTAAATATATTCTGTCAGTTACATACTTTTAAGCAACTACATTACACCCATTGTCAGTCTTTGCAGGATATACAAATTTGATAAATATCGATTTTCAGTAATCTGTGCAGCACATTTTGAAATAAATGTTTTGCATGATAATAATTCGTACAGCAATTGGCAAATGGACACTTGGGGCACATTAGCAAAATCACACACAACACACCACAACACAGAAACAGAATGAGAAACAATTGTAGACGATAGAAGTGAATATGTTGCATTATATACACATAATGTACAAAGTACATAAACCATAAACGTCGGCCATTATTCAATTAACTGCCAGAGTGGGTGTTGCCACTTGTACTTGGTTGTATGTGTGCTCCACAACAACAACAATTACGTTTTTAACGTTGCCACAGAGGCAAACAACAATGGCAACAACCAAACAAAAGGACCACACAAAGAGAAAGAGACAGCAATACCAGCAGCTGAATAAAACATATCTCCACAACCCACATCCGCTTTTTCTCTGAGTGTGGGTCTCCCTCTGCTCTTTGTGTGTGTGGTTTCTGATAATTGTGCGACAACATGTTAACACTGTATGCAACGACTACCAGACCACATTTGTGGTGTGCCTGTGTGTGTGTGATGTGTGTAGTTGACAAGTGTAAATGTGTGTGTGTGTGTGTGAAAAGTAATTTACAACGCAAATCGAATAATATTCTCAATAAATTACGTGCAACCATGACAACATGATAGATAAAGTCCAATCCTTTATTGGCAGTGGTTGCGTGGTGAATAAGGGGACTTTTGTGGGGTGTGACTAGAAGGGGAGGGGTTAATGCACTCAGACAAAAGAGTCAAACAGCAATTAGAGGATAATGTTATCAACAACGATTCATATTGCCGAATGATTAGATTGTTTACTCAATTAAGCATTAACCGTTGCCCATAAAACTGGGTGTTTTACATACGATATATTTTGATAATATAAATTAAGGAATAGCTGCTTAAATTAGGCAAATGTGTTACATATGTATTAGTGTGTCTAACTGTAGCTTATTTTGGTTCCGCTTTAAACTCTGTTAAGTCTCTGTTAACCTGTGTGTAAATTTTGTATACGGCTTTTCGACGGTGTCAAACAACAAAATGTATTTAATTTAACAGTGTTTATCGAAAGTTATCTTTTTCCAATTAGAAATGAATAAAGTTGAAAAAGAAAAAATTAGATTAAAAAAGGCGAGAATATTAATTAATTCATAAAAGCCTGCCAGCAGACCTTTTTGAACTTAGAGGTCGCTGTAAACTTTGAAGACCTTCATTTAAGAACTGTTTCCAAATTCTTGAATCTTTAACACGCTGGCCTTAATAATGGAAGTACACGTATTAAGTCAAAATTAGGCTTCAAGTGCTGTGCATTTATAAATATGGTTTAATGAGGAATTCCCCAGATTCCATTTCAGCAATTATAAATTATGGCAGATTTCAATTGCACTGCTCCCACATTGCCTAAGGGCAAAAGTTATATATGAATCGTATGTGCCGATGAAACATCGATTAGCAATCGATTACAATTTAATCTAATCGACTTGAAAGCAATAATCGACTTGTTAAGCTGTGAAATTTCTATGAAACATACAACGAGAGGAATGTTGATTATTTTTTGTGTGATAAAAGGACTCAGCTCAAGTGAAGTACATTTTCATTTGTGTTTGCATGTGCATGTGTGTGTGTGCGTGTGTGCAACATGCTGCTACTGGCAGAAGCTTGTAAGAGTGGAGCAAACACGTGCCAAATGGGTGCCCGGATAAACAAAACTGGAGAACAGCCCAAACGCTGTTTGTTTTTTGGTCGGAAAGTGTTGGTGAGCCTCAATGCAAGGGGGTCATTGGGGGTGGGTGGGATTGGGACTGGGGTTGCTACCAATCAATACTATGGCCAACTATAGGAAGTAGGCACGCAGAGGAGGATGAGGGGAGCACCACGCTTAGTAGTGGCCCTAATACTGCACAATCTTGTAGTAAAGATGATAAATTAAGTGGACCCAAAGCACACACATCACATACACATCACACACACACACTTAACTGGGACTAGCAATTGCAAAATTGCTTTTGCCTCAAAAAAAAAAAGAAAAGAGCAGAAAAAACTGCCAAACATGTGCATTTTATGCTTGCTACGACGACTCAGATGCTATCATCTTAATGGCCAAAAGAGAAGGATTTGAGCATTCAGCACAACACAAATAAACTCGGCAACTATCGTAGAAGCTTAAGCTTAAGTTATATACATATATATATATATATATATGAGTGTATCTGTATCTCTGGCTGTCTGTATCTGCACCAGTTTCTAGTTGGGGATTTTGCGCTTGGCATTGCATAGTTTTGTGCACACAAATTTAAATACTTGGAAATTGTTACTATTTACTTTTAACCTTCCTCTTCTCAACTACTGCGCATACCCTGTAGAAATGGCAACAAGGGGTATGTGCAGAGACTAAACTAAATTAAATTTGCACATCTGAAATCTCGCGAGCAAATTGCTCCAGAATAATGCTTTGTTGAGCACTGTTTTCAAGCAAAGCAATCTGCAATTATGCATCCCTGAGTTGTTTGGCTTTGGTTTTTCCATTCAGCGAGCACTTTTTGCGCAATTTGCATATCATTGTTGCCCCAGAAAGCAGCAGCAAGAAAATGTCGTCTGCAACTGTCATAAAACCACAAACAGAAAAAAACAACGAAATAAAATGGGAAACAGGAAAGATACATGACTACTTCTACAACAATAACAACAAGGACAACAACAACAACAACACACACACACAACAATATGATACAGCTGCACATCATTGGCTAAGTATCTGCTTCCTTGGGCAACAGCATTTGATTGTCATTTACTTAAAGAGAGATGCTACGAGTTTTTTGGTTTTTTCATGAAAAGATATTTAATTACTTGCAATTACTTATGGATTGACACACAATTACTGCAGTAATTATACTACATCTTCGAGCTTGAGTATCTTAATGGCTTAAATCAAATAAATATATATTTGTATGCATCTGTTTATTCAGCTGCAACCGAAACTGCAACGATACATGTTTATATGTTATAAAAACTGTTTTAATTAACGAGCAACGAGCTTAAGTTCTTCATGCTGGTGATCTAATCAATGCTATCGATATAAATTTCGATATCGTATTTTGTATACAGTTAAAATAGCATGTTGTATTACTAACTTTTTACTATGGGATATTTTACTTGATAATTTATAATAGTTTAACAAACGTCTTTCTTCATGTGTATATTTAAAATGATCTTGCGCATATTCATGTAAAGCTTATGTTAATTACAGATGTTATCGACCTCTCAACAGTGTATGTTATCTCTGTCACTGATCTGTTACATATCTAAATTTCATTTTTTCACCCAAAGATGTCGCTGGTTGGTAGAGCATTCAGATTTTGACATCGTTGACACTCCGCTGGGCTGCTGAGTTATGCAACGCTTTTAATATACTTGTGCGTGTGTGTGTTGTGTATATTAACGACTGCTACGTCATAAGTTTGTGTTTGAGAGCTGCTACTGCTGCTGCTGTTGATGTTGTTATTATCTTTGCTGTTGTTGGCGCATTCTTTTCATATCGTTTTCGTTATTTTCTTTTCGCATTTCTTTGTGTGCTTTTACGCAGTACACGTGAGCCATGGAGGAAAGCTTTAGCTGCAGCTGACAAGCGACAAACACACACACAAACGCACACAAAATGTGGGAAATTTCGTTAACAGCGACACGTATTCTGTCTTCTTTCTCTCCTCATTTTACTACTTTTTTTCTCTGTGTAAGTCATGCATGCGAGCAGCGCTGAACTGCAAAAGTATGCTAGATATAACGGAATGCATAAAAAACATTTTTTCATGCATGTGCAGCAAAGGAATGATGAAGAAATTCTCCTTCTTCTTCTTCTTCTTTAGGAACTAGAATATTTTTAATAGAATTTTGGTGGAGCTCAACGTGAATGTGTTGATAAAGTTGATTAAAGGGGCAAGTCAGATAGCAAGTGAACTACTCAGAACTAAATTGACGAAAGAAAGAGTAGAAAGAGGCAAAGGGCTCCACAGAGAAGACAGAACTTAATGCAACAGTGACAAAAGATGATGATGATGATAAGCTTTTACTTTGCTTGATGAAGTGATAAATACATTATGCCAGCCACTTTGCCATTCTCTTGCCATATGCCACTTGGCAGTTGGGTGGCTGATTGGCTGCGCTTGATAAATTACATACATTTATAGAGGAGGTAGCTGGACGACAAGAGGTGGACAAGAGAAAGTCACTGACAATAATTGAAGCGACTTCAAGCAAATAAATTAGCGCACAACACGGCGTATGATTAATGTGCTTATTGAAATGACAATGCGACCAAAGTAGCAATGTGTGTGAGTGTGTGTGTGTAAATGTGTATGTGTTTGTGGGCGTGGCCTGAAGCACGACGGGTCAACAACACTTGCAATTTACAATCAGCTGGGGAACAGCAACAGCAATAGAAACCTGAGCATAAATTGCTCGCTTTTGCCCCGCAAGCAAACCAAATAAGTCACAAACAGAAGCAGGCAAAAGACTTCAAGTAGAAATAGCTGAAGATATGCGCATATACAATTGTGGCCAATATAATAGAAGTGCTGCTAAAAATGGGATTCATTACAGTGATTGAGACCTCTTTAAGATGAAGAAAGATTCAATTCGGTATAACTATAAATTATTAGTTTCTTAGCTGGGCATGTTTTAAACTACTATTATTTTCCATATACTAAAATTTGACCGCAGCTGTAAATAGATATAAATATATATATATATATATATATATGTAATAGTGGGTGTTTTGCCTGCAGCTATAATCTTGTATTCAACACTTTTGTGTTATTTGATTTCTTGCAAACTACGTTGCTGAACTAGAACCATAATAAGCATATTTTGATAATTCGTTGTGTGTAAATCTACTCTTATCATTATGTCAACGACATATATTATACAACAATCCATATTTTGTATAATACACTCTGCGTAATCTACTATTATGATTATGTCAACTAACTAAATTATAGAAAACCACCTAGTAACAGATACTAAGAATAGCTGCTTGTATTTAAAGCATATTATAGAAAAAGGTAAGAATACTGAAATCTAAATATTGATACAACAATTTGATTAATTCTTATCTAGATAAATATTTTTAAAGAACGCCACAAAATGAATGAAATCCCCTTCAAGAAGATAAAAAAAATTGAACGAAAATCTCAAATCTAATTTGCTACGAGTTGATTCCATAGAAGAATTTAAATCTAATCGCTGGAGAGCAGAGATGAGCAGCTCTTGGGATGCATGGAATTTTACCTTGAAGCCACTGTTGCTGGGCTGGCGAAAGAAGCGAAAGGAGCTGGGCGTATCGATGGTGTGCTGACGCGAGAGGACGCCATGGCCAGTGACGCTGGACTGGCGGAACCAGGGCAGCGAGATTTTGCGGCGACTCTTGCGCTGCTGCTGCTGGGGCTGGGCTTCGCCGGCGACTGCGGGAAAGGTGAAGGGTGAACGCGAGAGCGGCTCAGCTGATGCGGCACCGTTCTTGGCCCCATTCTTGCCACCCGCCAACAGCTTAGGTGATAAGCTATCATCCTCCTCCAAGGTGCACAGCGGCGTATTCTGTGCCGAATCCGCCAGCGATGGCGATGGCGATGGATCCCCAATGGCAATCGGAGCACTCAGCGGCGGCAATGTTAAAGGTGTGTTTGGCAGCGAGATAAATCCCGCTGGACGTTCATTGGCTGCTGCTGCTGCCACATCCGCTGACGCATTGGCTTCGCTGCACTTGAGCCGCTCGAGAGGCGACGCCTTTTTGTTGCTTGCCACATCGGCACCATCGACGCTATTGATGCGCTCCGTGAGGAATTTCTTAACGCTCTTCATTGCTCGTGTTTTGTATGTTTTTTAATTATATTAATTTTTTAATTAAAATTTATGATATATTTCCCATATGCATTTGGTCTTTGTATATTTATGTATTTAGTGCAATTGGTCCCCTAAAATATAGCTGCAATTATTTTGATTTGTTTATTTGATTGCTTTTGGTGATCCACAGAGATTATCTCTTTATTTATTTATTTGTTGCATTTGGTCCTCAATAAAGCTGCAAGCATTTTTATTTGGTCTTCAAATAAAGCTTTTAAGATTTGATTTATTTAATGGATTGCCTTTTTCCCAAATGTTTTCTTTTATTCATTTGTTGCTCCTTTGATTTTACACTCTATTTTATTTAGGGTTTGTTTTTTATATTTATTTTCAACATTTTGACTTTGATAAAGGGTTTTGCTTGTTTTCGTTATATTTCGCTTTACACAGCTTAGTTATTTTTAAAAGCGTTGGATTTTGTTATCAATAAATCTGGGCACAAATCGATAAATTGTCAGTCAGCAGCCAGCAAATGTTTTATTTTTAAACTTTAGCTCTGTGCCAAAGCCACAAAAAAAGGCAAAAAAAAAAAACTCAACACAAATTACAAAGCATTCAAAAGGGTTGGGGGAAGGGGGGGGGGGGGTCTGTAGGGTTGTCAACTTGATTGGATTTGTGGAATACATAAGCTAAACGCAGCCGCAGAGTCGCGTTGTCATTTTGAACGCCTGCTGCGGATGCTGCGGCTCTGCTTGCCTGTCAAATCTGACATTGCAATTTGTATCTATTTCGATTGTGTTTTATCGACAGTTTCTCTGTCTCCACTCTTCTATTTATGTTTCTGTCTATGTTCCCTCACTCCACCACTATTTCTATCTCTCTCGCTCTCTCGCTCTCTCTTGTGCTTTACGTGAAGCACTTACAGTTAGCACAACAATATTGCTTTTACTATTGCTATTTGTATTTTTGTCTGTCTGTTGTGGTCAAGCTTTACAACCGAGATCAATTTAGCATTCCGTAAAAGGTTCCGTTAAATATTATGAACTTCTCTACCGTTTTGGTACTGCTAGTGCTGTGTATCGTTGAGAGACACAAGTTTATAGCATTTAGACTCCAATTTTGGTATATAAAATATAATTATTTCGATATTTTGCCAATATTATCTACGGTATTTGTTTACTTATTGGTAGCTTGATTTTTGCGATACGCTTTCGGAACGGTTAAAGTACGCCATGAAATTGTTTCGCTGAGTGATTTCAATACGCTTTTTTCTAGAGAAATAATATCGTTTTCGGTATTGGCCTTTTGAATAATGTGGAATTGTGTGTTCCAAATTTAAATAAGCATGCGTGTCCACGCATTCAGCCGTTATGCCATACCATTAAGATATTTTGATTATAAATAATATTTATACCGATTACAGTTCCAGTTTAGCGTTTCAAACATTTAATTTTATTGAATAAATATTGAAATGTTGTTTTATTTTAACTAAACTTTTAAATATATTTGAATTGTGTTTTTTCTTTTTTTTTATTTGCATCTATTGATTTAAAGTCTGTATATTTTTTGCTACAGCTTCTTTTGTCAGATAAAAAGCGGCTGGCGCATTTTGCTAGCCAAAATGTATATTGAATTTTCATGAGCAGCCGCACGTATTTGTTTAGAGGGTGTGTGTGCGCGTGTGTGTCTGTTTGTATGTAAATGTTTGTTATTTTTACACTTTTGTGCTACCTCTGCTTCAGTCTCTGCATCTATCGCAGTCGCCGTGTGCTTTTCAGAATTGTGGCAGGTGTGGCACAGCGCTCGCCACTTGACTAACAGCTTTTGAACTGAACCCAATTGCAATTATGTTTCAATAATTTACGGCCAACCAAATAATAAATGAAACAAAAACAGAAACACAAAAAAATCGAGAGAAAGATGCCCACACACAACGCAGACAGGGAAAAATAGTTTAGTGCCAAACTGCGTGCGCAAAAGCAACACAAACAAATACACAGAAAATGTCATAATAAATTTAATACCCTTTCCCAAAAGCCAAGGAAAACAGTGGAAAATTCATATGAGAAGCTACCTATCAAGATCAAGTCAGAATGCGCCAGTCGAGAGTCTGTAAACAACAGTTGAATATACAGCTACAAACTAAATTTGTGTATTTTATTCGATGGTTGTGATCGGCTAAAGTTAATTGCACAAACCTTATAAGTCACTCAAAAAATGATTTAAATTAAATAACTTAAAAGTATTAATTATAAATGTTAAAATGTATGATAAAAAAAAGAAATAAAAAATATGTACTATATAAACTGATTGTCCAATTATTAATGACAAAAAACTTTAGATTTACAAAGAGATTGCAGACAAAATTACTCTTATTGTTAATTCATATTTTATTTTAAAATTAAGATATGAAAAAAATATTGGTATATTAAAATTTAAAGACTGTATCTTGACTCCTGGTTTTTATTGCTGTTCTTTTTTCTATCGATAATCGCAAAAGAGCAACAGACAAACTGACTTTCCATAATCTTCTCAATTGTTTACGCTAATCAGATATATATATGCCTTGGTCGTAGCTGCTTTCCACTACCTGTTACAAAAATTAGCACAAATTTTCATAACCCAACATTTCTTGGCCCTCTCCTTCTATAGACAATTTTTATTCAACTGAATATACAAATTGCTAAGCAGCAGCCATTTAACAAGAGCAAATTGTGTATCCAAAAAGAGCACAAACAGAAAAATCCGAGCTGAATTGTTATTTCAGATTTCAAGTTGATTTACAGTCAGATAGCGAACTAATCAAACCCAAACAATAAAACTTGAACAGGCAAATATATGGAAACTGACAACGCAGTGCTTGCTATCCAAAAAACTAGAACAACCAGAACAAATATGTCCCAAGAATTGCTAAAGAGGGTATTTTAAATAAAAACAAATGAAAGGTTAAATAACGTCTACGCGTGAAAAGTGGCATATGTTTGTTGGCTAAATTTGCTGAGGCCGTTTTGCAAAATGAAAAAACCAAACGTGGACAGCTGCTCGCTAAGTGGCAAGGGAGGAAGAGGCGGCGGAGAAGGTGGGAGGAGCAATGGGTGCTGGTGCTACAGTAGATACAACATATAGCGTAAACTGATGAGTTTTGTGGCTCAATCACAGTGAATGGCATTAAAAACTTTGCCACACATTAAAAAAGATCCCCCAAAAAGAGGAGAGGCAAAAGCTGAATGATATCTTGTGACACATTCTATCATCTGTCTGCCGGGCGTTGACAAACGGTTTCAGTTCTCAGCTGCCACATACCCCACCACTGCCACGCACTCGTGGCAAGCTGAAGGCAGAGTGTGACAGAGAGATTGAGAGAGAGAGGGATTCGCTCAACTGCTAATACTTTCATTAAATTCGCTCTCTAAAGCCAACTTAATTCAATTTGTGCAAATGAATGCGCACATCAGCCAAGATGAGACGAAGAAGGGGGAGTAGCTGCTGTTGCCAGGATTTCCAATTAAGTTTATAATGTCCAAGTGGAACTTTACAAAATATCACAAAGATTTAAAGGGCATCATCCTTAAAGCATTTTAAAAAGTTTCGTTCAAGTTTTAAGCAATATTTAAACTTTGTTGTCAAATAGAATCATGGTTCAGTTCCCTTCTCATTTTTATAGATACTTATAGTTATTATAGAACAATGATACAGCAAATAGTTTCATTATGGCGAAAGATGATAAGCACAATTCGAATGGGTAAAGTTTCTGTTCCGGTTCAGATTTGACAGTCTGATTTTTTTTTATATTATTTACAAACTCTTTTTAATAGATAATTTCACAAATTGAAAGAATGACACAGCAAATAATTCTTATATGACAGATTAGAAGTTATCTCCAATCTACTATAATTAAAATAAAATAAAAAGTCTTCATTTGAGAAGCTTTCCTCTGTTTCTGTTTTATTTCATCTAAATTTAAAATATTCATCTATAGTATTTCATTTAAAACATGTCTTTGAATAGAAATAAGCCGAACCCATTTGCAGCAACAACTATAAATTGCAATGCAGCAACAACTGAAACAACAAAAACCACAACAACTACAATAATAATTATAATGACCAAAACATGTCTTGTCATGGCAACAACAAGCCAAAAAACAACAAACACAAATGTAAAAACAACAACAATGATAAACACTATTCGAATTGTGTTTAAAATGCAATAGGCTAAGCCTGCTATTAACTCTATTGACAAGTCAAACAAGACACAATGTGCAGCACGCCACACCGTTAAGGGGTAGGCAAATTGTAGACTATACGATACACTGTCATGTGGCAAGAGACTGTTGCAATTGCAAAACTATTAATAAATAAGAAAGAGGATTTGTAAGAAGATAATGGGATTTGGAAAGACAGGATAATGAGAATGCTGCAGGAGTGCATATACGAAGACTATGAGATGCATAAAAGTGTTGCAAGAGTATTGCAATTGCAGGATAACTTTGCCAACCAATTTTCGCAAGCAAAAGTTTATTTTCATTTTAATATATACAAATTCCAGTAAAAATTCATATTAATTCATTCCACGTGCCAAAATCTTTTTTAAAATTCTGAATAACTATTGTTTTCTTGACTTTTGATGTTTTCTCTAAATTTATTCCTTATCTTAATTTTTCTGTATTCCCAGAAATAGTATTTAAGCTGTTAAAAATCAACATTTGTATCCACATTTGTCTTAGGCAGACGTGTTCGCTCGAAATCAAATTTTGCATAAGTTAAAATAAATAATAATAAATTAAAAAGATTTTTCTGTGGAAGAGGCAAATGCCACAAGAGCCATGTTCTTAGCATGTCATACACAATGATTATTAGCTAGTACGAATTGCTCTGTTTTGCTAGCACACACACACGAATACACCTACACACACATACAACGATCGGTGTGCAGTTGACAGCGCCACTTGTCGCTGATGGCATTTTTTGAGTACTCCCAAAATCCAAAAAAAAACAATGTCACCAGTCTGTGGTCTATTTATCTCCCGCTCACATACCCTCAGTTCCCCCTCTATCCTTCTCTCTCCCTCTCTTCATCTATGCCTTTGTGGGTATCCCAAACAGAAGACAAGAGCTGGAGATAGAAATAGATAAGAGATAGAGAGAAAGAGTAAGAGGAGTAGGAGGTGAAATAAAAGTGCTACTTAAGTAGCTAAAGGCGTGAAAAAGGTCAAAGGCAGCACAAATTGTGGGTGTGAGAGGGAATAGAAGTGGGGGTTGTGTCTGCAGCATGGTTTAAGCTGCAGATATTTTTATAAGCAGCAGATTTTCATTTTTTTGTGTTTTGTATGTTATTTTTATGGTTTATTGTATTTTTTTGGCATAAGGGTTTTAGCGCAAAAATGAGCTTTGCTTTTAGTTGTGAAGCAGCAGCAAT
Organism: Drosophila multiciliata; assembly: GCA_037043605.1. Lineage (NCBI taxonomy): Eukaryota > Metazoa > Arthropoda > Insecta > Diptera > Drosophilidae > Drosophila > Drosophila multiciliata. The sequence goes on along the minus strand of JBAMBF010000119.1, from coordinate 891,333 downwards.
TTATCATATACATATATATATATATGTATACATAAGCTATATGTATAGCCTTATACGCTGACTGTTGACATTGCTGCACACATTTAGTTATTTATATATTGTATTTTTTTTCGCTAAAATTCGCGTCTTGTCTTCGGTTTTTGATTTATACATTTTTTTTTGTTATTTTAACATTGAACAATTTAATGTTTTATGGCTAAAATTATGATTAAAAACAGCTGGTAAATTTATTGCATTTATTTTTTTTTTTACTTTACTTTTGATGTATATACGCTGGAATAGTTTTTTATCTTTAACGCTTATCAGCTGATTAAAAATCTATTTGATTTCGCACTTTTAATTAACTAAGACTTTAATTGTTGTTGATTTACGCTTGAAAATTGTAGACTTAAAAATCACACAAAACACACACGGATTAAGAAGGAAATTCGGTGGAGAGAGGGAATTTTCTGAGTAGCACTGATTTTGTTTGCTAGTGACAGAGTTTAGCAGTTAAAAGAATAACGGTATATGATGGACACGAATGCGACGGCGACTGCGACTGCAACGGCTGGTGTTTTGTTGACCGGGCGGCGCGCATCTGCAGGCAGGCAGCTGCTGCTGCTACGAAGCTTAAGGAAGAGAGACAGCAAAGACAGCAAAAGATGATAGCGGACAGTGTTGATGACGACCGACGAGCGACGACCGACTACTGCGACGGCGATGAACCTATTGGCTTTAACTCTACGAATCAACTGGAGCAGCAAAACGCCAGCCGCAGCCGCTCTACGCAACGAAGCCGACGACGACGAAAACAACAACAATAACAAAGGAGCAAACGCAGCGTAAGCTGCGACAACAACAAACAGCGTGTCTGTGTGAACCGCCAAAAAAGAAAAGCTCACAACGAAAAGAGAGCGCAAGCAACGAGAGAGTATGAGAGAGTTCAAGTGGCAATCTGCCAATTAGCGACAGCGTTGCGTATACGTAAAAGCTTTTTCAGCTGAGTTCTTTCTCCCTCACACTCTCACATGTGCCTTCAGCACATTTTAGTATTGCCTAATTTATAAAAAAAATAAAAACAGGTATTCAGAGGATCTGAACAGCAGTTAATCAAATATATTGTTTCTTATAAATTGACTATTTAATTTTATAATTTCAAATCTAAGCTGCAAATAAATCTCAGCAATTGGGAAACATCTAAGGCAACTCTAAAACCACTCATGTCAAATTTATAAGGCTCACTCACACACACATGTAAGTGCAGCTGCGTCGAAAATCTCATTAAGTTCTGCTATGAATTTTAAACATATTGCAGACAAGCCGAGTCGCAAAATTAGTTCAGTGGCAAAAACGCCAGCAGCAATAACGGTAGCCAATAGTATCTCAGCAGCAGGAGCAGCAGCATCCTTAAAAATAAAGCTCAAAACATTGAGAGAACATCAGAGAGAGTGTGACTGAGAGAAACAGAGCGGTAGGGAAAGCAAGTGAGAACGGCATACGCGCTTTTTATGTGAGGTAGGACCATCAAATACAAAAGCTTTTATTTTCATCAAAAGCAAATAAGCTTCAAGTGCTTCACAGCATAAGCTTTCAAGGGGCAACTGCAAATACGAGCAGCAGTAATGTAAGCTGTAATAAAAACTGTTAGGACGAGAAACATTACAGCACCTACAGCTGATGACAATTCCAACTAAAATCTCTAAGAACAGACGAAACTGATGAATTTGTTAGCTTAATTAAAAATCGAGAACGGAACCGTCAGCTTAAAAAAACTATCAAGAAATGTTAAACCAAATAATAACCAGTACTCAGCACTGCAACCGGCTTACACATAATAGAACTGCTAAGTTGGACGCTAACAGAACTCGCACCGAATGTAACTGTTCAATTTAAAAAAGCAGCTGTTAAAGCAAACCTTAACGAAAAGGTATGCTGTTAACTTTAATACTAATATAATTAGAGCTATATTTTAAATTTAAAGTTAAAAACTTACCTTATTATCACTGTCTGTGGTATTGCCCGAGCCAAAGCTGGCCAGAGAGCAACGATCGTGATCGTTCTCCGTGAGAGGTTCATCCAGATCACGCGATGAGCGCTGCGAGGAGCCCGACTTCTTCGCCGGCGACTTTGGCAGGGTCAACGAGGTGCCCGAGAAGCAGGTTTCCTGCATGACCTCACGCAGTTTCTTAACCCAAATCTGCAAGAATATTGACAAGGATTAAACGAGAAATTGAGGATTAAGTTGGGAGTAAGAACTGATTACCTGTTTGGTTTCCAGGCTGTTCGCCTTGAGCACAATGCGAGAATCGGAGAGCATCGGTGAACGGCCCGTCCACACGGCAAATTTGGTCTCATCGCCCTCGATGTGTTCCGTGATGCCCATGTCTGTGGTCATCAGTTTGCTCTTGAACTGGTATTTAACCACATTCGATTCCTTGACCTCCTTCGCGAACAACAGATACAATTCGAAGAGGAAAACGCGCCGTTCGCGACCCTTGCGTATTATCTGTTTGGTGTCCCAGGCTTGGAAGGCATCCTGGAGTACAACTTCGCCCAGTTTATCGATGGACACATCACAGTTCTCGAGCAACGACAGATGCATTGCATCGTTGGCCTTCTTCGGCACATTGAGCATGACTTCGAGACCCTCTTTGATCTCACCGTGGCTGCCCTCGCAACACGACAACAGATCCTTGAGCAGCAGTTGATATTTAGTGATCCGTTGCACCGGCTTGATGAGATATGCGGGCAGTGGATGCTCCACTTCGAGGCGCCGCTGTAGCTCCTCAAAATAATTGCCAGCATGCTGCACGAGCAGATTATTCGATGTGGGTTTGTTCTTGCAATAATGCACATACATATCAAACTTGACGGCCCACGTCACAAAACAATGTCCGACATCCTCGGGCATTGTTTCATACTTCTCCAGCTCGCACAAGAAGATCTTCTGATGAAAGTGATGTATCTCCCGTATATTGCCAAAGATGATGTCCTCCTGGCCGAGCAGAGGAGTAGGCACATTGCGCCCGCTGCGAAACTCTTCGAGGAAACACTTGATGCACGTGGCCAGATCATTGACATACGCCCGCTCCGTCTGCATCAGCTCGGCCATGATGAACTCTTTTCGCCGTGCCGATTTACGTTTCTCCTCGTTGATCTCTTTGCTGGCCGCCGAGCTGGCAGATGTCGTTAGTTTGGCCTCCAGCGTGGGATCTGAGTGACGATCGGTGCTGTTGCTGCTGCTGGCGCCGGAAGTGCTGCTCATAGAGCTGTTGGCATCCGCATCGGGTTGCATCATCATCAGATGCAGCGGTTGCTTGGCCATGCCCAACGATTTCTCCAGCTGCTCACAGTAGCTATCCATGCGATTGCTAAAATCCTTATAGCGTTGGTCGACGGAGGCAACCCACTGCTTGATGGAACTGGCATGGGCATGTCCCTTCTCCACCAGACTATCGGCGAGTTGGATGAGCAGCTTGACCCGTTCCCTTGTCTCCTTCGCCGTGCTGCGAAATTCATTGTGCTCCTTGAGCAACGATTCCGTTTCCTCACGCGAGATGCCGACAAGATTCGTGCGCGAGGAGAGATAACCCTCGCCGGTATTGTGTATCCATTCGATGGCTTGCTTGGCGCTCCTCTCGAACAGCACGAATTGCTGGCATTGATCCAGCGACTTTTTGCGCAACGTCCAAAACTCGAGCACTTGGTACTCCTGGGTGAGCAACTTATCCAGCTTTGTTTTCACATGCTCCTCACAGTTGCCCTGGGTGTATTGATAATACTGTTGCGAACGATTCGCATACTTGAGGAATGTCTCCGCAGTGCGACGCGCCAAGGAGCACGCCTTGAGGAATGCCTCCTTTTGTTCCTGATGCTTAGAGATTAGTTGCACGATGGTTTGGGCCTTGTCACTACTGCCACCGCCACCGCACCAATCGTCCTCGCGCCGATACTCACGCTCCAGGCTGTCCAGCACCGAGCACACCTGCTCCGCTGTCTTGTAGAAGTTAATGGATGCGGTGACCAACTTGTGCCGCTCCTCGGCATACGTCACCAGCTGTTGCCACTTCTTGGTGACATCATCGCTGATCTCGCGTATCGATTTCGGGTCGTAGTGATTGGCATTGATTAGGGCATCCGCACGATATTTCACCTGCACAGCCGACGTGTGCGTCTTCTCAATGGCAATCTAAGCAGTTGAGGAATCTGTTAGTGTTGTACAATTTCAATATTTTAATTGTAACTCACCTGAAACTGTTCGTGTTCCTTGCGCAACTGTTCTGCCTCCTGAACACTGTTGGGCGTGACAAAGCTGGCGACGAGCATCGCTTCGCCGTTGCGTATCCACGAGATGACCTGGTTGGCATCGTTCTGGAATTGACAGAGTTGCACAGCCTGCTCCAACTTGGCCCGCTTCGCCTCAGACAGTTCCTCCAGATCGATTTCGCGCTCCCGCAAAAAGTCGAGCAAATATTCGATGCGTGCCTGGGCCGTGTGCGTGGCATCCGCCATCGAGATGAAGCCGGCATTCTCGAAGAGCTGCAACAGATCCTGTCCCTGCTGGAGTATCTCATACGTGGCATTCTGTATGTCCGTCACGGATTCGTTGTGCATGCGGATTAGTTGCTCCGCTTTTTGGTAGTCACGCGAGAGATCCGCATGCTGCAGCTCCTCCGACCAGATCTCCAATTGCGAGGACAGCTCCATGGCATCTCGTTCAAAGTAGCGCAAACGCAGTATGAGATCGGCGCGAAACTTACGCGCTGACCACAACTCCTCCACTTCGATCTTCTGCTTGCTAAGCTTGTCCAGCGTCGCCTCGAGCGCGGCCAGCGAGCCCGTATTGTCCACATACTCCAGCGAGCGCATCTCCTGGAGCAGCGCCTCTCCCTGTGCTATAATTGCTATGCATGTGTTGACGGTGCTCTCCTGTTGATCGCGATACTGTTGCAGCAATCGCTCGATGCCCTCGAGATTCTCCTGCGATAATCGCGTCTCATCCGTGCTCACATCCGTGCGCAGAGATTCAATCCAGGCACTCACCTCCTTTTCATGCGTGTAAAATATAACTGCCATTTCCAGGCGGCGACGACGCTGCTCCACTCGCTCTGCAAAGCTTGCCACCTGCAGCTCCAGTTCGCGGGCCACCGAGTAGATCTCATTGGGATCAGCTTCACCACTGCGTGCGAGTTCCTCCGCCGCCGCGAGCAGCTTCTCGGCATTGCTGTACGTATTCTGGGCCACATTCTCGAAATGTTCGTGCGATTTTTGATAGACTCGCGCCTTTTGCAGGTTGCGTCCAATTCCGGTGTTCTTGCGCAGAAAGACTTCACCATGATTCTTGAGCCAATCAAGCACCTGCTTAACATCCTCCTGGAAGAGACGCAAGGCGAGTGTCTGATGCAGCCGTATCTTCTCCTGGTGCCATTTGGCCTCCAGCTTGCGATGATGGCCCAATATTTGGTGTATGACGACAAGGACATGACTGGCGCCCTCGCTATAATCCGCTGCCGGATTCTGTCGCTCATATTTGTTGTAGTTGCTATTACTATTGCTGTTGCTGCCACTGCTGCTGTTGCTGTTGCTATTATTCTTGCGATAGTCGGGCACACCCGGTGGCGGCGACTGGTTGCACACCTGCACCAGATGATCCAGCTGATAGAGCAGCTTTTTGCTCGTCGAGTGCACTTCGGTGTATGCCTGGCACATCGCCTCGTACAGCGATTGATGTGTCCTTATTGCCGTCTCTAGACTCTGGATGTCCGAGGGCAGCGGCTGTGATGCTTGGCAGGCTGCTGCCCAACTGGCGACACTGTTGCAGTATTGTTCGGCCTTGTGATGGAAGAGCACACTCAGTTGGAGCACTGCCGTCCGTTCGTCCAGCCCCGCACCAAAATCCTTCCAGGTGCGATCGAGTCGTTGCGCCAGTGTTTTTATATGCTGTGCCGCATAATGTTGGCTCTCGATGAGGCGAGCGGCCACAGCCAAGATTCGATCAATATTCACATTCACATTCATTGAGGCGACTGCGAATTTCTGATGTTCATCCTGCAGTGATTTGGCGCCGGAATAGTTGTGTCCAATTTCGACGTAACTCATTTGGAACACATCGCGATTGTGCAGTATCCAATCGAACATCTTCTCGCAATCCTGCTCAAAGAGACGCCACTGAAAGCACTGATCCAGCTTGACTTTCTTGTGTTGCCAGAGCATCAGCAATCGATCCTGGCCTGAGTGGATGAGGTCGATTTGACGGAGCGCCTTGTTAATGGCGGCCGACATATCCGGATTGTTGCTGCTGCCGGGCGCAGTGAGACGGGCAGCCTGTTGCTGCTGCTGTCCGGCGGAGGAAGTGCCCGAATCGGAGCAATCTGTTGTACCTGAGTTGCCGCCAGCGCACTGCAAAAAAAAAAGAGTCAGTTAATAAATGTTTATCATTCAAAACACCAGCTCTACACTCGAAAAACAATCGCACTGCATTTTAGTAAATCACTTTAAAATCGACAACAAAAATTTCGAAATACATTTTTCAAGTTTCTAAAATTCAGATCGATGTTTTTTCGAGTGTTAATGCGTATAAGTCAAGCTTCCACTCACCTGCCCCGCTTGGCTCGTCGAGTTTGTTGTGGCACTTGCCACATTGATCTTGGTTAGGAGTTTGTTTGCCTGCTTATCAAAATCCTCGATGGGCAGCTTGGTAATCTTCTTGCGCATCTCGTTGTGATGATCGATGGCATGCCGCGCCAGGCTAACATCTTCGGCGAAATCGTTGCGATTGAGATCCTCCTGGAGGTCATCGATGCGATCCGCCATATCGCCGGCCTGCCAAAAGAATTCCTCAATCGCGAGACGTGCGTCCGTCCACTGCTGATGGTCGTACAACTGCTGTCCATCAAAGTCGCCCGTCAACTGATGTGATTCGGCAATCTTGTTGAGCGCCTCAATGGAAATCGTTTGCGTCTCAAATTTGTATTTATTCGAGCTGATCGAGGCGCGCTGCTTCTGCCAGAAATTGTCCGGCTTAATGATGACCACGTTGTGGATGTTGGCGCTAAAGTGTTCCTGCAGCACCTTCAATATCGTCTTCACGTTCGTCGAGCAGTTCCCATTGCCTCGCATATCGATAATGACGGTGAAGCCGAGATTCTTGGCCGCATCGCTGCAAGTGAAAGGTGAATTGGCCATTTAAAAAATAATAGGTTTTTTAAATTATGCACAGGTGAAAGAGACAGAAAGAAAGGGGGAACAGAGAGAGAGAGAGAGAAAGAATGCACGAGTACGTGAGTGAGAGTGTTGTTGCTTTATTTGTATACTCTATGCAATTAGAGGGTAATATGATTTTGAGAAATGCTCTGATCAGAGATCAGTTCTAATTAATAATATAATAATATATATAGTCTTAATCAGAGTTAATAGCGAGACTCGATGTAGCCATATCTATCTGTTAGTCTATATTAACTTACTATTTTTAGAGACTACATGAGATATACGTTCATCTAAGTTCTCCATTTCATAAAAGTTATACAGTTATCTTAATTTATTGATAGATATTTTATTGAAAAACTGCCAAAGATTTCTTTATTTAATTTAAAGTAAAAACTGAAAATTAAAGTATTTACAATTAAAAAATCTTAAATTCAATTTAAAGTTAAATGATAAAAAAATCAATAACTAATAACTTAAATAAAAGAAAACATTAGCAAAAATATATTGTATTTGCAACGGCTGTGTTCAAATTATTTTCTAATCCATCCATCAACCTAAACAATTTTTAGTTCAACTAGACTTGTATTTCTGATACTTTTCCACTTTAGAATTATTATATATAATTCTCTGTCAAGTGTATTTAAAAGTCGTTTATCCGCCAGCTGCTAACTGTTCTTTTACAAAAATTTTGGTTTAGATTCTTCTTTTGGTTCGTTGCTCTGTTTACGTCTTTTGCATAAATTACGACTTTTCACTCTAAGCAACAACAAGAGAAGCGAGCAAACATTTTCTAATGCTTTGACACAAATTTCAGCTAATAATTTCCGACGCATTGTCTCCCCCCTTACCATCTCCGCCCCCATTACCTATTACCCACCTCTTTGAAGACCCATTCGTGTCGTGCGCTCTGATTTGCATTCTATTTGAATTTTAATCACAACATTAACAATAAATATTTGTATTTTTTTTATTTTGATTGAAATTACTCACTCTTCTTACCCCTCTCTATCTTTCTTAGCTATCTCTCTCTCTCTCTCTCTCTCTCTCTCTCTCTCTTTTGTCTCTGTTCTGGCTTCTTTATAACATATTCGTTTTAGTCGCTATCTTTTGGCCTTATTGTTCTTGGGTTCATTTGGGATTCTTGTGTGGTTTGCAGAGCATTTCTAAGGGTTTTAGCCTATGAAGAAAGAGGAACGCTTGGCTAACCGAAACCAGAATAGAATTACACTGTTGAAAATTAGGTGTATGTTGTTGGATATACTATTTCAAATGTAGATCGATCTAAAGTATTAAATGAAACTAATTCAAACTGCTTATTGCTTATATTGACAAAGCTTAAAGATGACAACTTATCGGAAATAGCTTAAAAACAGCCGTTCCCTAAAATTCTTTTTAAAATAAATATTGAAAGTTTGCATTTCACGCACAAGTTGTGTGTGTTCCTTGAATGACTAATAAGTATTGAGTGCATGGTTTATTGGGGAGCAGCCGCCAAATGTCTCAAGAATTTTATACACAACGATTTGTTGTTTATCAACAGCTGAAATCGGGGCAACGATTCGAGTCCCAAGAAAGTGACGCCGTAAACTTTCGTGTTGAGCTCAAGAGAAAAAGAACGAGTCAGAATGAACTAGTTGACAGAAACTGGGTACGACTTGTAGATACCCTCTACTTAAGCGTACTAGACTTGAAATTAAATAGAATAGCAATACTGTAAGTAAAAATACTGATAAACATAGCTTATATTTAAATAGTGACCACATATCATTTATTATGTTAAGCAACTGTGTTCATTCAATAATGTTAACTATTCAATGTTAGATTTGCATGTATTATTAAAACTGGAATTATGTTAGACAAATATGTTTATCAATATTAAGAACAATGTTAACAAATCTGCTGATCGAGTGTTAAGTACGGGTTAAGTTCTATTGCGATGATCAAATAAAAAGAAACTACTTGACAAAAACTATTATAATATTAAATCAAATACAAATTAGAATACTTTATATCGAGATATGTGACAAAGTGAATACATCCAGGTTTTATAAATATATATGTACACTTTTATAATTTCATGTGCCTATTAATCTTTAAACATTTTTAATGAGTTAAGGGTACACAAAAATATTGCCCGCAAGAAAACCCGATAGTCAACAACAAGAGAAACTAAAATTGAAATGCAAACTAATCAAAAATCGTTTGTTTAACCCATAAATCTCAGTGGGAAATTGAAACAAGACAACTGACGAAGCAAAATTTAAACAAAAAAAGTCAGCGCCAAAAGGGAAGTTTTGGCCTCGAACGTGCCAACAATTTTAGATGAAATTATTCCCTCTGTCGTTATTAAAAGTACAACAACACAATTTGCATTGATGTGCAGCTCAGCGCTGCCCCAACGCGAAGACAAAGACAAAAGGCGCAGACAAATAAACAAAAAATGCTTCGCCAAAAAAAAAAACAAATACAAAAACGAAAACAAAACAAAAACAGACCAAAAAGACAACGAAATAAAAAGCAGAAGCAGTGATAAAAACGTACACTGCCATCCAGGAGGCGGAGGAGAGGAGATAAGACGCAAATGTCTTCAGCAGTTCCCCTTACAACCATCATGCACACTTTGCTTATCAGTCAAACTTGAGGCGTCAACTGTAAAAATGCTTTGCTTGTATATGGGTCAGTAAGATAAGAGACTCTGCTAATAGGGGGCAAAAAGAGACAATCCCACACTAGGTGCAGCTGATAAGACAAAAATGCGAGACAAGCATGGGAAAAAAGAAGCAGAAGAAGAAGCACAACAACAACAATTGTGATTCACTTTGTTCGCTGCTGCTGCACATTAGCGCCATTTGCTTGTTGGTCTCTGCTTCGCTTCGTGATTGAACTTGCTTATAAATATTCTTATACTTATGCCATGGGTAAAATTTTTCCCTAATGAATAAACATAAACGTGAAGAAGATGAAGAAGCAGAAGTAGAGGAAGAGGAAGAAGACAAGTGTGTGTAGTTATCTCTTTTAAGAGCAGACGCTGCTATAACAGTGTCGATTTTAAAACTTCCTCTTCTAATTTCAACTAGTTCGTTTTATCGAGCGCTCACTGTGGGTTATTCCTGCAAAGCTGACATAATAATTTCTAGCGACGTATACGCGAAATTTTAAATGACTTTATAGTCGCCTTCTTAAAATAAATAAAGCCCAATGTTTATGTGTACTGTTGGCTGCTCTAAAAAATGAGCTGATTTTGGATGTTGTTCTAAACCAATTTAAGGTTTATTCAAAAAACCACGACATTCTTCGATGAATCTCATTCCACCTTTTATTTCTTGTTTTATACATGTTTGCTTTGCTTCTCTTCTTCTTCGTTTTGGCACTTTGACCGCATTAAAAAAAAAACAATGTTTTTTTCAGCACAGCTTTCGGCTTGCCGCATTCTTTTGGCAAACGAGCTTCAAGCTGCCGGTTTTTTTAATGCGCGCTTTGCTTCTTGTTATGTAGTTTATTAATCGTGCTTTCTTTGTCGCACTGATTTTTATGCAATTTGTTTTTTTTCGCTTTGATTCTGTTTCTGCTATGAGCGAGCGAAACACACTACGTTTGCCTTTCCTTTACTCCTTTACACTCCCTCTCCCTTTCCATCTCTCTTCTTCTTTCCTTTCTTATTCAATGTCAGCTTTTGCTGCAACAATGTGCGTGTTGTTCTTGTTGTTGCTTCGTCGCCATTGTCGACGATTTGCTGGCTGCTGCTGATGATGATTCATAAAACATGCGAGAACTGGAAAATCAAGTGGAATGTGTGCATGCAGTGGCAACAGCAGCAGCTGCTGCAGCTGCAGTTGCAGCTGAATGTGCGGGTGAGGCGACAAAACAAAGCTAAAAAAAACCGCAACCGAAGCGCGGGGACTGCGACGCCAACGTCGACGTCAGCTGACACAATGGCTACACATTGTACGAGCCGGCTGCATGCGTTCGAGCGAGAGAGAGATTGAGGAGCAATATATAAACATTCCTTGTTACTGCTACTTCTTTCCAAAAAAAAGTGTAAATAGAATCGTTTGTGGAATCAATAATAAATTTAAAGAATGGATTTCAGACTAATAGAATCGATTACAGATTTACAGAATCGACTTTAGACATACAAAATTAATGGCAATAAACATTCACTCTTACTGCTGATTCTTCTTGAAAAAAAAATACAGAATCAATTAAAATTTGCTAACTCACCTTGGTATGCTAATCAGATAGCTGAGCAGGCGACGCAAATCCTCTGGTTTGAGCCGATCTCTGCGCGGCGTTGCTGGAAAGCATAATAAGGGCCCGCCACGCCTATCGCGTCCGCCCGTCAAAAACACAACACGCTCCTGCAGCAGCGTCATCAAATCCCGAGCACGTTGGCCATCCATTTTCTGTTGTTTTTGTGGGCGTGAGGGGGACGGGTAAGGGGTGGAAATGCTCTTGTTGTTGTGTTTTTTTGTTGTGGTTTAAACCAGAGTTTTAAGCGGTTTTAACAATGTTATTGCGAAGGCAGCGCAGCATAACGGCATCGCCTTCGAATTTCACTTAATTTCAAAATATATTTCTTATTGTTGTTGCTTTCATTGATTTTCGCCAATTTCTCGCTGGCATTTTTCATGGTCAAAGCAGCGCTACACGTGTGTGTGTGGTTTGTTTAGAGAATGAAAGAAACGGCACAAAACAAATTAGCAAAGTGGATATGAAAAAAATACAACAACAACGGTCACACTTAGCATGCAGCATATATTTTAATTACATTTTCGACATTTTTCACCATATGCAACCCTCAAACAAACACACGCACACAAAGACAGATAGGGACATACACATGCAGATACACATGTGATAGGAGCGGGTAAATGTTAAATGTCATAAATCAAGTCACGCAATCGCCGCATAAAACATAAACGCGGAAATACACACACACATATAGACAAACACACACACACACTTTTGCGTTTATTCTTATTTTTAAACTCGGGGAAATATCAGAGACAAACAAATGTTTCTATGTTTGATAATATAAATGCGGTGAGTTGACTTATGTTGACTTTTCGTTCTCATTCGTTTGGTTTTTAATTGTCATTTACAATATGTATTTATTTTTATTTTTACTATGGTGTGGAATAGAAGGAGAGAAAAGTCCATCACCATCAACACATCATCTTTTAACAGTTTTGTTTCATTTCGTTAGCAGCGAAGAAGAGTTCTGCGTCTGCTTCTTTTCTGCCTCTTCGCTTCTTTCCACCTTCTTCTTATTCTATGGATACAAATTGATTTTTTTCACTCTTTTGGGCCAGCGTTTGTTGGCCAATTTTGTATGTTACCATAACGCGAATGCATTTCACTTGCTGTTGTGCGACACACATATTATTAGAATTTTTATTTATTTTTTTGTTTACACTGTGCGTGTTTGTTTAAACAATATCGCGGAGCACGTAAATTTTGCGAAATTTATGCGCCTCGCTCGCTTTGTTGTTGCACTGTTAATGTGCTCGACCCGTCGTGTTAAACTCAAAATGGAATGTTAGGTCGAAAATGGTGTGACCAACTCTAATTAGCAACAGACAACATGAAATGATGATTTCAGTATTTGAGGTTGCCAGCTTTATAAAATTGCGATGTAAACAAAGCAAATGCTCACACAGCTGTTTCAAGCCAACTGGCAACGCTCCAATTATAAAATATATTGAAATTAGTGTTTATATTTCTTTTGTTTCTGCTTCTCCAATCACAGTAACAATTGCAAAAATTCTGCGCAAAATCAAAGCCGCATTCCAACGAAAGAAGCCCCGACACAGGCAGCAGCCACACAGCTGTTGTCACCAAGGCGACGACGACGACTTCAACGCTGACGTCGCCTACGAAAACGAATTTCTTGCCACAAGCAGAAATCGGAGCCGAAGCAGCACAATCAGAAGCACAAACAGAGGAAGCTGTGTTGTCGCCATGGAGAGCAATTTGAATCGCATGATCAATCAGACTCGGCATCCGCTTTGCGGACAGCTCAGTAAATACACAAATGTGATGAAAGGTGCGTAGAGTGCATAACAAAATGAATAGTACGCGACTATAAATATACCCTGTATTCTGCTATGATTTGCCTTGCTTTGCCATATGTTATGTTAAAATTTTTACTCACTGTTAAACACAGCTGACATGTGCATGATGAGTACTGCGACTATATCTCATAAGCAGCTAGAAGTGGTCTGGTTATAGCATATTATTTTAACATATTTACTCGCTGTTATACAGCCACATCGAACAATTGCTTATTTTATGAGCGTTACTGTAAGCTTTACCACCCCTCTTATTCTAACGACTGTTAACATGTTAACATGCATATGCATTTATTTTAAATATGTATTTCGATAACAGTGCCCTACGAGAAGTTATCGAAAAATTCGAATTCAAATTTCTTTTGATAATGTCACTAAGGAAACTCATTTTTAATTCGCATATCATCTCGTTTAAAGAGTATTTACCACTAACAAAACTAACGACTTGTGTATCTTTTAGGCTGGCAATATCGCTGGTTTACTGTGGACGCGAAATCAGGATATCTCAGCTATTTTTTGTGCGACTCTTCCTCGGTGGGGGATAACATTGCACCCTCTCCGCATGTGCTGGCGAGTGCACCACGTGGCCTGGTCGAACTGGCTGGAGCTGTTGTCTATCCCAGCGATGAGGATTCGCGCACGTTTTCCATTGCCTGCGCTTCGGGCGACACCGTCAAATTGAGGGCAAATGATGCGCGGGCTCGCCAGGAATGGGTCGATGGACTCCGTGCTATCGTCGAGAGTCATACCAAGGCAATGGACATTAGCAACTCCTCACCGCTGCCGGCACGTGAACTGCTCGCTGCCTCCGATGCGATGGTCTCCGCCCGTCAGGCCTTGTTTCTCACCGAGCAATGGTTAGTTGGGGAAATCATTCTGATATATTATTATAGTAACTTTGAATAATGCTTTTGTTATCCCTTTAGCAATGCCTCGTTAGCTCGTGCCATAGAGAATATTGATTGTGCTGCCTTCTTGCCCACGGATCCCGATTTGTTGATGCTGAAAGCAATCTCGACGGCGAGCACTCAGTGTCTGCATCAATGCCTTAGCCTCCTGCAGCGACATCAGGAGATTAACCAGCCCCAGACGGATCTAACGCCACCAGGCCCTGGACTGACAATTCAATAGCAGCTTCCCTTATCCTCCTAACAAAACGAAACGTGTATCAAATCAAAGCAATAAAAAAACGGGCCTGGTCCGCTGTCAATGAACAATGAATCTCAAATATTCTTATTTATCTTATCTGTAAAAAAAACGATTGTTTTCGATATTTACCCTATTCAAATGATTTTCAAGTGTTTCCGCTCAATTTGAACTAATAATATGGTTCTTTAAGAAATGTTAAATTTTTAGTTCCAGTTCCGTTTCCCTTTGCACAAATGAATTTTCAAACGCTTTTGTTTTCCGGTTACTTTTCAATTGTTTTTATAAAATATTTTTTGTTTCTTTTTTTTTTGTAATTTTTTGTTGGTTTTTTGTTATACGATTAATAAGAACATTCATTTCGACATTTAAAGTTAATTTGAACATAAAGTTTGCACTAAAGTTGATAGAAAACGAGAAAAAAATACGTTTCGGGAGATTTACCGATGCGTTTTTTTGTTTTTTTTTTGTGGGTTTTTTTTTAAACTTATTTGCAATACAACGTTGTGTGAATCAAGTTATTTTGAATCGTAATATACCAAAGTGGTAAGTGGAACATTGGAGTCTATTTGAGGGAGGGGGAATGGAAGTGTTTTAGTTTATGTTTATCATATGAAAGTTACATACACATACATAAATGTCTGTCTATATATATATATATATATATTTATATAAATATATATTTAAATATATAAATATATATATATATATTTATGGCTATGGCTATTGCTGCAGTTGTATAAACTGTATAAATTAATACTTATTTTATTTTAGATTTGATTTTTAGTTGCCGTTTGCTTGCTTGCTATAAATATGGTAAAAGGATTTTCTAGTTTTTCACTTTCACTTTTCAATTTTCCTTTTTTATTCGTTTCGTTTATTTATTGTGTGCTTTTTAAATGAGTTTTCTTGTCAAAAACATATAAAAACATTTTGCCGAAAGTACGCCTAAAGTTTTTTCAACCGAAAATATACTTATATAATTATTAAATATATATATGTATATATATTTGCCAGACTTTTCTAAATAATTCAACGAAAGTTGCTGTTCATGTTTTTCTTGGGCGCTGATCAAAATAATAGAAAATATACAAATTATTTATTTTTCTTAATGTAAAATTAATGCTAGAAAAGGCACTTTAGAAGAGTAGACAAAAAAAAATATTAATTTATATCTAATCTTTCAAATTAGGTACAAAACATTAAAAACTTACATTCAAATATTTAAAATATTTATATAATCAGCAGCCGCATGTTTTCTTGAATAAAAAACATCAACTTTCGTCATAAGTAAATTTAGCTGCTAAATTTTCACAATTTTCTAAAAAATTTTGTTTGTATAAGTTTTTTTTTTTTAAAAATTCACATTTAATTTACAAATTTTGTTTCGTTTTCTTTTTTTAATCTAACAATTTTTAATTTTGTTTTTTGTCACTGAATTTAATTCCGAAAGGCATTTTTTGTGAATTTTTAATTTTTTGTTTTTAGTTTTGTTTTTAGACCTAAACATTAAATTTAGTTGCTTCCATATTTCAGCTTTCGTTTTTGTATTTGGTTTTTTTTTTTTTGTTTATAATGCACATCCAAAAGTTGTTAGTTTTCTTGTATTCATTTTAATTTAGTAATTTTGTACACTCATTTTTATAAACTAAATAAAACTGGGCACACAATTGCTAATGTATTAATAATTGTATTCTTTGTTAAATATTATGTATTAGTTTTATTTTTAGTTGAAACTGTTGTGGGACTTTTGTTGTTTGTTGTTTGTGGAATGTTCCAGGGGTTTAATTATATTTTGTTTTTGCGATTTAGAGTTGAACTGTTTAAAATTAAAGAGATCGCTATTTAATTGATTAAGCTTATGCGCTATAACATAATAATACTTGTTTTGATTTTCGATTTCTTGTAATACGTACTTTGATTAAATTTAAATTTTAATTTAAAAACTATGCAAAACATCAAGTGGACAATTAAGTTGAACGACCGACCGACAAAATGAAAAAGGAACGCGCGTTTTTTGATATATATATATATGGTATATAATCTCGAACTTCTCTAAATCGAAGCAGCATAAGTATAGACTATATACACATTAAAATTAATAGTAAACAAAATATCTTCAAATAGTGGATAATTTAATTTTGAAAAATACTAAATAATTCATCTCTTGTCAGGAATAGATAAATATTTATATACTTAGTTTAAGTTAGAGAATTGTGTTCCAATTTAAAGAGGTTCGACTTTATATACAATATATCTTTTAAATACTATATAGTATAAAGTACAATCTTTTTCAAAAATGTGTTTTTCTTTTTTATTTCTATGCGCTTCTCAAATCTGAATTGTTTACATTTAAAAAATTAAATAAAGAATTATCTTTGCGATTTTTGATTGTTTAGTTTCTGGAGCTGGGAATCTCTACTCGCCGCTGGTTGTGATGGGCTCCACTTTGATGCCACCGCCACTGCTGCTGGAGCAGATCTCAGTAGAGATGGCGCCTATTCCTGCTCCAGCTGCTCCCGATGCTGCTCCAGTTACTGGCATCGTTGCTGCTGCTGCAGTTGTTGTGGCTGTTGAGGATGCCGATGTGGAGGAGGAGATGCCCACGTTGCTACCAACGCCCACCAGCTCAGCCAGATCCTCGGCAAACAGACGGCTGGGTGAATAGTCCCGCTTGTAGCCCAGCTCCAGACCCAAATCCGTCAGCGGTGAATGCAAGATGGGCGTCTCGCTGCGAAGTGGACTACTCTTCGCCTTGGACTTGTCCGCATGAAGCAGCCCAAGATGCTGTTGCTGCTGCTGATGGAGTTGTTGCTGCTGTTGGTGTTGCTGCTGTTGCTGTTGTGGCATGGAACTGGCACCGAAACCGGATTTGTGCTGCTGCAGATGATGAGGATGAACCTGTTGCTGTTGCTGCTGTTGCTGTTGCTGCTGCTGTTGCTGCTGCTGCTGTTGGTGCATTGCATGTTGCTGCTGTTGTAGCTGCAGCTGTTGCAAGTGATGCTGCTGCTGCTGGCTGAGCAGTGCGGCAGCGGCGGCGGCGGTAGCAGCGGTGCTCTGATCACGATGCAGTGCAACGGCCATGCTAGGCGGCAGATTCGGCATGAGGCCGGCGGGACCGCAAGGTGACGCCGCATGCCTCGGCGGGCCCACCAGCGATGGATTGGACCCGCTGCTCAGCGCCGGCGATATGCTCGCCCTGCCACCGCCCGGTCCACCCGCCAAATGTGGCGGCAATTGGAATAAGCCGGGCGGCGGTGGCGGATGCGGCGGCGGCCCCGCCTCCCCGTGCTGATGCTGCGCTGCTGCTGCCATTTGCATCTGCTGGCGTATATTGTGCGCCACGGCGGCCACCGCTGACATTTGCTCCTGCGACATTTGCTGGTCGGCTCCAATAACAGGTCCACCAATGCCGCCAACGCCTCCGCCACCGCTCGTTACCCCGCCTCCTGCCGCGCTGCCCATGCCATTGGGGCAGGCAAGTGCGCTGAGGCTGGCGGCGCCGCTGCCGGGCATGCCACCACCGGCGCCTGGATAGCTGAGTGACATGTCCTGCAAGGAAAACACGGGCTAACCCGATCGAAAGTTTAGTGCATGGGTTTTTTTTTAATTTAAAATAATGCACTTTTTGAACTGACAGTTGATAATGTTAAGTTGGCTGCACTGCAATAGCTTTCGATCACTGTTAAGTCGATAATTGCTGTTTGGCTGTGCAGGCGATATCCGTTTTCATATCTTGGTTTATAATCAATAAAATGTTAAGTGAATAACGAAAGCAACTTAAAAACATTGTTATCATTTTTTTTAAATAGTCATCTGATTGTTTGACAGCGTAAAGGAAAATGGTGGCAAATGCTAACTTCATAAATTTTCAAAGGCTGCTCTGTTTAACATTAATCGATATTCAATTATTTAACATTAAGCTTGTATTTGCTCTAAAAGATCGCACAACAGTGAATCAATATCAAATTAGCCAAACCTTAACTGGCGGCTCATTAATCGAATGATTGATACTCAATTATTTAACGTAAGAGTAAAGCTTGACTGGCAGCTCAAAGGCTGCTCAACGGTTAACCTTAATCGACTAGTCGATAATCGTTTGTGAAAATTACCAGTTAATCAATATTTAATTAACTAAACCTAAAATGGCTGCTCTGTTAAAATTTAATTGAATGATTTGAATACTTTCATTTTAATAGTGCTACCAGCGCTACTTACCGAATGCCGACCGTACGGCGGCAGATGGGCACCCAAGCTATCGTCCTTCAAGTCCTTGTTATCGCGAAAAACGACCGTCTTGATGACACCCTTAATATGCTCATCTGGCCAAATTCCCAGCAAAATGCGCTGCGGCCTGCCACGGCCCTTGGGTCGCAAATCGGGTCCGCCATCGATGGAGGGTCCGAGCATGTTGTGTACCCGATTAGCATAGAGCACAAATGTCGGATATGGAATATCGTATTTGCGGGCTGCCTGCGACAGTGACAGCCCCTCCTTCAGCACACTGAAGATGGCCTCGGCCATTGTTTCGGGGCGCCAGGATTTTAGTGGGCCTCGTTCGCGAAATCGCATATGATGCATTAGATTCTGATTGGTGTTCCAGCATTTTTGCCACATCGACTGCAGCTGATACTGATAGCTGTCTGCTGGAAGTGCGAAGAGATAAGAAGATAATAACATAGCGGTAAATCTAACGGCCAAATGCTGCCTATCATCAGCTGTTTGCAGATTTATTTTTTTTAACAGTAACACAAACCTGCTAGCGAGGAGCCAGTGGCACCCATCCAGGCGTGCGAGTTCTCCATCATTTTTGCCTGGTCATACCAAGAATAAGGGGGAGAAGCAAGAAAGACAGAGAGAGATATAGAGAAGTGGTTATTGAATTGATTGCATAACTGGGCTTAGTTGGTGCGCAATTTGCTGCCTGCATTGAATCGAAAGATCGACCTATTTTCATGAAATTGTTTAATTTGAGCATGCTGTTGTCGTGGGGTATATGTGCTTATAAATATAAAGAAATATAGAAGAAATAATTTTTATATTATACGTTATGTTAAGCTAATGTTAATAAATGTGTTACAGATCCTGAGATAACATAGATAATGCTGCAAGCATTTATGTTATTTACTTCATTTTTATAATTGCTTTCTGCACCAAAACCAACCAGGTTCAAATTTAAATAATATAAAATTAAAGTTTAGTTAACAAATAGCTTATAACTAGTTTGTAAGCAAATAATGGCTTTGAATGTAATGCCAATGATACATGTAACTGCAGTGAGCTTCATTTACGATGGCATTTTCAATGTAACTACAAAATCAGCTGATATACATTATGTTAAGTTGCTGTTAATAATACATGTTATCGATCCTTAGATAACATTCACAGACAATCGCTTATGTTATACAAAGCATTGTGTCAATTGCTTAATGCCATAAAACAAAGAACTTTTTTTTTTTGAAATTTGAACAGGGTATTTTAGAATCGTATAGATTTCAGTTAACATTTAGTTTGTAACTAGTTTGTGAGCATATAATGGCTTCGATACTAATGCTAACGATACATTTAACTGCAGTGAGTGTTCAGCGCTGTTCGAGTAGTTTCCATCGTTGTCGTTACTGTTACCGTTGCTCTCCTATGCCTGACTGTCTGTCTGTCAGTCTGCCTGTCTGTGTGTTTGCCAAGTGCCCCTTTGTCAAGTGTGTGAGTGTATGTGTGTGCTCTTACTATTGAATTCACTAATTGCATAACAAAGTAACATTTGCATATTGTTCCACATATGTATCTGTATCCCTAAACGTGTCTGCTTCTGCTTCTGCTTCTGCTTCTGCTGCTTCCTCTTTGGATTCTAGACACTAGAAGCTAGACTGGTGGGGCAGACTCTTGGGCGACTCTGGCTCGTTGTCAATAACTTCATTACAAAAATTTCGCATCATAAAACATATCAAGTAGCCGAAGGGCCACTCTTGGAGGCCACTTGTGCCCATTTAGGCTAAGTATTACTTGTAAGTTTGCCATGTGACTGCGTTGCTGAGTAGCAGTTAAGTTTTCCTTATTCTCGTTATTTTCGTCATTCTCGGGTTCTCAGTTTCTCGTTTTCTCGGCTTCTCAGTTTGCTGCCCCATGTGTGCAATAATAACAACATAATGTTGCTGCCCAAAATGCATTGCATATTTTTATGGGCGCCAGACATGCAAGTTCCCCAAATAAGTTCCCAAAACTCGCCATTTAACTCTTCGCTCTTATTATCCACAAATTATATACAATATTAAGCACTTTTTAACGTAGCCTCTTTGACCAAATTACTTTATCTGCATATGGCTATAATGGCTAAGTGAGCTAAAATGTTCAAATTCTACCAGATTTATTGTGTGGAAATGTTTACGATTTCTGAACTTGCCTTAACAATATCTTTGTCAAAACTTAGCTGATTATTACAAAAAGCAGAGGAATTTTGAATTTGTTTGGATTTATAAGTAATTCTACTTTTGATTTTGAAAATTCAATTTAAGAACGAGATTTTTAGTAGAAACGTTTGAACAAATCATAAACAATAAAATTCATCTATGAATCCTACGAAAAAAGTCTAAATTTCACCTATTTATAACTTTGTCAAAATGTATCATATTTTTAAATTAACTACAAACTGAAATTTGAAAACATGGTTCTGACAATAAAGTAAAACTTAAAAAATACTGTATGAATATGGTTCCAAACTTTTTTTTAGCTATAACTCTGTAAAAACTCAACTGATTTTTAAAATCAAAGTCGTTTTGATCATATATCGAAATCTATATTAAACTTAAACTTAAATTTTAAAATGTTATTTTCAGTCAAAACGTGTCTAAAAATTCTGTGCACAGAATCTTGGTTGACAAAATATTTCGTAGATTCTATTTTTAAATTTAGATTTCCAATAAAAAATAATATCTTCTCCACAAATTTTTAGCTCTCGTTTAACCCAAGTGAAATTTTTATTGCTTATCTCGCTTCGTAATATTTCTGGGCAATCGATCAGTGCATATATATATATATATATATATGTATACATGCATTTGGTAGTTCTACATATGTATTTATGTATATAATATGTATTTCTGTGCAACTAAGCGAAGAAACGGCTGCGGCCGTCAAAGCGAGGCATCAACAAGAACAACAACAACAACAACAACAGCAGCAGTGCAATGCTTGCAACATGCCACATCAAACTACGCAGGCAACTAATGGTCCATTCGTGGCACTTGGTTATTGACGTTGGACTCCAATTGTATTAACAATGCATGGGGCCAGCCAGGAATCAGCAGCCAGCAGCCAGCAGCAACTGCAACTGCAACATTCACTGGCCACTGAACTGCAACTGGGCGGGGCAGGGATTTTGGCGGAGAACGGGTGCTGGGGGCAGGTGATTGAGGTAAGCAGCGATTGCAAGTGCAACTGCAACTGCTGCATTTAGCTTTGATGCAAAATCGAAACGTGGTCAACTTCATTTCGCTTAATTTCGCGTTTAGCTCCTGCACTCACACACACACACACACAAACACAGTTGCACACACTCACATACACACAGTCGCGCGCTAATCTGCCAAAGGGGCTCAGGGGTTGGGGTTGGTGTTGGGGGTTTTTCGGGTTGGGTTTTGGGGCAGGTTTCATGACTGCCACTCAGGTATGACATTTTGGCAGCGTCGAGTGCACCAAGACTGTCAAATGAGTTGTAATGAAATCTCGTGCAGTGCGTGTGTGTGTGTGTGTATGTGTGTGTGTATGTGTGTATATGTATGTGTTGTGTGTGCAGCTTTTGGTCAGTTGCACATATAATAAATAAATTATTTGGCATTTGGCGTACGTATTATTGAAGGCAGGTGGATAACCAGGCACACACACAACACAACACACACACACACACATACACACACGTGTGGCGCCATCTAACGTCTGTCTTTGCGGCACACAAACTTGTGCATTAGCGTGATTAGTCTCAATAGTCGCTCACTGGCATTTAGCCTCAACAACAACAACAACAACAACTTGGCCATTTTCCCTCTGCTTTAAGCGACAAATTAAATTATCCAAAATTTCGCTGCGTTTCCGCCATCTTGTCTGGACCGACAAAAAATAAGCGCTTGTCTATATATCTATATATCTATTAAGGTATATATATGAATAAAGAAAACGTCCCCCAAAAAGTGTCAGGGAGCCAGGAAAAAGGCGTTGCACTCAACGCTATTGAAACCTTTGAGACGTGTCTCCCTGCCACTCCCCCCTCACTCTGTGTCAGCCCTTAGACCTTAGATCCCCCACACATTGTATAATCGTTGAGGCGTTAAGCACACGACAAATTGGGCGGAAAAAGTGCCTCCTCATCTAAACCAAACCAAACCGAAGCAATCCAATCCCAACCAAACCAAACCAATCCGAACTGGGCTCATCCCTCAACTCTTCTTGACTTCCACTTTTGTGGCACTTGTGTGTGTTTCGGTTTTTTTTTTTTTTTGTTTTGTAGCCGCGGGGTTCGCGCCACTTTTGCGGGGTGGTTCCTGGCTGGCTGCTGCCTGCCCTGCCCCGCCACAAATCTGGTGATTCGTTCAGCCTGAAGCACCCACAAATGCAATTTAAACAAATTCACAGCAGGAAATTTCAACATGTGGCGAGAGCAACCCAATTTGACAGTCTCACAAGATCATCAAATGATGAATAACAAACGCATCAATAAATTTTACAATGACTGCAATTGTATTCTTTATAAAATATATATATATATATTAATCATAATAATAACTGGCAACAATCAGTAAGATAAAAGTATTTCAGCTGTGACTTTCCGGTAGGAAATAAAATAATGGAAATGGAACAAGATATATCGGAAAAATATTTTTGGTTAGGTTGAGAGAAGCATTCCACTAAAAACCCACTTGGGCTAAGTTTGGCCAGATCTGCTCTGCTTTTATTTTTATTTTGTTGTTATTGTTTTATTGCTATTTAAAGAGTTTTATATTCGTCTTGATTAAGATTAAAGCATAATTTTTAATGTTTAATTAAGGTATTAAAAAGCGAAAAATATTTATCTTATCGTATATCAAATTGACTATATATATATGCTAATTTCAAATTCAGAGTAATATTTAATAAGCTAACATTTTATATTAACTTTTATTCAAGCCAGAAATTTGCCATTTTGTAGCCTTAAGCTGTGAATTTGACATTTCTGATTTTCATGCTCAATTAAACAAGTGAACTGTAAATTGAAGGACGACGCACAGGAAATTATTCAAGTATATATATATATATATATATAAGTATATATAGCTAGTGAGTGTGTGAATTTGTGTGTAACCAAAAATTAATTAGCGTGAAAAACATTATTGAATGTTTGAGATTAAGTGAAAGCAATTGACAAAAAGACGAAAAGCCCAAGAAGACGGATGCTGGCAAAAACTTGCATTAGTTTTGAGCGAGCTCATTTCCTAACACACACACACACACACACACACATGTGTGTGTGTCGCACTTTTAATTTGATTTAGTCGCAAAACTTGCTTGCTTCATTAAAATTCGTGCAACGGCAAATAAAACAAACTTGGTGCCTGGCGAAGTTTTTGGCGCGCGCATTTTGTGTGCTACTTGAAACATCAATTACAACATGCAGGCTGCAACAGCAGCAGCAGCAGCAGTAGGCAGTAAGCGGCATCAACAAGCGGCATATTTCCGTGCAACACAACCTACCACTCCCCCCCCCATGCACCCTTTTAACCCTTAGGCAAGCCAACAAGCGTTGTGAAGTGTGCTACGATTTCACTTGAAAACTGCAATCAAGTGAATTTCGATATGTATGTGTGCCATGTGTGTGTGTGTATGTGTGTGTGTGTGTGTCCGGGCCATATAAAAACTTCATGGATTTAATAATCAAACCATTGGTGGCTTCGATGGGTGAGAGGGGTTGGGGTGGATTGCAAGGGGAAATGAGGACTTCTCTCTACACTTGTTCGTCATTTCCTGTACAATTTTATTATATTTCATATATGGATGAATGTTCCCATGTGTGTGTGTGTGTGTGTGTGTTTGCGATCGGCAATAACAGCTTACTCTACACATGAGTACTATATGTAGACGGATGTGTACCAGTCCTAACACATCCACCCACACGCCACCCACACCCCACCCAGCCCTAGCCTATTCCCTACCCCGAAACTGTACCAATAATAGGCAAATGTTGCCGGCAAATAAGTATTTATATGAAAATATGAAACGTTGCTACATTATAAAAGATGCTCTAAGTATGTGTGTGTGTGGGTGTGTCAGAGTGTTAGTGTGAGTGTGTGTGTGTAATAATAACAGAAAAATCATTAAGTACTCAGACAACAGTTGAATAATTTTGTGCTGCTGATTCAGGCAGGAAACTCTGATATGGCAAATTCACGTTGTTGATTTTACAACATTATTTATAATTAAGTTCATTTTTTTTTTGCGCTGAGCTAGCACATTAATTAAGAAGTGTCCGCTTTAATTTACTGCGCTTTAAGTTTCTTAAACTTTAAAATGGGCGAAAGAGAGCGATGAAGTTGTCAAAGAGTATTTATAAGCCCCAAGGATAATTAAAATATGTATTCCATAGACTTGGCATAGCACAGATTAAGGCTAATAATATACCCTGAAATCTTACAGATTAACTGTAAAAATGATATCATAATAATCCGATAAGAAACACAGATTTTGTTAACCAAAAACAACAACAAACTTCTATCAATAAGCCTGCTATATATTTAAAAGCTAAGCCGAGCTCTCTCGACTGCTGTATTCTAGTTTTTCTTTTGCACCTAATTATAAATTTATGTTTGTAAAAACTTCATTTTTATATTATATTATTTCTTTCCTTTATCGCTTGCTCAGCTGTAACTAGTCAGTAAACTTTAATTTATTTTGCCTTACGGTCTTTATTTATTTTTTTTTTTTGGTATGCGTTTTGCACTTTACAGACTAATTGCCTGCAATCGCTGGATCTGCTGGAACTAACCACTATTCCTCCATAAAAAACAAACAAAACAAGCAAACTTTAATTTTTTATCATTGTTAAAAACTGCGGTAATTTATACAACCGACAGCAAAAAACAAAAAACTTTTCCCAGTCTAAAATGAAGCAAGCGATTAGCAAATGGGAACAGTTAGCTGGCCGATGGGGCGGGGATAGGGTCGGGGGTGCTTGGTGTTTTGTTATAGCCACCAATCAATCGACAAAATAATGCGTTAACTTTTGAAAAGCACCGCACACACAGCTGCAACGCACACACGCAACTTTTCACACACACACACACACACACAACACACACACCCAACGAAACAACAACTTTTTGCTGCCCGATTAGAAAAACAAAACAACAAAAATTATATTGCACGGCGAAATGGGCGCATGGGCGGGGGGCGGGAGGAGAGTGCCCTAGGCCCAAGCTGAGGAACAGCCTCAATAACAACAATAAAAAGTTTAAAATATTGCAATCGAAATACATACAAGCACACACACACACACATACACAAAAATGTGTGTATAAACATATATATTTAAATGTAGATTCGCATTACAAAAAGTTCATTTTTTGCTCTATTTCTGTTTGAGAAATTTACTTTTCAAACACTTTGATTTAAACACGAATTTCGCCTATTTATAAATATTATTATTATTATTCGTCTATTTATAAATGTTATTATTATTAATATTATTATTATTTTGATATTATAATTATTAATTTCTGCATCAATCGAAATATCAAATTTTTTATCTACCGTTGACACTTTGCTCTTTTTTCGAGCATCGATATAAATAGACAAGCAATAACAAAAAATATCGAAAGATATATAATTTTTTATTGCTGATCAACTGAAGAAAAATAAATATTTGATTTCTGTATTACAACAAGGGGTAGGGTATCTGCCAGTCGAGCACTCTCATTTGGCCCATTCTTAATTGCCGAGTGAGGAAATTGTTCTGCCTGATGGAAATTAAAGCCTTTCAACTGAGATCAAAGAAGTGTTGACTGGGAGATAAAAGTGCGAGAGTAACAAACATTTCCAATAATTGGCTATATCACATGAACAAAAACGTTGCCAATTTATTTGATTTGTGTTATGTGACACCGTTTCTCGCGCTCATGAAAAACCTACTCAATTTGCATAGAAACATATTCAATTTCCGGTCAAAATAAGCAATTCCCAAAGGGCAACCGTGTTGTACATCAGTCGATTTGTAATGGGTAAAAAATAGAACAATATTGTATTGTCGATTAACACTTTATCAAGCCATAAACAAACTGGTCATATATCGCTCAACCCCCTACCCCCAAATCCCCTCTGTTGACCAAGTAAAAACATTTAACTTACTGTTCATGCAAAACGGCAGCCAGCAATTTTTTTTGTGTGTGCGATGCGGTTTCAGTTATAAATCACGAATCTTTAATAGTCACTGCCCACCGAAAAAAATACAAAAAATATATACTCGAAAATATTGAAAATCATTTCGACCAGCTCGCTTACCTATTGAAATATCAACACACACACACAGTCGCACACACGCAAATACACACAAATAACGATATAAAAATTGTTGCCTATTTTTTGGCGCACAAATTGCAACACAGCCTTCTTTTTATGCATTTTGCAGCTGGCTGTGTTTGCTGTTGTTGTTGTTGTTCTCGGCACATTACGCGGCATGCAACGTCCCCTTGCTGCACCAGCACGTGCCGCACATCACAAATCGAGGGACAGCAAACAAAAACAAAAACAAAAAAAACAAATATCTGCCCAGCCGCCCGGTTTTTAATCTAATAAGCAATCAATGATGTGAAAAAATGACTGCCAAACCATTTTAAGCGCTGCGGTGCACCACAGTCGAGGGGTGTGCGGCAGAGGGGAATTGATTTCCGGGGGCAGATTTGCGCCACATTTTTGCAGCCTCCTTTTTTTTGGCATTTTGTTTTCAGCCGCTTTTTTTTTATATTTCTTTTTTGCATCTGATTTTTTTTGTTGACTGCACACAATTGTTGCATGCAACTTCGCTCGTGCAACTCGTGTGAAATAAATGGCAGCAGGCAGCCGCCGCCAGGAGACAGGAAAAACAGTGGCCACTGGCAGCTGCCCCGTGTGGCTTTTGTTGTCTGGGGCATGTGGCACATAAACTGTAAATGCTGCACAATGACACTGTGTCCAATTTATTAGGTGCCACAATTTATGACGCCATCGTCAACAACCAACAAAAATTAAAAACCAACTCAGCTGCCCAGCTGTATTTTTCCATATTTTGTGTACACTTTTGAATAATTTAATCGACTTTAATTGATTTACATAATTTGCATTAATATCGCAGCCAATTAATTAATAACATTTAAATCATAAATTTAAAGGATTTGGAATATTTATTTATAAGAATACACAAATTTATTTGAACTACTCTAAAATGGAATTATTTATGAAGGAAAGCTGTCCAGAAATATTTTACTTGTAATAATATTCGCTGAGTAAAATTGGAATCTTTATTTCAAATAATAATTTCTGGAATTTGGCTTTAATATATATATATATAATTTATACAGGCCGACATTTAAATGACAATCTTAAAAATTTATTGACACATTGCTTAAAATTGTGGGAAACAAACTATCTATTTTTATCATTATCCTATCTATGAATTCTTATCTAGATACAAGTTTGCTGATATTATTTCTGGTATTTTCTTGCTTTTTGCAGAAATTTGTTTCACATATCGATTGCATTAGATTTTCTTGCCTTATTTCTTTAAATAATATTTAAAAATTGTGCTCATTTTATTTTAGCTATTTGTAATAAATTATTATTAAGCTTTAGTAACTTTTTTTTACTTGCTTTGCTTAATTTTGCAAGAATTAAGAAAACTGACGTAAAGAAAAAAATTAATTATCAAACAAAATATATTTTTCACTTAGCCATTTTGATGTTGCTGCTGCTGCTGCTGGTTAACTCCTTTTTGTCTACCTTGGATATTTTATCTTATCTAAGAAATCTCATTCCCAGCCCGTCATCCCCCGTCACTCCCTCGGCCTGTGGCCTGATGAAAAATGGCGAATGTCTGGCGGAAAATGTCTGTGTTGCCGCGTTGCGTTGAAGCGTAGCCAAATTTAATTTTAAATTTTATGAACGCACATCAAAAAATAAGTATGAGCTTGTGCGGGATGCGGGGGGATGAGGGGATGGTAGGGCATAGCTACTTGGGGGTTGTCGTTACAGCAAGTTGTGGCATTAAAATATGAAAAACAATTAAGCCGCTTGCCTTCGCCAGCGTCTTGGCCAAAGTTTTTCGGTGTCTCAACGGGGCAACGGTTGCATTAGAAAATGGCTGACGGTAAATTAAACATTTTCCTCGCTTTCTTTCTCTCGTTGTCCCCCAATCCAACTGCCTTTCGCTTGCCCCATTTGGGTATTCAAATAGTGGAACAAAATGAGTATTATGTACTATATTTCAATTCATAATGAATAATTCAACGTGTGGCATGCATTTTATATAAGACAACAGCGAGCTACCTTAGCTTGTTGGAGAGGGGGAGACAATGAGGTAGGGGTATTGCAACAGAGAGACACTTTGTTGTCAGCTGCATGTTTGGGGGGCATATTATGGTAAATTTGCTTGTAGCCAGACAACTTGACAAGCCGCATCTGAATTCAGTTTGTTGTCGCGATTGTTGCTGTTATTGTTGTTGTTGTTGTTGTGCAATAAAATGTAATCAATTATTTAAGCAGCCCACAATGCACATTTGTTAAAACAACAAACTTTTGCCAAAAGACAGACAGACAGACAGACAGACAAGAGATCAGCATCTATTGAAATTTTTATATTCTTTTCTGATTTTGCCAAAAAATTGATTTCCCTTCGAAACAATTTTTTTGCATTGCTTTTTGTGGTTGGTTTTGTAATTGCATTTATTTTGTATGTAAAAACTGTACAAATAATAATATAAAATGTTTGCTTGTGTTATTTTTTTCAGAAAATAACTCAAGGTGGCAAGTGAACCAACATTCGATAAATAAATCGATTAATACTATCAATAAAAGGTATCCTAATATAATTGTGGGATACAACTTTTTAAATTGGAACCATAATTTTCATAAAAAACTTTTAAACATCTTTAAAAAATAATTAAATTTTTATTTTAGTGGTTTTTATTTTTTTAAATATTTGCTTAGAATAAGAAAAAATATTTTAGGCAGTGTATTTTACGCTTCGATCTAAAATAAATATTTGTTGCTAGCTGTCTTAAAACATTAATATTGGCCAAGAGGCAATAAGGCGTTTTTATTTGTTAATCTAGAGAGAGAGAGAGAGAGAGAGAGAGAGATAAAGATAGATAGAGAGGGGGAGAGAAGCAGAGGCAGTCAAAAGTATTTTGCATAGTAAAAGTGGCAAACGTTGTAAAAAGCATTACTATGTTAAAGCCATTGTTTTTGTTGTTGGCCAAAAGTTTATGGCTCTGTTTTTGTTAGGCTGGTTGCTCTGACTTGGTTTGGTTTGGTTTGGTTTGGTTGAGTTGGTTAGTTCGCTTGCCACTTTTTAGGTCATAAGACGTTACGCTAAAAGCGCCGTTCAACATTTCGTTCTATTTTAAAGACATTTTGCCCCACGCTCTATGTTATTTTTGTGTGTGTGTTGTTGTTGTTGTTGCCGTCAAGACTCAAGATTGGCACTTGATTGGCGTATATTTCCTGTTGCATATTTAAGTTTCTAGCTTAAGTTATAGCAGACGAAAGCAGCTAGCCAAAAACGACTTGGCGGCTAAATGCATTTCTATTTGTATAACTGACATACACAAATTTGCATTGAGCGCTGCTGCTGCTGCTGCTTTTGTTGTTGTTGTTGTTGTTGCTTTTGGCCGGGCTAAATGTTAACGCCGCTACTTGGCCCATAACAAGTACTAAGGGTCGATGGTTGTGGGCAGGGCATATCGGCTTTGAACTAGTGATTTTTTAAAGACAATTTCTGTGCTTGTAATTCTCGCACTGAGAGGGTATTTCAAGAATGTTTTAAACTTTACAACTTATTGATATATATAAATATTTTTTTTTAATTTTATATTTAGCATAAAAAATTTATATTCGAGACTAGACTAGAAAGTGTGCTTTTAATTTTGGCATAGAAGTTCTTGGATTCCATAATCAGATCAAATTTAATTTGTGAACATGCCAGGAAAGAACTGATTTTTTTAATTTTATAACTCAATTATCAATTGCAATAAAAATCACAAGTGAAAAAATTAATATAAATATGTGTGTATAATAATATGTACCTTGCCGTAATATTGATCAACTATAGAATTTTCATTAAGATAGGATAAAAAACACAGATTTATCTGCAAAAGCAAGCTCATTTTGTATTTAGCATTTCCAAGTCGATCTTCTACAAAGTATCCCCAAATCGAGCTTTCGCGACTGGCACCTTCTAAGTTCTTTAAATTTAATCGTCAGTCTGTAAGGGTATTCAATTTTCGGTGTGCCTTGGTTTCCATGTTCTCATTTAATTAAATAAATGCAATAAGTAAGCGTCCAACTCATTGACATTTCATCTGTTGGGTAATTTATAATGTATAAATCTTATATGAATACATATATATACATACATAAATGAGTGTGTGTGTGTGTGTATGAATTTACAGCAGACGTTGCAGCCGTGTGTTTTATGTTGGTTGTTGTCATTTTTGTTGTTGCTTCCATTTTGACTGGGCTGCAAATATTTCGCATTAATATGGCGGAAAATCCATAATCGAATTACAGAACTGCGGCTCTTTTGTTTGCATGTGTGAGTGTGTGTGTGTGTGTGCCGGTGATGTGTGTGTGCTGATGTGTGTGTGTGTGTGCTGAGTGTGTGTGTTTGTATCGCTTTAATTGAATCCTTAACACTTTTGAGCTACTTACGGCCAACACGTTGCGTATGCGTAACTTATTATTATTATTGTTGTTGTTGTTGCTGGTGTTGTTATTGATGCTGTTGCTGTTACTGTTGTTGTAATTGTTGTTATTGCAACCACACCCAGGGCTGCCTACAAGCATGAAAGTAGCAGAGAAACTGTTTGTCTAATTGCAGCACAACTTGATTAAATTACTATTAATTTCTACTACTAACATGAAACTTATTAAATTCTGCACATTAATTAATTAATTAATTAAGTTTATAGTTCCTTAACTATTTGCTGTTTAGTTAAGTTTTAAACTGGTTGCTTAACGAAATCATATTTTATATCATATTCCGTCTGTGTCAGTTTTCTGGTTAAAATGAAGAATTGTTGACCAATGCTGAAAATATATCTAAAAAAAACCCTTATTTTTAAGGCAATGATAATTTAGTTAATAATTAAAATAATTCCATTAACTGCTTCTTATAAAATGTGAAACTTGTTTACCAATTTTGGCTCTAAACATTAATTAATTATTTTCGGTTAAGGCTTCCAGATAAATGCTGTAGTTATATTCAAGTCAGTTAAAACTTAAATAAATAATTAATAATAATTGAAATAGTAGTAATAATTGTTCAATATCAATATTAATAAATTAAAAACTTATATTTTTTTGTACAGTTAGCTGGTTGCCTGCAGCCCTGTGGCACTCGCTGGTTATTCAATTGATTTGTCTGCTTTCAGTAAACTCAAACAAACCGTTCAATCTATCGGAACGAATGCTGCCACTGCTTCTCGCTACTCCTCAGCCCCCTCTCTCCAACTTCGCACAGCAGAGCTCAGCTCTGTCTCTTAATTTGTATTTTTTTATATGTAATATATACATATATATATATATATATATATATAATATGTATATATAAATTGCCACACGCAGCTTATTGGCATATTGACAATTACACGGGCGATACATATAAATTAAGCAAACGGCCGATCGGCAAACTGACGCCTGACCAGCAGCTGCTGCAACTGAGGCAGTGGCAGAGACGGTGGCAGTGGCAGTGGCAGGGAGAGAGAGAGAGAGCAGCTCAGCTTGATGCGGCTGGCCAAATTTAATTGACAACTTACTGTTGTACAGGTCAGGCTGCCTGGCTGCCGAAGGGGTCAGGGGGTCAAGGGGATGTGGCAAGAGACAGGCAGCGCAATCTGTCACAGCTCAAAGATACACACACACACTAACATATGCAGGTTGACCTGGGACGGCTTACAAATTAAAATTCAATATTAACGCACTGAACAAAAAAAAAAAAAAAACAAAAGCAAAAATGAAAATAATTTAAAAGCAACAGCGGCAGAGGGCGGAGGGGGAGTAGTCGATTTGAGGCTATATTTCCATAATCGTGACTTCATAAAAATTAAACTTCGATTTAAAAATAATGAGCAACATGACGTGTTGCAGTTGCAGTTGCAAGAGTAGGAGCAGTAGTGGCAGTGGCAGTAGTAGAAAGCCAGCCAGCCAATATTATCATTGCGATGATGAACAGATAATTGAGTCGAAATAAAAACATGCCAGCAGTGGCAGTGGATTAAATATGTATATTTAAATGTGGCAAGTGGCAATCAATTTAAATTTAGACTCATTATTTTTATTGAATATTAAAAAACGATTTCATTATGAATAAAAAATAAAATAAAATATTGATCAATTTTCAGCAAGCAAAAAAATGAGTTGGTTTTGAATAGGCTAAACAATAAATTGTGTGGAGAATATTATAGGTAAAATTAGGTTGGGTTTGTCCTTGTCTCAGGGATTATAAGAGTTGAAAACCCAAACAGATCTGAAAACTAAAGAAATTAATTCATCTGCCAGTCGAATTATTCTTACTGACTACAAAAGAAATAAATAAATAGCCAGAGAAGAATCCGTCAGCTGAAGTTCATTTGAGACTATTTGCACTTGACTGGCGAATATATATATATATATATATGGTCTGGACTGACTTGGTAGCTGTGAGGAAATACATTTGCCAATGCAGTTTAAATATCAACGATATCTTTGGGTGGCTGTTTGTCTGGCTCAGCTGGGATTGCGTTGCATTGACCAAACCAAAACCAAAACCAGGCAAACGACATTCCGATGACCCCTGACCAAAAATAAAAAGTAAAAAAAAAATAAATAAAATAAACAATGGTGTGAAAAATGCAAACAGTCGCGACACCTTCGAGGCTGCAACTGGATGAGCATGTGTCTGACTCAGTGTGTGTGTGTGTGCGAGTGTGTGTGTGTGTGTGTTGGTAGGTAAATATTTTTAATACGGCGTCGCATTCAACCGCAATACAAGGCAATTAAATATTTGAAGCCGACCAACGCCTCTCACATCCGCGCGAGTCGAGAGTCAGTTGGAGCTCAAAGTGAGAGGCAGGCAACATTTACACAAAAGCAGCAACAACAACAACAATGGTATTTATCCAGCCAGTTGGCGGTCAGGATGCAACTGTGGCAACATGGCAACTGTTGCAACTGCTGCTGCTGCTGCTGCATCTGTTTGTGGGCAACGATTGCCGCTTGATCTTTACAGCTCTTGTGGCAGTTTGTTGCTGTTGCATGTCCCTTGTCTGGTTTTTTTTTTTCGCTTTTGTTTTAATTGCCGCCCAATAATAATCAAATAATTTGTTTATTGAAAAACATTTTTTACAATTATGTAAACAACAAATTGATTTTCAGCCATGAATAATTGCCTTTGCTTAAACCTGCAGCTGCATTTCAGTTGCTCGAGCCGCATTTACCGGGGAATGCAATTATTATTGAAGCGGAGCAAATAATAACAATGAATAATGGGCATGGCTGCTGGGTGGTGTGCATCCAAAAAAAAACACTAAAGCATCCACTGAGCAACCTTCGTTGTTGGCGTCAAATGTCGCACGTTTTTTGCATTTTTCTGCGAGTGTCAAAATGTGCTTATTAAAAATTCCACACAAACAGCAATTGGGGTGCCGATAAATGTGTGTGTGTGCGTGTGTGGGTGTGTTGATAAAGAGGGGCAGCCGAAATAAAATAAAATATTAAACAAATTAATATGTTGCGCACCAATTTGATTTATTTCCTGTATAGAAATTGTTGTCTACTTTGAGGCTGCCACAGATTAAAGCATTTTAAAGCTATCAAATAATGTTTGGCGAATATCGATATAAATCGATTTCCGATAATTGTTTATATAAACATAGTTTAATTGTGAAATAAGAAATTTCTACACGTAGTAAGTGGTTTTTATGAAGAACCAAAAATATATATTTTTTTACCTTTCCCATTGGAGCATTTAGAGCCAAATTGAAGGCCAGATCTGGTCAAATTTTTGGCTTATGGAATGTGTAAAGCAATTTGAAAGCTAATTTGTCCTATGTGCTATGTGCTCTGGCGGCCAATGGGAAGTTTTTCGATGGGGTTATGCGCATGGGTGCCGTTAAGAGGAAGGAAGGGGTAGGGGGGCTGGGCTGATAGCTGTGCAATGCATTTGATAAACTGTCACTGGGAGTGACTACCACTTCACTTTGGGCATATTTAATGAAAATGTTGCCAAATCGTGGATGTGGATGTGGCCGGGGGCACATAGCGGATGTGGAGTACGATGCAGGAGATGTGACGGATATGGAGTTAGGGGTTGATTTTGACGTAACACTTTGGTTGCGATTTGACATGACAAATATGTGCATTGCCTTGTCTGTTGCATGCAGCACGACAAACACACGAGGGAGGCAAGTAAATGCAGCACCATAAACATCATTGTCAACATCATTACGAGTGTCATCATTAACATTATCATCGTCATCATCATCATCATTAGCATTATCATTATTATTATTATCTGGCTGGCTGTGATTATCGTGCTCGAAGTGCGCACACATTTTGCATTTGCGCAATGCATGATTCAATAATGATTGAATTAATTGCGTTAATAACTGACACTAGCACCACAGCAGCAGGCAGGACGACAAACTGCAATGCGAGTCCTGTCTGACTGTCTGCCTGTCTGTCCGTCAACCTGCATCCTGGCGGAGTGTCCGTGTCCTGCGTCCTGTGCCCTGTGCCCTGTGTGTCTGGGCTCAAAGACGCTTGGCGCCACCATCTTGCGTGGCAGCGCGTGTGGCAAAGCCACATGTTGACAAACTGAGGCATACAAATCGAATTTGCTGCTAAGTAGCCGCAGCAGCAGCGCGTCCGCGTCCGAGTCCGAGTCGTACTCCTCCCCCCCTTCTTCCACTACAAAATTAGTGATTTTGATTTGCACATTACGCATACGACATGTGTGTTCGCGTCCCCCCCCCCCCCCACTCCCTTTCCTGTTTGTGTAGTCCTCATTTGATTGATAACATACGATTAATAAAATATTGAATAGTTCACAACACACAAACTCTAAGCTAAACTCTGTGCCTCGATTGTTAGTCTGGTTGCCACATTGTTGCCACAAAAAAAACATAAATCAGTTATGAAACAACTAATTTATAATAAATTGTCGGCTTCTCAATGGAATCTGTGTGTTTTGTCGACATTTTGTTTATTTTTCAACCAGTTTTTAATGCATGTCCATTCTAATAATAGCGAAACAGGAAAATGCTTTTAATGTGATTGCGCAAAATTTATTATAAATTGTGGGGCAATTAAATTTGCCAGTTTTTTTTGTTTATAAACAAATTAATATGATTTGCATTTTGAATGTGCATGTTTTTAATGTTCACAATGAACATAGCTTTAGCAACTTTATTTTGTATAATTTTTACTTTGTTCACTTAATAAAAATAATACCTTTTCATTTGCCCATTGATTGTTGCGTACTTTGCATTTATCGATAACCCAACCGATATCGATAACTACTCTAATCTCACATTAATATAAATATTTTTTGCTAAATAATAGTTTAAAGCAACATTTGCAGATTAAAAGCACATTGATTAATATCGCTGTGATTACTTTGCAACTCGAAACTTTTTCTACACTTGCCTCATTATTATTTATTTTTTTCTTGCCATTACTTTTACAATTTCTTCGAATTTATTCAGCATATTTTTTTTTCAGCTGCTTCGTCTTCTTGTTTTGGCTAAGAGTGTTTTGACTGAGTGTCTTATACATTTCCATGCTTATGATTATTATTTTTGCACCCGCTTTTGTTTCATATGCATAAGTTTTGCACATGTGTGTATAAGTGTGTGTGTGGGTGTGTGTGTGTCTGTGTGTGTTGCTGAAGGAAACAAAAGTAAAGGGAAACTCGCTCACGCGTTAGCTACAAGTATATTAAAAAAGTCGAGGTTGAGTTGGGTGTGAGCAGAGCGTGGAGGGGGAGGGAGGGTTGAGGACTGGCAGACATCAACCTTTTGGCACCTTTGTCTTTCTGCCGCATCTGCTTCACACTTTTAATTTGACACATACACCCACACACACACACACACACTCAGTCACTCACACACATGAGCTGGCCTAGACAAAGGCACAAAGTTTTGTTTGATTCCTTTTGTGAGTGCAGCCAGCGACGACGACAACAACAACAACAAACAAAAACAACAACATATACAACATCAGACAAATAATTATCATTGATACAAAAGCATAATGCATACGCTGAAAATACAAATACAAAATACTCGAAACATGCATATGTTTATCAACATATATACACATAGCTATATATATATACTATATACATTTGCCTGATTAAAATGCCAAGCTTTCCACAAATTTCAGAGATTGAAATTAAAACAGTTTTCGCAACTGTAAACTTTGTATTTATAAACAAACTCGCTTTAATTTAAGAATATTAATTGGAATAGGCTTAGCTTAAAAAAATAAATAAACAATAGATAAAAAATAATAATTCTGCTCGAATTTAGCTTTAAATTTCGCCAAAGAAACCAGTAAATTAAGAATATATTTTCAATAATAAATTTGTATATTTTCAAAGTAAATAATATAGATTTCGCAACTGCAAAAACAGCTTTAATTTAGGTATATTAACTGCGTTAAATTAAGTCCAAAAATATATATAAACAATAGAGAAAAAAATGAAAATTCTGCTTGAACTTAGCTTTAAATGGCAGTAAATTAAATACAACAAATTTATATATATTAGAAATAAATAATATATTTATACATAACTGCTCAGAGTTATAAATTGTAGTCCAAGGCACCCCTCTTCCCCCATATGGAATTGCTTTTAGGGGCGAGGGGTTGGTTTCTGTCTGGTTTCAGTTTGTGGGTTCGCCTTGAGGCAGTCATGCCTGGAAATGCTTGTGCCATACTTGAAACTGACGCTCAACTAGCCATGAAACCGCACACTTATTGCGCACACTTGAGTTTACACTCGCACACACACTCGCACACACACACATACACACTCATAA
This sequence comes from Drosophila multiciliata, assembly GCA_037043605.1. Taxonomy (NCBI): domain Eukaryota; kingdom Metazoa; phylum Arthropoda; class Insecta; order Diptera; family Drosophilidae; genus Drosophila; species Drosophila multiciliata. The sequence goes on along the minus strand of JBAMBF010000119.1, from coordinate 853,640 downwards.
AGACTTTGTGAAAGGGATGCCTGCGTGGCGGTTGCTGGTCGCCCAGGCGAATGTGCCACAAATGTGCGCCCGCAAAGTATGCTATGGAAAATTGGCTGCCCTCTAGCGACTAACTGGGGCTGCTTAAGTTTGATATACATATATATATATATATATATACATATATATATATAGGTGTGTGTTTGTGTGTGTTAGATTTGGTTGTGTTTATTCTTGCAGCGTCTCAAATGCAAATATCCTTGCAGCTGCTCGTCTTTTGTGCAGCGCTCAGTTCTCACTTACCTCTTGAAGCGAACGCTCAACAAGTGGCAGCACAAGTTGCAAGTTACCCAAACAAAACAATAGACAGCTAACTTTATTTCTTCCTCTTTTTTTGTCAAAAAATCAGAGCATAAAAAACAATAAAAGCGCACAAATATCATGAAAACATGATGTCGACACACTCAAAACTGAACCTTTTTCCAAAACACAGGGGAGAGTGTGGCAAGTGGGCTGCGGCTGGTTGTCAAGTTGCCACATTAGACAGCCAAGACCCAACAAGTTAGAGCGCGCCAGTTGACAGAGCACGACTTGAAGATGCCCTGTTAAACAGACAGTTTTTAGGAATCAAAAAATAGTTTTGGTTAAAAACATTTTTTTTACTTATGCGATAAAAATTTCTGCTCCAAATAACAGTTAACTTTTACGCACTTTTTTTGGCACTTGCCAGAAAAAGATTGAGATTGATTGGGAATCCATATTTTAATAAATCTATTGCAATTGGCAGACTTAGTACCATTTAGGATTGTAAAATTAACTGAACTTATTTTTGATAAAGTAAAAAAAATTACGAATAATGCAAATTAATTTTTACAGTGGGCCGAAATTGGCCCATCCTAACTAAACTAACCTATCCAATATTAATATTATTTTGTTGTGTGTGTGTAAGTGAATAAATAACATGTCTGACTATATTATAAATATATATAATCTCAGGAAATATTTTATAATCTCAGGAAATCGATTAGTAAACACTTATCGATAAAATAAACTGAAGTAATACGATAACCTATATAAATAAACATAAAAGGATCTACTTCTTGAAATCTACTTCTAGTCGACTATACTAAAAATATGTATATACCGTTATATACAGTTATTTATAAACCAACCCCTTTTGGCCATTTTTCTGTCCATAGGGTATAGAAAGTAACCCGAAAAATGTTTTGGCAAAGTGCCGCATAAGGATTCAAAAATGGGGTGACTAAAGCACTTGCTCTGACTTTTTCTAAGGGGGTGGTGGAGAGGGGATGGTTGAAAGGAGTTGGGGTTGGCTGTCTTTTGGCTCTGTTTTGCGGCGCTCCTTCTTCTACTGCTTTTTTTAGGGTGGTCGTGGCTGGCTTTGCTGATTGTACTTGACCTTGAGCCAAAAGCCAAGGCGTCAACACAAACACACACACACACACACACAGCAAGAGGGAGAGGGAGGAGACTCTGGCAGACAGTAGCATGCTATTTTTAAAGTGTGGTGAGCTGGTGTGTGTTTGGGTTGAGTGTGTGTGTGTTGTGGTTGGTTGTGTTGTTGCCATCGCTTGTTGCTTCTGCAGCTACTTGCTACTTGCTGCTTGCTTCTGTTTGTCGCACGTATTTTGTGATTTTGCGTGTGTTTGTGCGACTGTAAATTGTGCCAGGATAACAGCTAAAACAGCTGCTCCTTGCTGCCTGGCTGCTGACTGTTTTCTTTGCCTGCTCCTTATGCGTCTCCTGCTTTGTCGCCATCTTTGGCTACTTAAGCTTTTCTCTCTCTCTCTCTCTCTCTTTCTGGCTTTTCTCAGTTGGCTGCTGGCTGCTTTTTGCTGCTGCCTTGGTAAAATCTGTTTGCGTTGATTTCGGCATATTTTTGAAAATGTGTGCGTGTGCGTGTCTCTGCGCCTACTACGCAATGCACAGCAGCAGCAGCAACAACAACAACAACAATAATAACAACAACAAGAAAACATTACAATTGGCAGCTGTTTGGATTTTTGTTATTTTGGTTGTTGTTTGTGCCGCAAATATTTGTGGTTTCCGGCTTTTTGTGGCAAGCGCAACATGTTGCCGGACCTTTTTGGTCACACACTAACACACACACACAGCACTCGCATCGGCAACTTGTTGCTCATCTCTGTGTGTTTGTCTGACTTTTTTCTCTCATTGCCAAATGCAATATTTTAATTTGTTGATTTACTGCTCGAACACTTCATTGACAAACACACGCACACACTCACCCACACACACACACACATATGTTCTATAGGCCATTTATTTAGCTGTATAAATATGTTGTTGTTTTTTTTGTTGTGGTATTTTTTGGTCGGTTAAGTCGTGTTTTATGTTTTGCATTTTTAATGTTGTTGCTGCTGTTTTGCGTTTTGTGTGTGCGCTTTTTGCATTTTGTCACATTTGTGCGTTGCATGTGGCATGTTGTTGCATTGTTGCATGCACATAATCAAGTTTATTAATTTTGTAATCCAATGTTATTGCGCATTTAGCTAATTGCTCTCACAATTTCAAATGAGTTGGTTTTTTTTCGTTTTTTTTTTTGCGATTTTGTTGCTGCATTTTGATTTTGCGGCTTTGTAGTATTTTAAGGCCAATTTATCATAGATTGTGGCAGCTTTTAATGGAATTTGTTAAGCATTTGTGAAGTGTAATTAATTGAAACTGTTTACCGATTTTGATTAAGTAAATTTTGTGTAATTCATTTGGTTGCAGTAATTAAAAGTTTTAATTAGATGCATTAAAGGTTTTTACCACTGTGTCAATCCAAAACGGAAGCGAAACTTGCATCACGTGAAGCATTGTGGTAAACGTTATGTTATCGGTTTCATAACGGTATTATGGGGACTACAAACAAAGAAGGAAATCTGCGGCAATTGAGGCAGGCAGTGGCATCAGGTCTCAAGATCTGTGGCAACTATAATTAAAAATATTTTAAGCTAGCAATATTTTTGGGAAAGAATATAAAAAAAAATAAAATATTAGCATTATTAAACTAGGGCACAATAAATAAAAGTTTATTCAATAATGATAGTAATAACTGATTTCTTAAAAATATGTCAAATATAAATTTCAATCTGTTGCGTTTTTGTTAGTAGTCAATAAAAGTAATTTTTTATATCTATATAATTAAACTTAAGCTATAATTTTATTATATTTACAGTTAAGAGAACAGCTAAAAGCATTTCGCAATTTATTGATTATACATTTTGTATTTAATTAAAATTTGTAATATTCTAAAAAAAATGCAACAAATTTAACGCATGAGTTATTCTTTTTGTGGCAACTTTTAGAGGCAAGCTCAGCTGGTTTGGCACCTTGCCATTGTCTTTAATCAAAATGTGGCACTTAAGTTGGACGTAACTAACAATTGTTGGAGCGTTAAAACAAAAGCATTAATAATAAATAAAAAAAATATAGAGGCAGGAAATCAACGGAGGCCTTTAAAAGCCGCAGCCCACAACTAAAACAACAGCAGCTAAAACTACATTTTTGTATTATAATAATAAAGTGGCAATGTCGCAAGTGGCAAGCGGCAAGCGGCGTCAAGTGTAGCAAGTGTGGCATAAGTGGCAAGTGGCAAGTGGCATAAATTGCAGTCTCATTCAAGCAGCGACTGTGTGGCGGAAGCAGAAGTCGTAGGTAGGCCAAAGTGAATTGCGTAGAAGAGAGAAAAATGCCCAGCCAGCCCGCAAACCCCTCCCCAGATATTTATCTGCATATTTAAGTAAAGAGTACGAGTTTTACTATATATATATATATGTATATAAATATATTTGTGTAGATCTGTAATCAGCAGCAGTAGCAGCAAAGCGCCAGGCGAGGAAAGCAACATGAAAAGCGAGAAAAAAAACTACAACTACAACTACAACTGCAACATGTGTAATGTGCTCTGTGTTGCGGCAATAATCACTCCATGTTTTTGTTGTTGTTGTTGTGTGCCACATATGAATGAATGCCTCTTTATTGCTGTTGTTGTTGTTGTTGTTGTTGTTGCTACACGCCACTATGTGTCGGCATTTAACTTCTCAACTTTTTTTTACACTTTTTTTCTTCCTATTTTGCATTGTCCGTTTGACGTGGGCGTTGGTGGGGGTCGGCAAGGGGGAGGGGCGGCTTTGGGTGTGGCAGAGGAGAGGAGAGGAGCTCGCTTGGCAAAGCAAGTGCAGGAAACTACTTTGCATTTAATTGTCTGTAATGACGTGCAATATAAAATGTTAAAATCTAAAAATGTAAAAATCCAACACACACTAAAGAGGGCAAAAAAAGAATGTCGACACACACACACACACACAGATACAAGTGAAAATGTGTTTTACAGTTTTCATTTTGCATCGGCCTTGCCGTTACACACACACAACCAAACACACACATTTGTGTGCCGTTGTTTGATGTTTGATATGCATTAAAAGTCAGCTGCTTCATTTGTGTTATTGTTTTTTTTGTTGCATGCAACGCCAAGATTCGCATTGTGAGATATTATTTCATAGTCTCATTTTGAATGTTGAGAGAGAAAGATTATGAGAAAATATGCATATATCATATTATATTATTATTGTTTTTTATAAAGTGCTTTCTTCAATCTAAAAATGGCTGTTCAAATGCGAAAAGATTTGAGCTGAATTTATGGTTTTTTTTATTCAGCTAATATGATTTTATTTTATTTATTTTTCAATTTAAGATTGTAGAACTGTTGTGATATATTCTAAATCAGCATTACTAACTGTGTTGATATATTTATGTTCATCAGACTATCTAGTCTGATTTTTTGAACCCTCTTTTTAATAGAAAAGAAAAAACTGTTTTGGTTTGGATTTTATTTTTATTAAACTTGGTTTATTACTAATATTTAAATACAAAATGATTAAAATCAAAATTGGAATTTATGTTCAGTTTTCATGATTTTATTTTTATTAGTGTATATCGACTTCTTCTATTTCCTATATATTTTTTGCCCTCACACCTTTGCGATGCTTTTTGTCAGCTGGTCGCTGCTCGTTGCTGCCACAGTGTTCCTGCTGCTTAACTAAGAACAATGTGACAGGTTCGTTTCTTTTGGTGGTGCATGCCACACACACACACACACACTACTCGCTCGTTCTCAACTTATTTATTTGCTGACAGACCTTGGCGAGTTGTGCATCGGTTTTTGCTGCTGTCTTTTGATTTATGGGTGGCAAACGTTTTTAACGACTTTTAGCTGGGTAAAATTTAAAATGTGCATTGATTGCTCCACATTGTGTAGCACTTAATTATGGCAAGAAATTATCGTAAATTAGCTTCGCTTGTGGCCACTAAAACTGTGCATTTTATTAACGCGTCTAGAGTAAAGTAAAGGTTTTTACTTCATATGTGAATTCCATGAATAATGCAAGCAAAACCAACCGAATGCCTCAGCTTCTGCCTCAGCCTCAACCTCAGCCATTTTCAAAACAGTCTAAACTCTTACCACAAGGCGTTGCAAGTACCCGCCTCCCCCCTCCCAGCACAGATTTACAGGAGGCTTACGTGCGCAATTGAGCGCCAAAGCCAAACATGCATATTTTCACTTATTATTTTCATATATCGAAGAAAAATAAATCTAAAAACCAGGAAGAAGTTTTCAAATATTCGACTAGTAGTTACCAAGTAATTGCACTGTTCATATGAATATTTATATTCGAAATGCTCATCAATTATTTAATTCATCAAGTTCAATTTAAATTCTATTAAAATATATTTAATTCACATCTAGTTGAGCATTTTCGCTAATGAAGCCTTAAAATCTGCAGTTTTGTTACAAATACCCTTTGGAATTTATTTCTGCAGGGCATAAAAGTTGGAAAAAAAAACAACACACAGGAAATCGACACACACGCACACACACATTAAGTTTACCCTGCCTATATATATATATAAATATATATATGACGACTCTGTTCGATCTATTGAGCCGTGAATATGTTGGAATATATAATCAAGTGTAACGCAACACGCCCTCTGCCAGTAGCAGCACCCCTCAGTCTGTCGAGGGGCGGGGAGGTGCATGGGTTTGGGGGTTGGGTCTGACACCCTTTACTCGTGACGGGTCGCACATGGCTGAGTCTCAAGTTGAGTCAATCACCGCAGCAGCAGCGAGAGTCGATGTGAGTCAACTCGAGTTGATTCACAAGGCAACAACACTTGCCTCGTTTGCCGCACAAGTGAATCATAATAATATTAAATTTGATTTTTAGCCGGCTGCTGCGGTAGGCAAAGGCACAGGCAACAACAACAACAACAAAAAAAACCAGTTAGAATGTGCGAGTCGAGTGTGCTCGACTAGCAGATACTCTTCATAGGCTGGCTGACTGGAGTACCAAATTTGGCTAACAATATTTTTGTGTTCATAAAATTTATGCAGTTTATGTTTGGGTATATAATAAATATATAATTAAAATGATATTTCTTTATACATTTGAAAATTATAATTTTACTGATATTACCAATAACTAACTATTAATAAAATCTCAATTCAAAACAAAAACTTAATAATTCAAATTTTAAGTCTAAGTTTGACTTGGCTCGACATAACTAAGTCAACTTCTTTGCTGATCAAGAATATATATAAATATCTGCTGTGTGTTATAATACGCACAACTTCATTATACACTTTTGCTCAATTTTTTAATGGGCTTAGAGTATTAAATGAAAGGACGATGTCGTCGCGTGGAAATTGCGCTGATTGCGCAAAAGTATCGATGACTTCTTGAACGCGTCTCTCACATTTCCTGCCCCCACCCTTCCCTTCCCTTACCTAAAAACGCCCTCTTTTTTTTTGTGGGCGTGTCGAGAGTGTAACAGAGCACTGAGCACTGAGTGCCTCCTTCTGCTGCTTAATCAAATTTAATGGGAGGGAGGGAAAGAGACTAAAATGTTCGACTTGGGCATACAAATAATGCAATTTGCCAGCAAAGAAACAGAAGTGCCCAACAACATTGTTGTTTAAAATAATATAAATCTATATGTGTATGTGTTTGTATGTATATATTATGTATGTATGTATGTAAGACACACACACAAAATAGTTAAATAAATAAAAGGCAAAAAGCGTTGGCTGCCAACCATTTGGCGTCTGCATTTTTATGGTTACTGCTGCGTTCTTCGGGCGATGCATTTTATATAGTTGTGGCTGCCTTTTATGGCTACGCCGCCGGCACCTGGCCAGAGTTTGATGCAGCTACAAGCAGTAGCACCACCACCACTACCACCACCAACTGCACCACCCACAGTGGTTGTAAATTTTATTTGTCGGCTGCCTCTCCTCGGCCTTGGCAACATTCTCAGCCGCTTTGGCAACAATCTTGCCAACGTTAGAATTTTACGACGGATTCCCCAGAGTTTATCCAGCACTCATGTGTGTAAATTACACACTTTGCCAAATTCCTTTCCAAAACTAATACAATACAGTTGCAACAAAGCTGCCAAATATTGCTTGGCTATCAGCTGCCCACCCACAGGTGGTTCTCAACGAAGCGAAGTGGCTAAACAAATATCGAATTTATATCTGAGTTTTTACATATAATCAAATTTCAAATCTGTCAGATTTGCCTGACAAGAAACGCAAAGTGTTTCTTTGAAAATTTCTAATATTTCTGAGAATAATTTTTGCTCTACTTCTAACTAAATTATTACCTATTCTATTCTACATCTGTGTATAAATAATTTCATTTAATTTATACTCTTGCAGAAGGTATTTTGATATAATATTAAAATTTGTTTCTTTTACTCTCTTTACTCTCTTGTAACCCAAATTAAACTATTTTGTCATATAAATATTAAGTTGAATCTTTCGATTTGTTTTATTAAATTTGGCATTAAACTAAATTAGCATTAGTATTCGCTCTGTAAGAGTCTTTTCTGGTGTCTGCCAACTAAACTTTTAATAGAATATTTTAAATTTTAGGCAATTTCATTCGTAGTTTCGCACTTAAAATAAATCACAGCTTTTTGCAGTTTTCTAAATGAAATCAAAGTGATGAATACAAAACTGTCAGATGAGTGCAATTATTTATTGCTGCCGGTGTCTGCCTTCTTGTAACTGTGTCTTTGGTTTTTTCCTTTTTTCCCCAACCCCCTTCTACGCTCTATCTGCCTCCCCGTTGCACATTGCTGCTGCAGTCGCTTGTCATTTGAAAATTTGATTATTTAGCGGATGTTTAATTGCACCTATTTAATTTTCGCATGTGTTACGCGGGCTAATTTGTATTTCTATGTTTTCATTTTCATTTTCATTTGCAATTGTCATTTGTCATTTGTCATTTGTATTTTTTTCTTCTTCTTCTTTTTGTTGCAACAACAATAAGAGCTGTTTGCCTGTGCGCTCAGCACCGGAGAATAACAATTAAACTAAATTTAAATTATATATATGTGTAATACTTGCTGCTGCTGCTGCTGCTGCTGCTGTTGTCCCCAAAAACCTGTCTGCCTCCCCGCGAGGCTGCTGTTGCCATAATTATATCTACTACATATAAAAACTATAGCAGAGGAGGCGGCAATCGTCGGTGGCAACATTCGTCATCGTCAACGTTGCTGCCGCTGCAGTTGTACTTATTGTTGCTGCTGTTGCATATTTATTTATTATTATTTTTGTAATGCGTTGCTTTGCTGCCGCTTGTTCGTTTGTTCGTTCGGTCTTTTGTTGGCTTTTTATTGTTGCATTATAATTTCTACTTAGCAAAACTGAGGATGTGATGCAACAACTGTTGCTGCTGTGTTTCTGCTGCTGCTGCTGCTGCTACTGTTGCTGCTGCTTTAATTTCATTACAATTTTTTGCTTTTGCTGTTGCTGCTGCTGCTGTTGCTGTTGTAGTTATTTCTCAAATAAATCGCATACATTTTGTATGCAATTATTTATTTTTTGCGCTGACAAAAGGCCGCCGTAAGTCAATGCAAAGAAAAGTTGTTATTATTGTTGTTATTGCTGCTATACCCTCAACCTATTAAAAATGGTTAAAAGGTATAATGAAGTTGGGCAACAACAATGTAACAGGCAGAGAAAAGTCGTTTAATGAATATCGATATAAATCGATTGCAGTAAAATATACAAAATTTATTGGCAGAATAATGTGGATCTACTGTAAACCGCAGATTTTATTATCTAACCAAAATATATATATTTATAATGATTTAACTACTATCATAAAAATTATTAAATGGTATCTTCTAGTCGAGCTCTCACGACTGGCGCCTTCTAACTATTTATTGTTACTGTTTGAGAAAAAGTCATTTGCATTATGCAGCAGCGCCGGAAATTGTTATTAGTAGTTAAGTATTTTTTTTTCTATTTTTTTTATTTGGCCCATGAATTGGACTTTTAAATGCTGCCTTTGACTTGGCATATTTTTGCCGTACAATCGTTTTTGTGTTTGTGTTTTTTCATTGTAATCACATGAAATTTATTTATATGCAAATGGAATTTAGACAATCAAATGTGGCAGCTGATTTTTTCACATGTGATTATAAATACAATTAACAACGCGTATATATTGTAATTTATATTATATATAAATATATATATATATACTTATGCAAAACTATGCTGAGCAAAAGTTAATGATACTTAATGGCCGACTTCCTGCAAGTGCTTGAAACACTCGACTCGAATGCAACAATATCCAAGTTTATCGCCAGCAACGCCACTTTGTCACATGCCACGGGCAACACGGCGTTAACAAAAGTTTAAATAAACCGCCAGCATAAAAATCTATAGAGCCAGCAAGGCAGTCAACCAGTTAACCAGCCAGCCAGCCAGCCACCCAGCCAGACAGCCAGTCTGTTGGCCAAGTTAGCAGCGCCCTTGCCAATGGCGTCATTCTCGGCGTCGACATCATGAAGTTCGCGGCTAAGACTTAACCAGGCACGAGCCAGCAGCCAGCCAAGAGCCAACCGCCAACAGCGTGCAGCGAGCAGCGAACAGCTACGAGCCAGGCCAACACAAAAAGAAGGAGAGAAAAAAAAGTGGCTAAAGTAAAAAGCTGTGAACAAAGCTTTAACTTTACAGCTTTCAACTAAATTAATTTACTTTTATGGCTGGAGCCTTGTGGCCGAGGACAACGTGCTCTATGCTAACCGAGTGCATTGTGCCTGCGGCTCTTCCCTCTCCTCTCCCGCCAACCATCGCTTAAGTATTGTTGGCCAAAACACTCTACAAGTGGGCTTAGTTCATTTGCTGGTTACTTTAGAGTCTGTTGTTGTTCTAAGTTTTACTTGATCTGAACAAATATGGATTTTTGATCATGATTAGATTAAACATTTAGTTCAAATTGGAAACAAACTTATGCAAAAAAATCTTTTTTGTCCTGTTTTAGCTTTAAATGCAGCTATTATCACTTTTATTAAGTTATATTTATATAGTCAATATATAAACTCAGTTTATTGTTTTTACAATATTAAACTAATTTACTTGTCAATTAAACTCGTGTCGGGAAAGGGTATTTCAACTGGCTGCACTTTTGCAATTACGCCACACTTTCCCCTCAGTTGGTATTGAGGTTTTAAGCGTGTTAACCAGGCGGTTAAGTTTGGTTGTTGTTGTTTTGGCCATTGCACAAATTGTTATAAATGTAATACAATTAAATATGTTGGGTGCCAGTTTTTGGGGTCTGCAAATGCCAGATTACGAATACGCCGCGTTGAACCGGCGCCAAATCAATGCTGTATTGTGGCAGCTGCTGTTGACCGGCTAGCTGAGGCCACAACTAATTCAAGCCGGCAATAAGTCAGCGGGGCAAACAAACGCTGACCGCAACAAAAGCCGCAAAGTGTCCGCAGTCGACGACCAGCCGCAACAAGAGAAAAACCCAGTGGAGCAGGGGGGCGAAGGGGATGGTGAAGGGAAGGCAGCTAAGTGCGAACTGCAAGGACTGACTCCCATTTTTATTATTTACTAAATTGGCGACAAATGCAAAGCAACAAATACAAAAAAGATGAAGAAAAAACCAAACAATGTGAAAAGGGAAAGAGCAAAAAAAAAAGTCCATTTAACTGTAGTTTCTCTAGGGGGTTTTTGTGGTAAGTGTGTGTGTGTGTGTGTGTCAATAAATACAAGCATAATAAAAAATGCCAAGGAAATTGCAGAGGAAAGCAAATAAAATTAATTGAATTCCAATCAACTAGAAATGCAAGCAGCCAACAACTACAAAAACAACAGCAACAACATTGCAAACTTGTAAAGGTGACCGGATAACAATTTTTAAAAAAAAAAAAACGACTAAAGAATAAAAAAAAGTATATAAAAATAATTGTCAAATACGGAGAAAAAAAATTGCATTTGGTTGTAAAACAGAACTGCAACTCTTCAAGCAGATCCAATGGCTATTTATGGTATACCCTGTAAATGGAAAGTGTACTCAAATGCAATTCTAGCTGAGTGCAGGGTATCTGCTCGCACAGCATTGCCAGCTTACCGCCAAATTCAACTTGCTTATTATAATGTAATTTTATGATTTCGACGCCATTTTCTTGCTAAATTATAGCATAAATAGAAATAGAAAGAAAAAAATAAAAATTATAATAAAAACGGGCCAAGAAAAAGGCGAGAGGTGAGCGGCCAGAAGGGGGGGTGGGTCTGCAGGCGCTACAAGCATGATGGGGCGGGGAGGGGGTTCGGGGGTTCTGAGTGTTGGGTAACGCGCAGTCAATTTGCATAAAACCGATCGATATTTTTGATTACATTTACAATACATAGAAAAAGAGACAGGCACCGGTTTCTAGTCGAGGTCGAGCTTCGATTCGGCAGGGCATAGGACAAAGGAGGGGGACGTGGGAGAGAGAGGGGGGAAGAGGACAGCACTAAATATATAATTTTGTCATTTAAATTGCCCTGTCGTCGCCGTCGCCGTTGTCGTCGTCATTGTTGCTGCTGCTGCTGCTTTTGCTGCTGGCTTTCAACGTTTCTGCTTTAGATTTAAAATGCGCTTAAATTCAAAATAAATATAATTATGAGTACCAACAGTGAAATGCAAAATTAAAGGACAAAGCTGACGGCATATTAATTATTACACAAGGCACAATTTACGCAAGAGCAGGAATAAAAAAAGAAATAACGCAGTGCTCTGTGACACCCCCCGCACACTTTTTTTTATATTTTCTTTTATTATAAATATAAAATTATAATTTGATCCCTGGGCGCAGGAGTCAACGCCGGAGCCATCACTGCCCACGCTCAGCGAAAGACAATAAAATGCGTAAGCAATCAAGAATTGACTAACAAAAAGTTTTCAGCTTCACTTCCGCTTTCTCTCTCTCTCTCTCCCTCTCTCTCTCTGCTGAACCTTTCCTCATATTTGTGAAGGCGCCGCTAATATTGTCTTAACTTTGTCAAAACTAAATCTTAAGCATGAAGTCTAAATTTATTTTATATTTAATTTTGAAAAATTTATTTCGAGTCTAAATGCACATAAATAAAATAGCACAAGAAAAAAATGGATATTCATTTATAAGTTATAGTTTGTGATTTAGATTTATAATAAAATATTAATCCAAATAAAAAACAGCATATCAAAATTGGTCAAAATTTATGTTATCCAAAACTACGTCAAATCTGTTCAGATTTTTTAACTCATGTCTTGACATGGTTTAACCCAACATTTAATCATCTATAAATAAAGTTCGCCTTAATCTTATTTGATCGAAATTTAACAACTTAATATTTTGTACGCCTCTGGTCTAAAAATATAATAAGAAATTTAGTTTAATTTTGTGACCTTTAACGAGGAGCAATTGAAATAATTGTCTAATAACGAAAATGGGAATGGATTATGACCAAAAGTGCGTGTTGTGTGTGCGACAAATATAAATATCTTTGATTGTGTGTAACTTATGTGTGAGTGTGTGTGTGTTGTGTGTGTTGCGTGTGTATGTGTGTGTGTGTTGCGTGTGGTAATTATACATATTTGTGTTTCCAATTACGTTCGGTGCAGCGAAACAATTTTAAAAATTCAATATAATGAAATTTACTTAATTGTATAACGCTCGTAATTAATTCACTTTGTATGCTAATTCGTGGCTAAGTGGCGTATTAAACTTTAAAATGTCTTCAATATTTATGTGCAATGCACGTGTCGATTATTACACGCAACAATCCCATGTGTGTGTGTGTGTGTGTGTGTGTGGCGTGTGTGCAAGTTCAATTTAATTCACATTTTGGCATACATCAGTGGAATGAGTAGTGTTAGAATATGTAATAGTTTCTTATAACTATTATTGGTGAAATTATTCAATGCTTAATTGAGTCAATAAAGCTGCAACATTTTGTGTCAACTTCAATGATAATGAAATGTGATAAGATTAATTTAAATTGCTCGTATTAAATGACAGCTCATCCGAATGGGCCAAAAGAGCAAAACAGATGTTTATATCAAATCTTTACGATTTGCAATCAATTGCAATTGCGTTAAGGATATTTGTGAACACTGAGAGAAAAACACTGCATTAGCAACGCAATATTATTGCTAATGTTTTGTGGCACTAAATTCAAGCATTATTTGGGGGGGAAAAAAAAATAAAAAGAGTAGTTTTTTAATTACAGGAATAAATATTCAAGGATTATTCTCTTTGCAGAAGGAATTATTATTATTTTATAAAGCATATTTATAAATGCCCGTTTAAAATCTTTCGCATATTATTTTTTTACTTATTTTCTTTGTCAAATTATGCAAGTCAAGCCCAAAAGTAATAATTAAACTAAAATTCGACTATATCTTTTAGCTCCTCTAGGAACAATCGGTTGGTTTATTAAAATGATATATTTGCAGTTTGTTTCCATTCTGCAAATGTATCCGTTTTTTGGCGTTTCTAATCTAATCAATCTTTTTTCAGCTTATGTGTATATTTATATATATATATATATATTGTCCATATATATTTATATGGTATGCATTGGTATGCAGGCAGTTCATGTTCATGTCGCCGACTCCGAGTTGGAGGTGAGCACAATTCCAAGCACCGTAAAACCGTAAAATTTACAACGGAACTACTCAAGACTGAAGCGTAATAAAATATTTGCGTTTTTGCCAACTGCACAGCACACACAGTCACACACACAATCACACACACACTCACACACAAATACAAAGTCGCCGCACTGACATTTTAAGGACTTTGGCCACCTTTTGGCAGACAAGCCCAAGCCCAAGTCGAACTCCAAGTCCAAGTCATCGTCCAGGCTCGTCCCCGGCCCGGCTATGACTCAGGCCTGGTACGTTTCCGTCGGGCGCTCCCCTTCACTGACTCGCCCTTCCCCGCCCCTTCTGCCATCGCTTGTCAGCCAGTTTACAATGTAAACGCGAAAATGCGACAGCAGTGCATAAAAATCCTTGGCCCTTTGGACGCTTGGCCCTGGCCATGGTGATTTTTATGCGTTTAAACAGTTTTCATTACAAAAATTGCATCGACGTCTGTGCGAGTGTTGGTGAGGGGAGATGGTGCGAGGGGTGGGGCGATAAGCAAGTGTTTCGTTGTCATTAAATCTGCAGCGATAAAATCAATTTATGTCAATTTCCACTTTTGATTATAACAGAAATCCAAATCCTGCCCGCCTCCCCGCCCCTTCCAAAACCACCACCAACAAGAGCAACAATAACAACAACAATATCAGAGAGAAGAAGAAGATGTCATTGGTTTTTAATTAAAAGTGAAAAGCTCGAGAGTCCAAACAAATCATTGTCCAGATGCAACAAACAAACATAACGCACACCCCTCTCCTGCACCCCCCCTTCAGTGTTGCTGCACCCTCATCTTTCATCAATTTATGCAATTTATAAAATAAATATATATATATATATAAAAAGGAATAATAAAATGAGAACCGCTCGCCGCTGCTCAGGCTCGAAAATTATATATATAAATATGTATATATTAAATATATATATGTAGTCAAATGCACGGCAAGGAATTTATTAATAATGCAAATACATAAAAACACAGAAATCAACCCCTGATTATACAGATACGAGTGTATACCCAGGCAGCGCAGCAGTCTACCACCCGCCAGTAAGCCAGTATACCCCCTCCATTCCTCTCTTTCCCCTCTTTCCACCCCGCTCCTTGGACAACCCACAACCTACAAGCCAACACAGTACACAGTTCTCACAATGCCGCGTCCCGGCTGCCTGCCTTAATTTATTATTTAAATATGAAAAAAAAGACGACGAAATATATGAAAATAAAATAAGTTATAAAACTCGATGGGTGCCGAAGCCAATATACTCTATAGGCATAGCTTGAGACCAACCTGAGATGTGCAAATGGATAATGAATTTAATTTATTTTCTATACTTCTTTCAAAAGTTTGCTAAAATACTCAAAATGCCGAAACTGAAACTGGTTTGCAGAGCTGTCATCGGAAGAGGAATCTTTATTCAAATTCAAACATTTTTGGGGCTAGTTACCGGAAGTGATAGTTCCAAAAATATCCAAATCTCAAATATCAAAATACAGAAAACACAAAAATGCTTATTGAGGGCTGAGTGCCAAATATCAATACGGAAGCAAATTTGGAAAAATAACATAATCTTTCCACTAGAAATCAAAAGTTTTACAAATATAAATATTATACAAACATTTTACCACATTTCTTATTATTACTTTATTTCTCTGTTTAAATTATATATTAACTAAAAATAAAAGATTAATGATATTCCAAAGATTGCAATCAAGTAAATTAAGACTGATTTAAAAAAAATAGTGTATGCAATAGGGAATACCGCTACTAGCTACTGACTTGGGCACCCTTTCAACGTTGGTCTTAACAATGAACAATTTTTTGCGACTTTGGCATCATCTAATATTTATACTTATATATGTAATATAAATATAATGATGCTATATAACGATGGAAGGGGGAGTTGGAGTAGGTACTGATGCTGGCAACGGGGCAAATATTCAATAATTTATAATTTAAATAATACCCACTAGAAAATGGGGCAAACGCTTGCTGCATAGGACAAAAGCAGTTCAGTTCAGGTCAGATTCAGAGTCAGACAGTTTGTGGGATGGAGGGGGAATGGCGAAAGGGGTGGCGGGGTAAGGGGCCTCAAGGTGAACTATGCAGGGTAGCAGTTGAATTTGAATATTAAACACGCAGACGCCAGCAGCGACGTCAGCGTCAGCGTCGCTGTCGATGCCAGCGTTGCCGCCTTTTATAATTTTTCATTAAACTTGGCAATAAAAGTTTTTTTTTCCAGCGCTTTCCCCATGCGGGCGCCTTCAAAAAGAAAATGTATGAAGGGAAAAAAAATATAAAAACGTATATAATAAATGACATTATGGCATATTTATGACTGCTAATAATTTATATGCAGCCATTGCCTCGAACTCTGCCGCTGCCGCTGCCCCACCCACTGCCGACGTCGCAGTCACCGCACTTGCCACAGTTGCAAAAGTTTATTATTATTTTTTCCTTCTTCTCGCGGTTTTTGGTTTAGCTCAAAAATGGCAGACGGCCCGAAATAAATTTAATTTTAGCAACAATTTTATATAGAAACCACTGTCGATATATACAAGTAAATGCAAATTGTGTGATCGGGGTTGTAAAATATTCACGCAGCTGGCGAAGGGTGTCGTTAAGATTGGAAACACCCATTATAATCTATTTAAAATAAGAAGTGGTAGCTGAAAATTATATCCACATAATATTCGGGTGTATTATGTGCTTTAAAGGTAGACTCTGATTATTTTCAATTTAATCGATTTCGGATGACAATAAAAAACGCAATTCTGAATAAAAAGTTTCTTAATTTATATAAAATAAATTGAGACATATTGTAGATTGGCAGTAAAAACTTAATTGTGATCGAATAATAAACGTTGATTTTTTATTGAAGCATTTATTTTTAGCAAGTGCATTCTAATTTGTAATTATATTTTATTTTGCTTTTTCATTTTCATTATAAAAATTGTCTAAACGGGAAATTTGTGTTGAGCCATTTGCCACTTTTGAGTTTGAAACAATTGTTGATTGTTCGTGCAGCTTATGTTGATAATTGTTGGCTATCTTTGCTTTGTTTGTCACCGCAATTTCTTTTAATATTTTATGGTATTCATTTTTATTTGTTTGTTTGTTTGTTGTTGTGTGCAATTCATATAAATGCCTTGTTGCCTGCCTGCTTGCCTGCCTGACTATGTGTATTTAAATGCAAACATAAAATTTATGTCAAATGTCTGCTTGACACGAAATATTTAAGTCAAATGCGCTCTGTCAGCTCAGCCAGACACCGTAAATACAGTATTAAATATATAGACAACAACAACAACAATCCGAGTAAACAAAAACAAAACCAAAAATGGATTTGATAAAAACATGAAGAAATTTGTGATATACCAGGAAAACTCTGCTGCAAAATCTGCTCGCAAAATACACATAATTATATAGCGCATAATTTATTGCAATTTGTGGTAAGCAATGGATAGAAAAAATATAATAAATAACATAAATAATAGATAAAACAATATAATAAAAATAAAAATAAATAAAAACGTTACAAGTAAATTAAGTTTTCCTCGTGTCGAGCCAAAGTTTATTTCTTTGCCTTGTGCCAATTAAATATGGCTAAACTGCGGGTGTGCCAGAAGTGTGAGTTGATATCTGACAGGCAGAGGAAGTCAATTAATTTGATGGATATATTAATATATAAGACGAATACTATAAGAGCTATAGTTGAAAACTATATATATATATATTAAGCGAGATGTGCAACCGAAACAAATTAATAATCAGGCAAAAGGTGACTTCTTAATAAATAAATAGTCATATTAGTCGATCTGTTTATTTAGGTATAATCGATATAGTCACAAGCGTTAACTGATTTTTGTACATTATTTTTGGTAATTATTGAGTTTTAGCTCAATTTAAATTTCCGATTGGGAACAGTTTCATCTACCATAAATATTGATTCCAATTACTGTTTTAATATATGAAAATTATTTTCTTGATTTTTCCGCACAATTGTTTAGTTTCACAGGGCATCTCTTAGTCGATCAACAACTAATTTTGTTTGAGCTTACTGGGCTTGATTGGCATTTAGTTGCTGTTCTTGTTGCTGCATTATAATTAACTCAAATATGTGTATAATGTTTATATTTATGAGTCGCAGATGAGCGTGAGGGTGGCGGGTGGCAGGTGGGGCAAGGGGAAGTTAGTTTGCCCAGCCCCCATATTTAAACTAAATGCACAATAAAAAAACATAACTTAACTGCTGGCTTTTTGTTTTCCATCTATTTCTGTCATTGTCATTTTAGTTGAATATTTCCCTCAGTGATTGTGTGGTTTCTGTTTTTTTTTTTGAAAGGGGAGGTTTGCTTTTACTATATTCCATTTATTTTTCTATTTTCTGTGCTTTTCGGCTGTAATTGTTTGTTGTAATTAAGGCTGAGCAAATAAAGTGCTTCCGTTGATTTCTTTCAACGCAAATAGTTAATTGCTAGCCATAGGCAACGCCAAACTCATTTCGACAATGCAGCATTGATTATTGTTATTGTTATTGTTGTTATTGTTGTTATTGTTTCAGTGTTGTTCCAATTTTGGTTGATATTTTAGCTATTTTTGCTGCATGTGGGGCACGATGGGCGTGCAACGGCAGCTTAACCGAATAACAAATTTGATTTGAAATTAAATGTATTCAACACGAATAAAACAAAAACACTTCGAATACCTTTTTCAAAAATTTTTGAGGAAAATAGTTAAGTATAATGCAAAGTGTTGAATCGAATCGAATAAATGAAAATAGCTATTTCTATAACTGGTTCTATTAAAATATTTTGAATGTTAGTTTTAAGTGCTGAATTTCAATCGGTATTTAATATTTATTCATAATATGTCGATATTTCATATATTATTTGTGATATGCTAATAAGAATTTGATTAAAAATGTATTCAGATTTTGGTTGAAGAATATTGACTTTTAATTGTATTCGCTATGTTTTTCAGCTTTGTTGTTATGGTTATTGTTGGCTAGGTATAAAAACTAAAAGACCAAATAAATGCAAACTTAAACTATAAAATAAACATTAAGCAAGCTAGAAATGCTTTTATGGCCGCCCAGAAGAAGACGACGAGCGATGAAGATGAAGATGCTGATGCTGATGGAGGAGGGAAGATGTGGAGTCGAAGGTTGAGGTGGCATGCAACTGAAGGAGGGTTAAGTGAAAGGGGAGAGAGGGCGAGGAGGGTGTTTGTATGCAGCAGTATTTACAATAAGAATATTTTGTTGCAAGCCCTAAAAAGAGTGGAGAGCCCAAAGCGGCTGAAAGCTGCAAGTACAGCTGCAACAACAACAACAACACACAAACACACACACATATACACAGCCCCAAACTACAATTACAACTTTTATAGTTTAATGAAGACGGCGGTGCAATAAAATTTAATTAAATATAATTCAGCAACAAAGTCAGTTTTATAGTTGCAACAACTCGGCAACGGCAACGGCAACGGCAACAGCAACAGAGACGACGACAGCATTAGAAGTTGCAGAAAACCCATTCAATGCGCTGTAAAACTTTAATTGTCATGACTGTTGTGGAGCATGGGGTGAGTGGCAAGCACTTGTGGCAGGTGCATAGTCACAATAAAATATTTGCACCATTTGGATGAGCAAAAAGCACTCAAGCAACAATACATTGTAAACCACATTTCTCATCGGACGGAAAAAGAGTCCAATAATATATATTTTTTTATTTATATATATATTTATATTTTCCCCACCCATTCTCTCCCTACCCCCATACATGCCACCATAATTAGATGCAGAGTCATCAACAGTTGTTGTTGTTGTTGCTGTTGACTTGAAATGAGAATTTATTTTAATATTGCTGCGCAATTTATTTTAATTGGAATAATTTTATTTGTCTTTATGTTTATTCATTATGCGGACTAATGAATTTTCCCAACCAATACCAACGCGGGCAATTTCACATGCGTTATCTGTCTATACATGGACACACACACACACACACACACACGCGCACATCTATATAGACAGAGGGCTATGGATATTAGTGGGTCTGGGTAGGTTCGTGAATCCTGCTCCTGCGACTGGGGTGCCTGGCTTTTGAATAATTAACGAGGGTGTCACTCAGCCCTCTGCGTGTGTATGTGTGTGTGGTGTGTGTGTGTACACGCTCATAATATTATTATATGTTATTTACCAAGAAAATGCTTAGTCAGCCTTATACAAATGTCTATGAATGTTCAAAATATAATTATAATAATAATTGAATTAGATTTATTGATTATTTGTATAGGGCAACAACAACAACAGCAACAACAAAACAGAACTTGCAACACACGCACAACGACAACAAGAGCAGCAACATTATTCATGAATAAATCCATTTACGAAGGGTAGTTGAGAGTCAAATAATGACGACAAAGAAACACAAGTCAAATTATATTAAATTGGTGGAGAATTCAACAAAAGACAACGAAACAAATTGTAGGAAATAAAATACTAAAAAAATTTAACTTATAAAAATAAACTGAATGTTTGAAAATTTGTATTAAAAAATTTAGAGGATTTAGTGGCAATATTGAGAGTTTCTCAAAATAGACACTTTTTCAATTTTAAGAATAATATTTATTTTTTATTGCTCATAAATTTTAGCTAATAAAAATAATTTCTCAAAATAGACACTTTTTAAATTTTCAAGAATAATATTTATTTTTTATTGCTTATAAATTTTAGCTAATAAAAATAATTGCCACTAGTTCAAAGTCTTTGAGGAAATGTTTGCACTTTACAAACGTAAAGCGGAAGCGGAAACAATATTCGATACGGTTTGACACAGGGTATATAAATGAACCAAACCAACTCTGATGGCACCCAGCAAATTGAACAACTAAACAAATTAAGTATTTTCTGCAATAGTTGCTTTTGTTGTTGTTGATGTTGTTGTTGCTGTTGCAAGTGCGTCGCAGGCAAAAGCCAGCAGCCCTCAAGCCAAAAACCGAAAGCCATTCAAAGGGAAAACTTAACTAATACTTGAGAGACGATGGCGTCATATACTGGCTAACACACACACAAGCACACACACACACACACAAACACAATCGCTAAATTTTGCGCGCGCTTTTCTTAAGCGAACATCTTCGTCGGCGACTTTGAGTTCGACTTCCACTTCGAGTGCGACTGCGATTGCGTGAGAAAGGGGGGGCATAGTCACATGAAGTGTGGGGCAGAGATGGAGTGGTGGGAGTATATGGGGCAGCTGTAAGCTGCAAACTGAGACTTGTGACTGTGACTGCGACTGCATTCTGCTCTTGGGTCGACCTCGGCATCGGCGCTGCTGCACATCGAAGGACGGTTTTCTGCTGTGTTTTGCTGGTCGCCTGGTTTTGGCGCAATGTCTGCATTCAACTGCATTTTTGTGTTGCGGCTGCCGCTTGCCGCACTAGTAGGAACTGCAGCGCCAAATGCAGCACGCAACAAAAATTTAGCGGTATCTTATTTTTTTTTTGGGGGTTGTTAGTAAAAGTAGAAATTTTTTTGTCTGCCTTAAAAATTTCGTTGCATTTTCGCATCGATTTTGTCAGCTGTTTTTTGCCCTTACTTTTTTTTAGCCACTTTTTTTTTTTTCTTGCACTAATCATTTGGAGGTGGGTTTTCTTGGGCACATGGGAAATTTGCGCTCACTGCAAAGTTTTGGTGTGCTGCAAGAAAAGAGCGCAACGTGCAACGTGTGAAAAAGTTTTGTGCAGTTGCTGCACGCAGTTTTCATCTTTTCTTTGTTTACTTTTTATTTGGTTTTGGCGTGTTGTTTTTATTGTTGGAAAACAATTTCATTTTGTTTTAGTTGAATTATTATATTTGTAAAAGTTCTGCTTATGAATTATGGCTCACTAGCTGTAAGTGTGTGTGCGTGTGTGTGTGTGTGTGTGTGTGTGTGTGTGTGTAGCTGAAGGCAATGCACTTACTCGGGGGTTCATTGCAGTTCAATGCCTTGTCGAACCACAGATATCGATAATATATCATTCTATATAAGTAAATTGTAAAAACAACTTTTGTTTTATGTGCTGCATTGAAATGTGTTTACTGAATTTTTAATATTTAAGTTGAAGAAGGGAAACTTATTTAAAGCCAAATCGTATGTATTTTATATGAAGGAAAAGTCTTTTTTATTAACTTGAGATTCACAGTTGATTTAGTTATATTCGTTTGTCCGTCTGTATGAAGAAGTCGATCTCAGAAATGATAAGAGTTAAAGATTTCACTACATATTTATTAGTAGTAGTAGATATATTGAGCTCTCTCGACTAAAACATTCTTACTAGTTTCCCCTTAAAAAATAAAGATTTATTTTTCTGATTAACTATTCCTACAAATTGTCGACAATCTTTTTACTCATCAAGACTACATATTTCAAAACCCCTTCTGCATCCTTTTGTACCTGTCAACGAGTGTTTACAACAATTCTAAAATTCTAGATTTATATTTATTTTTCTTTGTGTAATCAGCAACTTTGCATATCTTAACAATTATCAGTTATCAATCAGTTGACCAACTGTGGCAAATGCCGCTTGTATTTTGGGTTGTTGTTGCTTTTTCCCTTTATTATTTGAGGCACGCATTTTTCTCTGATGAGATATGAACACATTTAAATTATGAATATGTGTAAATAGTGTGTATGCGTGTGTGTGTTTGTGTGTGTATTAACAATGCGTCACTGCAGTAGGGCACTGCTGTCCCCAGCTCCTGGTTTTAAGTGCCGCCCTCGGCCTTTGCTGGGTGCGCATATCATCAAGAGCAAATCTCACTCAGCCATCTGCATTCATCTGGCCTGCTTTGCTGGCGATTATTATATATATTTGCTCAATGTGGATTTATATATATACCCAAAGATATATCTTTGTGTACATGTATATTTATATATATTATATTTTTATGCTAAATACGTAGCAAAATCCCTCAAGGGCTTTAACAAGGGCAGTTTTTTTTTTATTATTTTATTTTAAGGGTTGCACTTTTGCTTGAATATTTGCTGTGTCAACTTTGTTGTTATGTTTTTTTTTTTGTATTTTGTTGGATTTTGTAACCAGTGTAACTGAGCCAAATGCGTTTGGCTTATTTGCGATTTGTGATTTGCATATTTCATGTGTTGCTTTGTGTCTCTCCCTCTCCCTCTCTCTCTCTCTCTCTCTATCTTTTTCTCTCTTAGTGTAAAACCCTTTTCACGTGTAATCGTTGCCCCAAACACCCAATTAGTTTTTTTTTGTATTGTTGTTGTTGCAGTTGGCAAAGTTGAAATGAGAATAACAAATTACAAATTACAAATTGCATCTACATAGATTATAGATTTCTTAGAGTTTTGGTGTATAATCATCTACCGGATATGAATTAATATTTCTCTCCCTCTCTCTCTCTCCTGCATCTCTGTCACACACATTCTGCGTGTTTTTTTTTTTTGCTATTCCATATTTCTCGCGCGCTTTGCATTCGCAAACAGCTCATTTGGCTTGGCTTTCAGCTGAAATACTCTTTCCTTAAAGGTATTTGACTTTTTTGTTGAATAATGATTTGCAGTTATTTTAATGAATTTAGGTTGAGGATTGAAATTCCTTAAATTAATTGTACACATTTAAAAAAAAGTATTTAAAAATTTGAATAAAAGATAGATTTTTAATAATTTTAGTCTTTTTATTCAAAAGTATTTATAATGTAACTAATTCTTAATTTTCGCAATTTTCATCTTTAATCGGATTAGTTTGGAGATCGTCTAAACTTCTTGTTATGTTGCTAAAAGTAAGTTTTCCATTTAACAGCAAAGAAAAATCAAAGAATGCTTCACAAAAATTAATTTGTTTATTCTTTTAAGAGTATTTCCCATTCGTTATTAACTTAGCCAGCTCAGCTGGGTTCCCTTTATGCTTTGGCCATTTGTCGTAATTTGTTATTAGTTTTCTGTGTATTTTTTCCTTCATTTCTTTCGCTTAGTTGGGTTCGTTGTGGCTGCTTTCCATTGAAATCATTTACATATTGCAAAAGTCAATTGTAGAATGCACATACACCTATACACATACATATATATATATATATTTATATATATATATATATATATAAGGAGGGGGACTTTAATCAGCTGACTTGTGTGCCCTGCATTATTTGCTTTGGCCAACTCTTTGGACCTGGCCAACGATTTGTTATTATTATTATTGTTGCCAGTGTTGTACGTGTTGCTGTTCTGTGCACTGCAGCCAGTGTTGATTAATTTGCGCTGAAACCCCCCTAATTTGAACACCTTGTTCTTTTGTTTTTTCATAATTGCACTGCGCCATATATTTCATCAGAGTTGAGCATTTGCACTTTTGCAGACTTGGCAAATTGCGACTCAAAATTGTATTTTAAAAACTGACTCAAATGTCAATTAAAGTTGCTTGTGATTATAGTGTGTGCATTGTAAAGGTGTGTGTGTGTGGGTGTGTTTGTGTGTGTTTGGGTGTGTGTTGCTGTCGAGACTGTAAAAATGATTGCTGCATAGTTGGAGGCGCACATTCTGTGCAATTCTGCGTATACGCAATGAAAACTTGGCCCACACAGCCAAAATCAAATTCTGAGTGTGTGTGTGTGTGTGTGGGTGTGTGGGTGTGTGGGTGTGTGGATATACTATTAGGCACTCCAGACAGACGACTCCACATATTCTGTTGCTCAACGAAATCCATAACATTTTTGGGGCACCGTTTGCGCATTCTGCCTCCAATGCCAGCCTCGTCTGCTGGCTCCTAACGCTAAAACAGTACGATATATATATATATATATATATATATATAGATATATATTGTATATATATATAATGTGTGTATGTGGTATATCTGTGTATACGTTTCTCTGTGCAGTTATAGAGAAAACGCGTTGCTAACGGCGACCGCAGCAGACAGCAGTGCATGCCCCCAACCTGCCTGCCCCTAACAGCGCACCTACCTCGAATCACTTCCCCCCCGTACTCTTTTGGCTGCGTCTGCGTCTGCTGTTTGCATATTAGGTGCTGCAAGCCTCATGCTGCGTATGCAACTCGAGTCTCTGCTGCTGCTCCTGCTGCCATCGAAAGGAGTCGTAGGCTGGGCAATAGCTGTTGGTCATGTTCAAATACACACCAATACACACACACACACACATACACCAGCACACACACACACACTTGTGCGTGCGTGGCAGTTGCCAATAACAGGCTCAACGTTATTTTCGTTGAGCTTGCTTTTTTCCTTTGACCAGCACCCTGGCGCCCTGCACATTTGTGGCACACACACCCATCCACACACACACACACACACACACACACACTTACACACACTTACACATCTCTTTAGCCAGACGCATTCATTTGTAAAGCTAAAACACATGGAGGCGTTTGGGTTTTTTGGGGGCAAACCCATTTGCTGCTCAGCCCTTTTAACGCACCTTTTGGTGCCCCAAAAGTGTTAATGAAACACATTTGAGACCATAAAACGCACAACTCACTGTTGCACTCCAACAGCAATTTTATGGCCATAAGTTCTAACGTATAATGTATGCTATTCGAAATTAAACAAATCTTCTCTGAAAAGGTGCAGCAATTTATGCAGGCAGCATTCATCGATCCTGGAATAGACCAAGAAGTCACCCAACCAAACTGGAAATCTTACTGATTCGGTTAGGATAATCGTCAAAGCAAATTTTAGCATATTGTGTGAAATTATGCAGAAAAAGATATAGTTTCAGGCAGAAAACCTCAACTTTTTACAAAGGATTTGTTCAGTTCGATAAATAAACAGTAAATCTTACATAATGCATACTTACAATAATAATAACAATTTACTAAAAATAAATTAATAAAATGTAAAAAAAATACCTAGCTTTATACCTTAAAATAGAGATAGAACTACATTATTTCTTATCATTTTTTATTATAAAAATAGGCAGAGAAAGATGAAATAAATTAGAGAAACTTCTTATCAAGTCAAAGCAGATGGAAAACCTCAACTGTTAACAAATTTTTTTATCAGTAGGGTAAATAAATAGTAAATATTAAATGTTGAAATATTAATAATGGTAATAAAAATGTACTAATAATAAACTAATATAATGTACAAATATCTAGCCTGTAAAGCCCTATCAGCTTTAAGATAGAGAAAATGTATTTCTTATCATTTTTTAATTATAAAATATAATAAAATTTTAATATGTTGCCTAACTAATTTGATACAATTATTCAACGTCAAATGTCCAATTAAGATAATAATGCACAGTTATCCAAGAATAGATATTCATTAGAAACTTTTATATCGAGATAATGCTAAATTGTCCTATCTAAAAAATATTGTATCTGCAAGCTGCAAGCATTCTTCAATTGTAATTGCCTATTTTTTTTTTAGATAGAATTTTTTTCTTTCTTTCAGCGAGATTTTGTAATTTCCCCGCTTAAAATGTTATTATTGGCACTTTTGCTTTGTCTGTTCAGTTTGAGTCTGGGCAGGATATATGCCGCGCCCGCTGCCATATAATTTCATTAGTATTTATATTTCTAAATATAGCGCCAGGCGTCAGTTTGTCATATTTTTTTTTTATTATTTTTTTTTTATCTTTTTTTATTTGTTGTTGTCGAAAGGCAGACAAGAAAAACGTTTGCGACGTTCACATTTCATATTTCTTCTTGGCCTACACACAGCCTGGCAGTTATTGCTTTTCCTATGCCAGTGTGTGTGTGTGTGTGCAACATTCCAGTGTCGTTTCCCGGTTCTCGACGTTCATTGGCAAAACGCGGCATAGAAATCGAATTAGATTTTTCCGATTGAATTTTCTACATTTTTAATTGCTTTCGACGTTTCAACTTGTCGACATACAGCCCCCACCCCCCTCTTTTCATTCCCCCTTTACAACCACTTGTCCCCTAATTCTACGCCCCCCTTCAACCCCCTCCCAAAAGTGACCCATGCATTTTCCAAACTCCCATTTCCATGGCCATTCGCAGCTGGTTTGAAATTGTTGCTGGCTTTTTAGCCAATTTGCGAATCTGCTGACATTTATGGCCATATTGCAGAGTTATTCATGTATTCGTTATTCATTCGAATATTAAATGCAAGCAAGTAAATCAAAAATCTGTTCATCGGCTAATTTACTTTATGGCTTTTGCATTTTTCCCAACTTCACAGCCTAATTCAGAGCAACTAAATAAATAAATAAATATGCGCAAATATATTTAATTTATTGTTCAAAACAATTTGCTCGATTGAATGAGGCTTAAAGGCATATTAATCTGTAGATGCTTAATTTTGTATAAGTTTATCATTTTATAGTAAAGTTTGTAAGTGTAATTCGCATATGTTTTTATGTTGCAAGTCAATTCACATTGGCAATGTTTTTTGTTGAAGTATCTGCCACTTTTACTCAATTTATTTTTTACTCGTGCACTGTGTGTATTTGTATCTGGTATCTGTATCTCAGCCGTATCTGTGTACAAGTCTGACTGGCAAAATAAATAGTTAGCTGAAGGAGCACTCACTGATTCCCCCAACAGAGATTTCTCATGCATTTAAAATGAATTCAACAAAAACAAAAATATAAAGTAAATAATTGCGGCTGGCTGCAATGGGAAATGAAATCGAAAGATATTTATCTAAAAATAATAAAGTTTCGTTCGAGGCCATCTGCAACTGTCTGTCCATTTGTCTGATACTCTGAGACTCCTCAATGAGCCGACTCTGCCTTAATTTGTAAATGATTTTCGAAAAAACGAAACGAAGATGAAAAAATTCATATTTACTTTTTAATATCAAAATCAGCTTATAAATACTTTTCAGCTTTACCACTTTTTCGAACCAGCTATCTGTCTTTTATGGCTATAAAGCTGCAGCAGCAGCATCTTCCGCATTTGTTTGTAATTTACTTTTATGCTTTACTTAATTGCATTTAGATGCATTTTTATAAATTACAGCACATGTTGCTGCCGCCTGTCTTTCCCCCCCATCTGCCTACATCAAAGTTGAAGTAAACATTAAAAAAAAAGCATTCACATCAATTCGTTGCCGACACTGCACTTATGAATTTTATTATTATATTACCACAAAAAAAAATAATAATAATACAAAATTGTAGCTATTTTTTGTTGTTGTTGTAAAGGCGGCTTTTTGAGAAAAAATTCAATTAAATATTACAACAATTTGAGGCGTTCTTTCTCTTTCACCCCGGCCAGCATTAATTACGCCAAATGTAACTTGCTGTATCTCTCCCGATTTATGTGTGTGCGTAACTGTATCTGTATCTGTATCTGCATCTGTATCTGTATCTTTGCATCAGAGCAGCAAACATGCTGCATAATATTAGTTTCTAAGAAGGCCAACAGCGGGGCCATATAATAACCATATAATGAAGCAAACAAATGAGCAAAGAACAACCACAACAATAACAACATTATTCTCTCCACTTCCACATCTTCTTTCGGTACTGTTTTTTTTTTTTGTGAGTGTTTCTACTTGCAACTACAAGATACAGATACAGACACGGCTCTCCTACAACAAAAACAATTAGCCTACTTTAGTTTCTTGCCTGACAAGTGGAAATAAAATTAAATACAATATGAAAATACAACAACAAAAAAAGGCGGGAGTGTGCGTGTGTGTGTGTGTGTGTGTGGTACTTAGTTAAATGCAGCTACAGCAACAGATACTTTTATATCTGCAGATACTTTATGTTTATACTTGCATTTGTTAGTGTGAGTGTGAAGCAAACTGTGTTCCTGATATTTGTTTAAATGAGGCAATAGCACTTTGTAAGAATGCATTGCAGAGTTCGACTAGAAGATACCCCGTACTCAAGTCTGCAGTTCAAAAGTTTTAGAAATTTTTTGTATTTTTGCGACGAGTTTTTACAGCTTATCCTAGGTCTGAATATAAATATTCTCGATTATAGAAATAGCTATCGATAATTGATTTATGTATTTTATATTGATAAAACAAGCAAATTTTGATCTTGAATAAAAGAATTTTTATTTCAATTAGCTATTTTTTATTTTCTCTGATATCCGATTTTTTACTGATTCCGATCAGGAATATATATAATATATGGCATACTGCTGCTGGCTGTTACAACACAGTTTATACACCTTTTCAATGAATTCAATATAGAGTAAAACACACGAAATTAATTACAGCTTTTTGTGTGTAGCCATCATATCTTTTTATCTGATGCGACGCATTTGTATCTGTATCTGTTGCTGCTTCTTCTTCTCTATTTGTACTCAAGTAGTTTTTAGTTATTATTGTTATTATTTTCCCATTTCTACATACGTGTTTTGACGACGGCGACGAGTGTTGAGAGATATTGAAATTTATCGCCGCTATTTTGTAGCAAATGCTCGTAATAATTGTCTACCCCAACCCCCCGCTCTGTTTGCTTTCCTGCGAGTCATCGTTGTATAGTTCAATATATATGTATATATATATATTTATACTTTGTCTTTTCCATGAATTTATCTCACACTCGAACACACACACACACACACAGTTACACACTCACGTATCATCATTTGGCATGTTTTTATTTTCGCTTTATCTTTGGCAATGCATCTTATTATAATTTTAATTACAAGTTGTTATGAGGAAATGTTAATTGCTTCCGTTTACGAAAGCCGATAGTTATAGACCCGCGTATATATATATATATATTGAATACATGCCTAAGCATATTATAAAATTAACATATATATATGTATATGTATTTGATAGAAAGCTGTAGTTAAAGTTCGACTATAGCTGTGAGGTTGTTAATTGTGAAAAGTACATTTTTAATGAGTGCTCTTTGCGTGAGCCCTTTGCCACTTAATGTATAAGTTATTAAATGGATTATAGCTTAAGCTGATTTAAGTAGATTAATTTGCATATATGTTGAAGAGAGTATGAAAAGGCATCTGAAATACCGGAAAGAATATATTCTCTTGACCGGGGACAACAGCTGCGTCTTTAATTTAGTCGATTTAGCTTTGCTCTTTTTATCGCATTTAATTTAGGAACTATGAATAAAAATTTTTAATATATGTTCTTTCATTCTCCACACCTAGAAAATATTTATTTTATTTTATTGTTAACTGTCCACATTTAGCGAATTTCAATATACATTTTTTTCACGATAGCAATAAAAAACACAAATTCGAAACATAACTTTCTAATCGAGAAGATACAGTCGAAATAATATTATTAATAATTTTTAGAGCATTTTTTAAAGATATGACACACTTTATGGTGATAAAATCTAGACTTCTTCTTCTTCTTTAATGTAAAGAGAAACTCAGTTCGTCAAAACAAAAATATATTGATACATTTTCAAACAATAAACGTTTTAAAAAAAAATATCTAGTTTTTTTAAGAGGCAGTAAAATTTTATTATTATTATTTTAGGACTAGTCTTATTATAAATTTAAATAAAAAATTTCTAAAACAAACATAAAAATTATTAAATTTAAAGACTTTAATTTATTTTATGTAAATACATTTTTGCCATTCGAACTTTTAATATTTTCTTATCTATATATATATATATATATATATATATATATTTTAAGTATTTCTGTGTTACTAAATTACAAAAATAAAAAAATATATATATAAATATATATATATATATATATGTACAGTGCCATTAAATTGATTTTCATAATAACTAAATTAAAAAGCAGCAAGCGCAGTAGTGAGATTTATAGATGGGTTATCTTCCAGTCGAGCTTTCTCGATTAGCGCCTTCTTACGCGTCAACTTATTGAGTAAGCAGTAGCTAAGTCTAATTAAATCAGACATTGTTATGTCAGATGTATGATGCAAGAACTTAATGCATCTTTCTATGATGCGGCAAGTTGATGCAGTTGGCAATTAGTTGGCATTGCATTTATTATGAATTTCCTGTTTGTAGAACCCTTCTTTTCTTGGCCATTCGTCAATCTGTTGGCATTAAGATCTTTTTTGTTTTGTTTTTTTTTTTTAATCGTGGCTTTTTCAGCCAGACAGCTAACGCAGGCAGCATCATCAATTAGACAATCGCTAAGCTAGGCCCCCGTCGCACCCCTCCCCACAGCGGCAATCTACGTCTCCCTTGCCACGACTATGTAGGCCAACTGTTTGCCGCTTTCTCGCCCATTGCTATTGCTGTTGCAACACATAAGAATCAGCAACATAGTTGCGGCTCATAAAAAATTGCGCAAAAACAAAAAAAAAATAAAAAAAAATAAAAATAACAACAACAAGAACAACATAAATGGCATGAAATAAAATTTATATGAATAACAAAAGCAACAAAAAGCAAGAGCAACACGAAGAAGATGAAGAACAGTTTACTGCTCTGCACTCTCGGCGAATGCAATGCGAAACGTTCGTTGCAACAAACAACGTGCAACGTGCGTCCGGCATAAAAATTGTGTTTATGCGTGTTTGGTAATTTTATAAAAGTTAAATTAGTTTTAAGACCATAAATTGTGCTGTGTTGCCTCTGCTCTGTTTATGCCGCACATCCCCCCCCCCCCCCCATCCCCAGCTAACCCCTCCCCGTTCCACAACCTTTGCTGCCCATTTTAACTTTTATTACTTTTAATATAAAAAAGCTGGCTCCGCTGTTGCAAGCAAGAGGAGCCGCTAGCCAGCTGAGCTGTAAAACTGCATGCTGCCATAAAAAGATGCAAGCAGCATTTTCACATGTTGCTCGGCAACATAGCCTACTACTACCACCGCCACTTGCAACATTGCATCAAGAAGCAATTGCAACAGCATTTGCAGCCGCAGCAATCGTAAAATGACTCAAATGCTTTGCGTTTTGTTCTACAATTTTATTATTTTAATACCCTCGCCGAGGGTATTGGAGCAAAGTCTACGACTACGTAAGGAATAAGAATATATATGCATATATAATCTGATAGATTCAGCTGTGCAGAAACTTTGATTTAAAATTTCTCATAGACAATTTCATTGGATTTTAGACTTAGCCTTGTTTGCAGAGCATTTCACAGTCGACCTGCATTCGCTTGGACACTGTTAATTGTGATGATAGCCGCTTGCCACACAATGTTGCATCGCAGACACTTGGGTAAATGATTATCACATTTTAATGATTAATTCTAATGATATGCGACATGAAAATGAAATGGCTATCAATAAAATCAGACATTTGCTTTAGTTTTTTTCTCTCCTTTCATTTTTTTTTCCATTCGTTGTTTGTGGCGCCACAGGCAGCATTCGCCATTTGGGGGCCCAAGTTAATTGTGGTAGTTATTTCTGTTATTATTCCAAAGAGTTTTGCTCTACACAGCATAGCTGTGTGTGTGTGTGTGTGTGCATGTGCAACATTGTTGCAAGTTGCATTTGACGCTTTTACGAGCCATTTTTATATGCTTACTTAGTTGATTAAGGGCGTGGCGCCAATGGGCAGATGTTTAGATTTCGCACACAGCTATTACTACAACAACAACAACAACAATGGCGTGCTAACGCCGCCAATGAGTTTTATGACCAACAAATCCAAATACAACAAAAGAATAAAATACTTTATTTTCAAAATGTTGCAGCAGAAATATTTTTATTACTTCTACTCAAAAACATTTCTCACTCGCACATTTAGATACATTCTATATATATATATATATATATATATATATATATATATCATACCTAGCCGTGACTTACAAATTTGTAATTTATGAAGCCATCATAAACCGATATACAAAGAGAACCGTATAGAGAAAGGTTCTAGAAGGGAAAAGAATAGATGTGCAAGTTAAACCAATAAATAAGAAACATAGAAAATATTTGAAAGGGGGAAAAAACAATACAAATTAAATTATAGAATAGAGGCAAACATATAATAAATTGTTTCGAACAGAATACAATTTATAGATGTCAATTGAGTAAATTCCGAAGAGGAATATTTATTTGTATGTCGAAAATTAGAAAATTCTAAGGCCTTATCGATTTGCTCCTACAAATGTTATCAATTTCTCAGCTATAATCATTTTTAACATTTTGTCTAATCGGAAAATTGTCGCTTTTCCATAGCCTTTAGTTGATTCAATATACGCTTCAGCTAACTATTCTAGGGTATATTAAATGCCATTTGGGAATGTTTGTTTTATTGTGGCACGAAAATAAGACTCCCAATAAAGTGTTTGCAATAAAATATATATATACAGATATATTGTGAAATTTATAGATATATATATTATACATATATCTAAATAAATATTAGGCCAACTGTTTATTACCATTGTATAGATGTGTGTGTGTGTTTAAGTAGATATGGGAAATGAGAATGAGAATGTATCGTAATTTGTTTTTATGCGCAGTTTTGTTGACGACTTTGTCGCTGGCGAACTGAGCAATAAAACTTTATGCATTTAGTTATAAATATAAATAATTATTATCTACGGACTTGTATTGGATTTCTAAACACAGTTACAGATACAGATACAAAGTATGGGGCGGAGGGGGGGAGAGGAAATAGCAAACAAATTCATATTGTATTTGCTTTTGCTTTTACGACTTGCCCCTGTGCGACAGCTAAAAGGCAAAGCCAAAGCCAAAGCCAAAACCAAACCGAAAACCAAACCCAAACACAATAAGGCTAAGACCGAAACGAAACCAAGTCGAGTTGTGGCCATTATAATAATAACAACGTCAATAATGTTATTGTTATAATAATAATTTGAAATTCGTAACTTTTGTCGTTTTATTAATGGGTCAAACGTGTGCGAGTCAATTCCACTCTATACAAATATATATCAATTTATATATATATATATATGGCCAGACTATTGACGTTGACTTCCTCTACTCCAACCCCCCCTCACTCCATCATCTACTCCGCCTCCTCTTCCTGCTCTGCCACAAGCATTGCACTTACCTCAATGTTTACATTTCACTCTATTTAAATAATAACTTTAAAGTTTTAAATGCTTCAAGTCACAAATATTTACACAGCCCCAAAGTCTCTGGCAGACAATGCACAAACACTTGCCTAAAACGTTTAACAGACAGATAGAGATAGAGATAGAGATAGAGAGAGAGAGGAAGGAGAAAAGACACTTGTCATGTTTGCTCGACTTTCTATACCGTGTAATAATAATATGAAATTTATAAGGAGCTAGTTTTTTATGACTTTAAATCCTCCGTTATTTTTCGTATATCCTTTAATCATAGCTTTAGCTTTATTGGGCTAATTTCAAGGTATATCAAATATTGTGTGTATATCCATATATATATATCCATATTTGACAAAAACTAACACAATCTCCAACTAAATTAAAAATCAGGGTGTCAAAACAGAAAACGAGACTAAATAACTATTTTCTAAGAAATTATATATCCATGATCGCTGGTGCATACCTGCTTAGGGTATCTGTCAGTCGATCACACGCACTTCTTCATTAACATTTTAACTTTGTTTTAACACATTTTATTTGTATTTAAGTACATTTATTCAAAGACATGCCAATCAGCTATGAACAATATTTAGTTATTTTCTGCTTTTGTCTTTCAATGGAAAATTTTCATTGCTGCTGTCAAAATTGTGATCGACTTATTTGAACTGTTTCGAAAATGTGGCATATTCAAAGTTAAATTCTTAAGCAGTTAACCTTGTGGTTGTTGTTTTTTTTTTTTTTTTTTCTTTTTGTGAATCAATTTTGAGCTGTACAGTATCTTCGTGTATGAATTGCTTTGTTATTTCCTTGGTAAAATGGCGTCTGCCATAAATTGAGCTCATAATTTTTCATTGCATTTTCTGGCGTTCCCAATTTTTCCCATTGCAAAAACATAATAAATAAAATATAAGTATAAGTAAGTCGTAAAAAATCGCATATAAAATTTAATGCGCTCGAAAATTATGCGCAAACTATTTCAGGAATTATACACACAAACTTACACACACACACACCAGCCACCCTCCACCCCCCTACCCATACACAGCTCCTACTTATTTGTAAAATACAAAGTTCCCAAAAAAAAATTACGATGAAAAGTGCGCACGTTCAGCGTATGCGTAATTTATTTGATAAGCGCATAAATAAAAATTCTATCCAACCACCCCAAACCCATCCCCCCAGCACTTCCCTCAAAAACTAAATGCAATAAAAATGCGGAACGAAGAACCGAAAATACATATTTAAAATAACAAGCAATTGCGCAAAAGTAATAACTTATAAAATATTAAAAATGGAAAGAAGCGAGAAGAGCGAAGAAGAGCAAAAGAGAAGCAGCAGCAGAAGCAGCAGCAGCAGCAGCCGCCGCAGCAGCCACAAAATTTATTGGCCCACGTATTTTGTTTGTATTTGGCCAGCAGAAAAAAAGGTAGCCGCGTTTCTAGTCAAAACTTTTGCGGCTCACAGCAACAAACCCAAAGCTGCAGCTACACTGAACAAAATAAAGAACAGAATAAAGAAAAAATCGTATAAAAAGTAAGCAGAGCCATACAAAATCAATTTCATTTTATAAATAAATTTTAGCTATATATATGTATTTTCGATAGTTATAAAAAACATATATCTTTTTTTACCAAAAATATATAAGTCTTAATCAACTTCAAACAGTTTTGAGCATATTTTTTCATATTCAATTACACAGTAGTAAAAAGTCTCTAAGACGATCATATATTCTTGATTTAAGATTATATAAATCTTAATTATAGGTTAAGATTCTGGTTTGTGGTTTTATCATTCTTCAAACTTTGCAATTTGGTTTATTCTCTCTGTAAGCAGCGTCAGTTATGGCAACAGATACAGATACATTTTGGAAAAAGTTGTATTCACAAAACAAATCGTACGGCATCGAAAATTGCCAGCCAACAACAGCAACAACAACAGCAGCAACAGTAACAACAACAACAACAATGTTGGCGTCGTGTCCTGCACCTTGAATTGACTGGCTGCCTTTGGTTGGCATATGGATAATAATTTCTGAATTCCTTCTCATTTTGATTGCGCCTAATAACTGAGTAGTGGATGCCGCCTCTGCCTTTGCCTACGTCTGTCTTGCCAATTTGTGTGAGCCAAGTCTGCCAGCTTGCCTCGCATCGCATCGACTCCACTCGATTCGTATTCGATTTCAACTCTAACGCCGCCTGGCCGCAAAAGGCCAAGACGTGTGCAGGAAGGGAAAAGGGGTGGGGGGGGGGGCGGCTTCAAGATTGCCGTCTGTCTTGGCCAAGTTTGCAGCGAGTCTGCCGCGCGTTATTTTTGTTACAAATATTTTATTCCAATGCCATATATTTTATTTACTGTCCCTCTCTCTCCATCTCTCTCCCCTCCCCCTCTCTCTCTCCCTCTCTCTATCTTTCTTCCGTCTATCTGTGGCCTGCCTTTCGCATCGGTTCTTTTATTTTATTGCATTGTTTATGCAGCCGAAAGTAAATTATGTTTTGTCCGCGGCATCGCGCTGAAAACTCGAAACAAAACTCGAAACTCTCAAAGTCGTCGTTGTCGCTGCAGCTTTTGTCTTTATTGTTTAATGTCCGCCAAAAGGGTTGATTGGCTAAGATGAGTGATTTGACATCTTGGCTGAAGCAGCTACAAATTGTATTTTACTTGGCAATAATAATAATAAGATGAGGAAAAATAATAAAAATATTAATAATAATAATAGTAATTATAATAATAATAATATTAATAATAATAATTATATTAATACTAATAATGCATAATGCATATAATGCATATATAATAATAAGTTATCAAAATATGCATCAAACTCTCTTAAGAAATAAAAATATAGAGTTCGTTATATGCACCCCAATTTTTTATTAGAGGAAATTACACTTTTGAGTTAATAAATATACCAATTTAAAACATATATTTTAACAAAATATTTTATTATTACAGACTGTCAAACCGCATCGCATTTTGATTTTGGTTAAGACTAAGAATTAAATATTTAGTTTGGAATTCAATTTTATATGGGAACCTTTTGGCAGTTATATAATTTTGGAGAAACAACTCCCGTTAAAGTCTAAGGGTTTGACTTTTTGGCCAATTAAAATATCAGCTCCGGTTTTAGAATTTCAAGCAATGTTGAATATAGCTTCAGATTCCCTCTCTTAATTTTGGTATTTCGGTTGAAAATCAGTTTTCCCCAAGAATTTACTTAAACTTATAAATGTTCTATAAAAGTTTCTGCAACTTTGTTTATTTAAAATTATAGATATTTATATAAATCGAATTGAGAATCTTTCTCAATTAGCTTTTATTTTTTAACCCCTTTTTTCAATTTAATTATAGCTTTAGCCATTATTTTCTTCACTATGCAACAGTGTTGCAACAAAGAGCATTTGAGGTGCGCTGTGGCGCGTTGTTGTATTGTTTTTGCAGCAGTTTGTTGGCTGTCATTTTGCACAAGTTATTATGCCAGGTGGTTGTCGCTTTCGTTGTTGTTTTTATTATTGTTGTTGTTGTTATTGTTAGTGTATTGCGTATGTTTGTTGCTTTTTGCGGATAATACTTGAACGAACGTACAACAGTTAGTCGAGTTCTGTTTCTGTTTCAGTTGCGCCGTTGCGACTGTGCCACATTTCAGCAATTGCTTTGCATATTTTATTGCTAAATAATAAATGCCCATTAAGTTAATTGGCAAATTAGGCAACTACACACTCACACACACACTCACACACACACACACACACACACAATTTGCAATGTGCTCAAAGTTTTTTTAATTGGACCGAAGACAGGGCATTATACACTCGAAAAAAAAACACAGAGAATAAATGATTAGTTGTTCCAAGTTTTTAACCTTATTTCAAACGATTTGCATATTAAAATTGCAAGTAAGCCAAAAAAATTAAATATAATATTTAGCACAACAAAATCGATAAACAGCACCTTGGACAAACGACAAAGGCCCCCTCCCTCCCCCCACTCACCACCTCTTCGATCACACCTCCCCCAAACATTCCAGTTTGATATAATTTGTGAAGTGCGCATGAAAAATGTTCATTTTTCTAAATGACAAGGCACAAAATGCGTTTGTAGCGAAAATGGTGAAAATAGGTTGGAGGGGCAGGTGGGGGAGAATGGGGGAAATGTGGAAAATGCGAAATACGAAATTCGAAATGTGCCCCGCGCTGCTGTCGTCTGACAAGCAAACACAATTAAATGTTATGCAGATGCAATCTAAAATGTCATTATATCAAATTCATTAATCCCCAATACAGAGCAGAGCACCAAACCCCCAAGGCAACTGACAACAACAACAACAATAACAATAACAACAGCTTGAAGAAATGCAGCCAAAGGCAACAACAACAACAACAACAACAACTATGACAACGACAACGACAACGTTGTTGCGCCTGCATCTGCACTCATTTATATTTTCTTCCTCTTCGTTTTTATGTTAAACTCACACTCATAGATACACTTACACACACACACATTTACACACGCACACTCATATGTTTTTAATAATAATTATTTCTTCTTTTTCTTTTTTTTTTGCACAGCGATTTTGAGAGCAGCAGAAATCAAGAAAAAAAATCAAGCAAAAAATATTATTGTTGCGAGGCAAACGCACTTTCAAAATACCCTTTAAAATTTCTATATACAAATTAAAATAATTAAAATATTAAAAATTAAAGCAGAATTAAAATGCATTTCGATTTCACACACTTTTGGAACTTTTTTGTGGTTTTCTATATTTTAATTTTAAATTTTTAATATGCGATTCTCCGCTATCGATTTGTCTATATGCTCTTTAAAAATATAGAAAAATCAGTATATTTTATGCGAGACTTTAATATACCCCATGAATACAGGGTATATGGAAAAAAATGCACTGCGCCCCGCTTTTTGCTAGCGATTAAAATCGCTGCACGTGAATATTTTAACGTCAGTCAATCAAATGGCTTAAAAATGCTTTGTCATAGCTTCGCAGCGGTGCACTGCATGCTCCAATCCCCCGCACCACACACCCTTCTATTCCTGGGGCCCTGGCTCTGGCCCTGGCTGTGCCTCTGCCTCTGACTTACAGATACTTCAGAGCACTTCATATGGCGGTCTCCTCTGTGTGTGCAGCTAAATCGCCTTTGATTTGATTTCGTTTGATTTGATTAATCGCACGACGTCGACGTCGTAGCCGACGCTGCCTGATAATGAGATATGAGGCTAAGGCAGTAACAGCAACAGCGACTGCGACTGCGACTGAGGCAGCGGCAGAGACAGCGACTTGCACGCAATTAAGCCAAATTAAACTCAAAGCTAGCAACCTACAAGTAAATACGTGTTAAGATACTTATATGTGTGTTCCCGAGTGTGTGTGTGGTGTGTGTGTGGTGTGTGTGTGGTGTGTGTGTGTGCATACAATACATGGGCAAAGTTCAATGCGCTTCGCCACAGAACTTAAGTTTACAGCTTTAAAAATTATTGTTTACAATATTAATATAAATGATTGCATGTTAACACACACTCGCACACACACACACTTATGCACAAATGTACACACACTCACACACACGAGTAAATAAAAAGAATTATTCCATTCATCGTCATAAACTTCAATTTTCGAAAATCATTTCCTTAACAGCTGCGCGTATAAAAATAAAAAACAAAAATATATATATAAACACGACAGAAAAATAAAAATAATAAAAACAGTAAAAAAAAATGTAATAAATATTAAAAAGAAGAATAATAAAATTGAATTAAGATTCACAGTGGAAATGAGCTGCAACAAAGTAAAGTTCTGAACTAGATTCCAGTTGCGACTAAAAAAAAAAACCAAGTAATTTCAAAGTCAACGCGGATTAAGTTAAGCATTTGATTAAACTAAATGAAGATTAATAGATTACGTACTTAACAAAGTTGTGTAAGTATAAATTAATTTACATTTATATAAATGTGCATTCATTTATACATTGTATGTATCTAGACTAGAATATCAAGGCATTTATTTAGTTTGTACCCTGATCCAATTCAAAATGAGTAAAATGGGTAAAATAAAATTAAGCAAAAGAATGTTTTAGGCTGATTATATTTTACATATATTATATTCTATAATCATTCCTGCTTACTTTGTATTTTGTTATATTTATATATAATTATATTTCTTATCTTTACATCTGTATTTCAATATTTGCACACATTTTAAAGTCTTATAACTAATTGCATATCAAATTGCACTTCTCGTGGGCAATATTGTTGCATTTCTATAATTGTATTTGTATATTTTTGTATATGACATTGTATGTGGACTTGTGGGGCTAATATTGATTCTGATTCTTTGTGGACTTTGCGCACTTTGTCGCTAGTTTTGCTAATCGACTCCACTGTGCAACGTGTGCGCAGTTTTTGCCCTTTGCACATCGTTAAGGAATATTATAAATTACTACAGCAGCTACAAAGTTGTGTTGGGGGTTCTTGAAATATTTATTTTATATTACGTTTTTCGTTTTCCCTTTTTTTTGTTTGTATGTATTTATTTTTATTTATTTTTTTTCTTTTTTTTTGTTGATTCTTCCCCTTCTCCGCGGATGCCTGGCCTGGTCTAAATTAAAGAATATATTTCTTTTTGCTGCTGCCTTTACTGCTTCATCTTCTTGAGTTTTTTATTTTATTCCGTTGTGTTATTTTATTTATTATTATTTTTGTTGCCCCCTCCCTGCTGCTCGCCCTGCCGCTTGGGCAAGAGTAGCCCCGTCTTTCGTTTAAAGTGCGGTTTCTTGTCTTTCTCCATATATATTCATTATTATTGCTGCGACTGCCGCTGCACATAACTTCAACTTTGTATCTGTATCTTTGTATCAGCCAAGCGCGGCTATCTGTATGTGTGTGTGTGCAAGTGTGTGTGCCATGTATTTAAGGAAAAAGAATGATGCAAAGACGATAAAATATAATTTCGGCTTTATATTTTATTTTAATGATGAAAAATGTTGAAACTTTATTACGAACTCATAAAAAATTTAAACGTAGGTACACGCAAAGCGGGAGACGCTGAGGGAGATCAACGCACACACACCACCATTCTTCTTCTTGTGCTTCTTTGCTTTTTGGGCCCGCCTCATAAATAAGAAGAGAAGAGAAATGCGCTCTGTGTGCGCAATGTTAAATGTTATAAAAATCCAAAACGAAGTATTTATTTTTATTGCACAATGCTTGCAGCATAAACGTTGTATCTGAAAGATACGGCTACAGCTACAGCTACAGCTGCTGCCTTTGATGAGCGCACAACCACTCGCAACAATTAAAGGTGTGAAAATTTATGTCATAAGATACAAAATGTATCTAATTGAATTGAATGAAAGCAGCGAGCAGCAAGTCGAGCAAAGCAAAGTAATGCAAAGTAAAACAAAGCAAAACAAAGCAAAACAAAGTAAAAAAAGCAAAGCAATGCAAAAAGAACGATTTGTTCTTAGCACGCAGACTGCCCTGTTGCTTATCCTCTCCACCCCCCAGCGTCGTAACACCCAACCTAACCAACAGCAGCACTCGCTGCTAGTGGAGCGTGAGATTTGCCACCTCCCTTTCCATCATTTGCATCTTATTCACTCTCCCTCTTTCTCTCTCTTTCTCGTTCTCTCGCGCTTTGGGGCCTGCCTGACCATTTGGCAAGGCGTGCAGGCAACGCATCAAAGTCAAAGTCGACATCATTGAGAGCATTTTTGTTCTTGTTGTCGTTTTTCGCTGATTCATTAACTGCCTCTTTGGGCTACATCAGCTATGCATTGCGGTCTATTGTTATATTTATATATATATATTAATATAATTATAAATAGCTATATTTACATATACATTATTATTATTATATATATGTACATATATATGATTTTAATTATTTATTTTAGCGTAAGAAAAAGAGGTTTTTAGCCTCCGTTAGAGATTTTGTTACGATATTTAAGTTATTTTCAGCTATTTTTACTTGTTCTTAAGGAGATGTTTAATTTCGTTTTAGATACTGTGTTTCAGTTAATGCCTTCGGTTTCAGTTCGACAACCAACATTAATAAACGAAAATTTATTCAGATATTATGGTTAATATAACTTTAAGCTTTTTTCTTTAAGAGGTTTAAGTACTTAAATATTTTCACAATTTTAAACGTATTCTTTAAGATACCTTCTGGTTGAGCTCTCTCAACTAGATCATTTTTACTCGTTTGCTGCTATATTATAGTATTTTATATTATGGTTTAATATATTTTTCTATATCTGCATATATATGTCTTCTCGAATAGCTTAAAAGTTGGTTTTTAGATTAAATATATTTAAGGTAAGGAAATTTCTCATATTTCTGGTTATTATTCTTCTATTTTTTGCTTTCTGTATTTTTAAAGGGCATACAAAATGCGCTATTTGATATTGTTGTATGCGTTATTTTTTTCTTTATGCTGCTTGTTGCCACACGCGTTTTATTCAAT
The DNA here is from genome assembly GCA_037043605.1 of Drosophila multiciliata. Classification (NCBI taxonomy): domain Eukaryota; kingdom Metazoa; phylum Arthropoda; class Insecta; order Diptera; family Drosophilidae; genus Drosophila; species Drosophila multiciliata. The sequence continues at coordinate 811,270 of JBAMBF010000119.1, read as the reverse complement.
GTTGCGGCAGGTTATGGCTCCACACAGACAACAGCAATAACAACAACAAGAACAACACACACACAAACACACACACACACACGCAGACACACAATAGCCCAAAGCTTGCGACAACAGACGTTTAAGGATGATGATAAAGATAACAGAAATGAGCACACAACGGTGAATTGTAAACTGTAGTCGAGTATCTTTTACGGTGCTTTTTCGTATCTTTCAGCACTGCATTTCTAATCTGCTCGATTTTCGAAATAGATTTTTTGGTTTTTTGGGTCGCGATAAGCAGGTCTAAGCCATATCTCAATGTCCCTATCAATTATTGGCTAATTTAAAGTTGGCTTTATGTAAAGTTTTCGTGTTTTTTTTTATTTATAACATTAATTTGTGTGCGCAGATTACGCCAATCGTTTTAATGCAATCTTATCGAACATAATAAATAAATGAAAAATATTATTTCGCAAGCAGCTTCGCAAGCAGATCGATTTCTGATGGCTATCACGCTAGAGTGTGTGCGAGTGTATGTGTGTGTGTGCTCTGTCAAAAAGTAATAACTATTAATGCAGTGACAGCAATTGTTTTGTAAATAAACAAACGTAATTACAAAAATTTGTTTTGAACTGACTCAGCTAACAGTAAATTTAGAAGAGTTCGGCATAAACCAAGAATGTTCGAGTCGGGAGAGGTCGACTGTGATATACCCTGAACCCAAATCTGATAACGAGCGATGCTGCTTAATTTGCTGTATATTATAAAATTCTTACAAATAATCGTGCTCAATTGGAAAGATCTTTAAAAGTTTTGCTTTCAATCGGAAATCCGTTTATAATCGATAAAATTTAAGAAACTTTATTTGTATAAATTATATATATTAATAAAGTATATTTATAGTCTACACAGACAGACTGCATTGACTAAATCGACTCGAATGTTGCTGTTGATCAGGAATATGTATACTTAATGATAAAATAGATGTTCCTGTTCTACCTTCAACTTTATCAGACTCTTCTTACTCATTTTTTTACAGTGTATAGAAATCTTACATCATTCGCTTAACTCCCACTCTGCACCCGACCCCTGGGTGAGCCTTTGTCTGTCTTTCTTTGATTTGCTCGCCTGCATTTTTAATTAATTTATTTTTGTCGATATATGTTTTGCAGGCGCAGTCACAAAGCCAATGCACAAAGACAAAAGACAACTTAAAACTTGCATCTTGAAGATACACACACACACACACACATACATATATATATTTTTTTGTTGTTGTTTTTTATGTGCTGTTGTCGCTGTCCTCGTTACTTGCCATAGCTCTGCCATTAATTTATTTATTTAATACACTCTCTTGCCCCGCCACTGCACCCCACTGCTCCTCATCGTCCGGGGTTGTTGTGCGTGTGTGTGTGATTAATCGGCTGCTCATTGTAAATATTTGTCTTTAGTTTGTTGCACTGTTGCATCGCGAACCTGCCTTTTAATGTCTTCTCAGATTTACTCCCAGCGCACATCTTTTTGTGCCGCTTTTCTTGTTCTTCTTCTTTTTTTCAGACTGCCAGCGATTTAAACGCATTTCAAATGCAAACCGATGCCAATCGAAATCAGGCATTAACTAAAAATCTACCGTTAAAGATATTATTGATACCCATTGAATCCATTAAAGTGGGCTTAACGAAGTTACGAAAGAGTATGTAAGAGTAAAACCCTCGAAAGTGAATATATATATTCTCGATCAGCATCTATATGTATATATATGTATATCTATATGTATATCTACATGTACATCTATATGTATTTGTATATCTATATCTATATCTATATGTATATCTATAGCTTTATCTATATCTATATCTATATCTTTATTTATACCTACATCTATATGTATATCTATATCTTTATATATATATATATATATATATATATATATCTTTATCTATGTCTATATCTTTATCTATATCTATATCTGTATATAAATATATATCTATATCTTTATCTATATCTGCCATTTTCCAAGTCCCAAATATGTAATTTAGGACTGGAACGTAACTTAAGTTTCCCAAAATAATGGTTTGTCTTCTTCTTCTTCTTTTTTTTGTGGGGCTTTCAATTTTGTAGCGCTGAGTTTTTGTTATATTTGTGAACCGTAATTTATAATAAGCTATTTTCTTTACGCACCTTTTTTGCCTGCTTAACAGACTCGGCCTGTAGCAATGTGTGTGTGTGGTGTGTGTGTGTGCAACTGAGACTGTGACTGTGACTGTGGCTACCCCCTGCCCACGCTCACCGAAAAAAGACAGGCGACAACAATAACAACAACAACAACAACAACCATCTCAAGACAAGCCAGAGAATTCTTGGCATGAGGCTGCGTTGGAGGCTGACTTACAACTAATGCAATATAATAAATTTATACAAAGTTACAAATAAATGCCTGTTTGTGTCTCTCTCTCTCTGTGTGTGTGTGTGTGTGTGGGTCGAAAAATAAATAAATAAATATTTTTAGAAGGATACACATACATTTTTAAGAGCGCAGACAAACTTACAGCAAGATTTGATTGCCGCCCAACCCTTCTGATTTTCAAGTCTCTCCCCCCTCCTTCTCCCCTTGCTGGTCTCTGTCAGCTGGCTGCCTTTGCTTTATGATGGCTTTGCTTGGGTACCCCCCGCCCCCCACTAACCAGCCAGAGCTGAAGTCGACTCCGAGTCGAGTCTTGTAACTGTGGGGCGCCCCTTGGTGCTTTTTTATTTTGTATTTTTTGGTTTTGGGTTATTTATCTGCATAAATTATTTATGCCGCATTACAAGCATAAAAATAAATAAAATAAATGAAGCCCGGACCAACTAAATCCGATTAGAATATACAGAAGAGGCAAATACAACAACAACAACAACAACAACTGGCAACAACAAGAGGTAACAGATACAAATGTATTTCTATAGATTAATCAATCTGTTGTATTTGCTTGCCACTTGCCGCTTGCAGCTGCTGCAACTTTACCTACTTACAGATAAACACACACACACACACACATATATATATATATATATTTATACATTATGTACAACATTTATTTAGCTTAGCCATCAAATTTAAATTGCGCAAATATTCCAAGTTTTTTTTTTTCTTCATCTCGTTTTTGTTGTACAAATATAAACACAACCTATTTTTTTATGGGATTTTCCTTTCAAATTAAATGTTTATAGAAATGGAAACTAAATTAATGTATCTGCAGCTGCTTTAGATGTATCTGCTGCTCTGTATTTGTATCTGTACCTCAGCTAAAAGGCGTAAAATGTTAAATTACTTCAATTTCGTGTTTTTTTGGGCGACTTCTCCTTCCATTCATATATGTTTTTTTTTTTGTATATAAACAAGGAAAAGAGCTGCCAAAGTTGGCAAGTCGAATTTGGAAAACCCCTGTTTTAGCCACAATTTAGAATAGCAACTTACTTAACTGAAACTTAACTTTCTAAGCTTAAAGATTCACGATCTATATCAAAGTTGATAATCTAAAAATCTAAAATATTAACATTAAGTAGTTTTGTGTTTAAATTTGAATTAAGGAATAAGCAATAAAGAATATTTTATGTTATCATACTTCATAAGATTTGTCAGAAAAATCTATGAAAATGATTTATAGTTAATTTACTAATGTATAAAAATTATAACTGGATTTAATCAGTCAAATTTCAGTATAATATCAATAAATCTTATCTATCTATTATATATAAATATATGCATAAATATATAAATCATTTGTAGTATTAATTTAGTCAGCTCATTTTTTATATTTGTCACTTTTTTGATCAGTTTCTTAGCACTACCAATTTCAATTGTCAGCTGTTTTAGGAATGGTTTTCTCGCATTTAAATAAATTCTTTATAATTTTTAACTATATTCGAAGTAATTGTTAAACATTATCCAAAACATATGTGCATAACTATTATTTTAAGCGCAGCTGTGCAAATAAAAATGTATAAAAATTAATATATATATATATATATATAATTATATATACCACTAGCCCTAGAATTATCTCGCTTTGCTCGGAAATTAATTATACCCGTGTCGGGGTTAGGGTATGGAATAAAATATGCCTGAATAATATAAAACAGAAGGCGATACATCAAAGCGGATTATACAATTTATATTTGCTCTTATTTTGATCCGCTCCGACGTCGTCGCCGCCGCCGCCGCCGTGCCGCAGATTGTTGCCTATTTCTTCTGCTTTGGCTGCTCCTTCTGCTGCTGCTGCTGCTGGTTTTTGTGTGTATTGCTTTTGGTTTTTATTTTATTTATTTATTTTTCATTAAGCGGCAATGTGCAGCAAGAGCAACACGCTTGTATACAATAAGCGCACAGTCAGCCAGCAGATGCAAGCAGATACAAAGATACTCAAATACACAGATACATATTAGTTAGATATAAAGGAGAAGAAGCAGCAGCAGACAAGAAACAACAACAACAAAAAATAACAAAAATAACACACGCTGCGCTTGTAATAAATTGTATTATTTATTATATTTTATTCAATACACACACACACACAGACAGATAGACAGACAGTCAGTCGTACGGAGAGGGAGGGCGAAACAGAGACCCCAGTCTCGAGGTCTTCTCTGCCACTTGAGGCCAATTTAGTCAGCAAAGATCAGTTGCAGTCAGCGTCGCCGTCGCTGCCGACGCACAGCGGAAGCGTCGAGCAATGAGAAGCAAACAGAAACAAAAAAAGAAAAGCAAAGCAAAGAAGCTGTGCAGCAGAAGAAGGAGCTGAAGAAGAGGAGGTGGAAGATGAGGCTGAGGAGGGGGCAGGCGGCAGAGAGTGACGAGTGTAATGACTTTTGTCGATTGGGTTAAGTGGCTTGTTGGCTTCCTTTGCGCACCTACACAGATACAGATACAGCTACACACACACACACACACACAGCCACAAATTCAAATGCACCGTGCGAGATTCCTTCAACTTGTTGTCTTATTTTCTTTTCTTTTTTTTTATTTTGAGTTGCATCTTTTTCAATTTTTATGCATGCCACACATTTTGTGCTCTGCTTGCTGCTGCCGCTGCTGCTGCTGCTGCGTTCTGCCTTTTTGATTGCTGCCGTTTTTTTTTTCTTCACCTTTTTTTGTTGCTGCTGTTGTTGAAGTAGTTTGAATGTGGCACGTTTGTCGTTTCTTTTTTTTTTGTTTCTGTCTTTTTTTTTTTGCATTGTGTATCTTGCCGCTTGTATCTCAATGCATCCAGCTGAGGTAATTTGTCTACACAACTTTTTTGTAAGCGACACTCGCCGATTATTATAGGTTTTAGGTTCGATGTTCTTCGAGGTTCGATTTGCAGGGTGGATATGCGTGAGGCTTTGGGGATGTGCCACTCGAGCAAAATTAAGCAGCAAACATTTTCCCTTCCTTTATTTTTTTTTTGCTTGGGAATTAAATGTGCTGCTGCTTCTTCTTCTTTTTATTTTTAATGATAAGCAATTAAAAATATGCTGGCTATTTGCGGCCAAGCAATTGGTTTCGTGGTTGTAAATGCTATATTTGCGGACTTTAGATTAAAAATTGAGAATAATATAGATTTTTGTGGTTTCTATAGAAATGTCTTTATAAGAAATATATCGATATGCCGATTTATTCAGTATGCAAGTAGCAATTTATCAGTCAAATTTGATGACTCTGTCCTAAAAATTGTGGTAAATTTATGATTCTTATGGATTTGCGATTATCGATGTTATCAATTTTTTTATTGCAACTTTTTCTATATTTTTATATATAGAAATGATTGTTCTTATCTGGGCAGATAGACGACTTAACAGCTGGAAGTGCACTGTACGAAACTCTTATTCTTTCTACCAATTTTTTAACTATTTTCCTTCAATTATTTTTATATTTTTCTATCTCTTTCTATATATTTTTTGTTCTTTTTCCATCAGGTTTTTATATGTGAAGGCTTAAATGATTACGTTTTTTTTTGGATGATGCAGCACTTTAAATAAATAAACAGCTGCTATGCACTTGGCCAGCATTAATATTTTTGTGTTTCTCTATTTTTTCAGCATAAATCAATTAAAATTTAATTAACCCTCATCACCTACACCTCCATCCCCCCCTACTACTCCTCCTTCTGCTGAGCGATCTCTGGCAGAAGTTCAGTGAACTGAGAGAGAGATGAAAAAATGTGGAGAATAATAAAAATAAAATATTTACTCTAATGATGCACACAAATAAAATGCAGCCGCAATAAAATATGAAAAAAAATAACAAGCATAAGAAACCAAAAAGGGAGAAAAATGAAGAAGAAAAAAAACCAAATAATAAAAATATAAAACTAACAAAAGAGAGAAAAATGAGAGAATATCATAAAAAGTGCAATTAATCACCAGAAACCGAAGCGGCAGCGAAAGATCATCAAAAGGTAGAAATGTGGATAAAAGAGAGGGGGAAAGGGCGGGCGGTAACTGGTGATGGAGACAAAGGCTGACACTTATCGCCTTTATCTGCTTATGTGTGGCACAAAGAGAGGGAGCGAGAGAGGCAGAAAGAGTGGGAGGAAACAACTTATAAATAAATGGACATAAAGAATTAAAAGTATGAGAATTGATTATTTTGCATTTCGAACTGCGGATGCTGGCTGTCAATATATGATTTTTATATATGGCAATGCATGACAGGCGCACAGTGAGAGGGGTAGTGAGTTGAGAAGGGGGAAGAGGGGTGGGGGCAAGCGATCGCAACGAGAAATGCATCGATTTTTAATAATAAATGAAATGTGTAAATAAACGCCTCGGGCACCGACAACAACAACAACAACAATAAAAGCAAGCAGAAGCTGGGAGCTGGAGGAATTGGGTAGGCAAACAGCAGGAAAGCATAAACATGGCCAACACACACACACAACACACTAATACCAGTGCAAACAAACAAAGATGCAGATGCATTTCCAAAGAATTTCTAAGCACATAAAAACAAAAACCAAAAAAAAAAAAATACAACCAAAAAAAATCAAAGCCAGCGGTCAGCGTAGAAAAAATATTTAAAAATGCATAAAAACAAAATATTTATTGAGCTGAAGTGGGAGAAAGGGAGAGGGAGACTGGGAGTGGGAGTGTGTGAGCGGGAGAGGTAGATGCTAACAAGCAAACGTAAGTGCACTGTGCGAAATGGGTAGCATTAAATTGAATTTAAATATAAAAAATATATAAAAATATATCAAAAGAGTTGCTTGGAAATAATTATTTCTTGCAATTATTAAGTAAGTCAAAAAATATATAAATACATCTCAGAAAATATCAGAAATAGCTGCTATAAATTTGTAATATTATTTCTCGTTTACTTAAAGTAGATTAATCTTATTTCACTTCATCAATAACTGCCTACGTTTGGTGTTTATCGATACAAATCGATTGTCAATGGGATTAAAATACACAATAGAATCTCAAAATTTATGTATAATAAGCTTTAATTAATTATTTATCAACTGTAAAGATTTCTTTAAGATTGTAAAAGAAACTTATACTTTGATAATACATATTTATTTATAGTTTCATATTCAATATCAGATATTAGCAGAGATCTGTCAATCTGCCAGTCGAGCTCAATTTCAATATTTCTAGCTGTGGATGGGAAATATGAAATGCGCTGAGCAAACAACAAACAACAACAAGAAAACAATTTGAAATGCGAACAGAGATGAGAACGCTAATGCGCTCAAAGAAGAAGAAGAAAAACACAGAAGAAAAAAAAAACAGTCAAGAGCAAGTCTCCGATCTTGGTGCTTGGTGCTTGGAGCTCTTAGCCATGTCCCTTTTATTTGATTAATGCACTCGACAAGCGACAATAAACAAGAACAAACGCACAGAGCTAGCTGTGGCAACTGTGGATTGGGATTGGGATTGCGATTGGGATTGGAGTCGACTTGAGCTGAGTCGAGTGGCAGATCGCGACAGACAAACAAATATCGCATTCCACACAACAAAATCGAAACTGAATGTTGAATGCTCAATTGGAAAGAAGTTCTCTAAACTCTTAGCTCCAAGATGAAGCTGATGATGATGATGATGATGATGACGACGACGATGATGTCTATTAGATAAATAAATATAAATCGTCTTTTATTAAAGTGCGAACTCTGCGGTGCGCTTAATGTGTTGATGCAACTTGAGGCACTTGGGGCAAGGCATTAAGCAGCAGACAGATTGTAACCGGTTTGAGGCAACTGTCACGCCAAGCCGGGGGAATGGGGCATCATCAAATTTGATAAACGCATGGCAAACAAAATATTTTCTGGATGTTATTTAAGAAAATCTTTAAGTTATTGAGTAATAATTAATATCTTAATAATTAAATAAATAAAATAATTATTGTTGCTCTTTGGGCATATTTAAAAAAATATTGAAACAGCCTCAAACTTTTCCAAAATCGTTTTCTATTTAAATAATTCTATAATTAATTTGCATTTTTATCTACCTATTTTTATCTCTAACTTGAGACGCAGTTTAAAATGCAAATTAATATGTAAATTTCTTAAGCGATTTTTTGATTGCTTTTAAATTAATCTATCAATTTATCTTATACAATTTTTTTGTGTGGTTTTAATATAAGCTGATTGCTTGCTTATTAATTGTGATTATATTTTGTAATATTAAATATATTAATACACTTTAGTTCTCTATTTGACTTGAAGAAAGCTAAACCATATTTTCACCATAAAAATATGTCAATAAATAAATATTTATTATAAAATATACAATTCCCAGACCCTATTTAGGTTTAAACTGATTAAGAGAAGTAGCAAAAAATAATGATTATATATGAAAATTTGCAGTTAATTTAACGACTTGTTCTTAATTCAAACCGATTAACAAGCAAGTCAAATAAAATTGATCAATTATGAAAAAATTTACAGTTAACTTTTGAATGCAAATAATTTCTTAATAGTCTTACGCACATTTCTCATTGGCCTATTTAAACTCAATTAATGTTGTGTGTGTAGAGATCCAGAACGGAACCTACGACAATAAAAAAAAATGTTTGAATGGGTCCCCTCAAAGCAATAAGAACAACAACAACGAATGATCGCGAGCTAAGCAGCAGCAGCAGCAAACACGTCGCGACACGTTGCCAGCCACAACAAAGAGAAGCAGAAAGCAGACGACGTGAAGCACGTGAATGCTGTCAATCATTCGCGAGGCGAGGCAACATTCCATGGGAGCAACAGTCGCGATGACAAGCCTATTCCGTGACGTCACGCGGCGAAATGCCGACGGCAAAAAACAGTGGCCAGCAGCAACAGCAGCAGCAGGGCAAAGTCAATGCCGAAGCCGAAACAAAATGAAGATCGCAAAACAGTTCGCGCGCGCCAAACGTAAATCATAACAAAGCGGAGATCGCGCAAGAGAGCGAGAGAGCGCTGCTGCTGCCGGTGCTTAGCAAGAGAGAGCATCGCGCGCACATGAATGAAACATGCAAAAGAGAAAAGAGCTGCGCTCAGAAGAGAGCGCAAATATGAACAGCAAAGAGAGGGCAACTGATCTGTGTGAGCGAGCAATAAAAAAGAGCAAAAAGAGATCGCGCTTCTGATCCATGCCAGATGATCAACGATCGATAGACAATTGAAAGAGTCAATTTAAAAGAGCAAATTTTACTCACCCGTTCCTCTTCCCGTATCATTTCCGCAATTCCTGGCTTGATCTCCATGTCGTCCGCCAGCGAGGCTGACGATGACGCCGCACCGACGCTATGGTGATGATGATGATGATGTGGCGGCGGCGGCGGTAGCGGTAAACGCTGCTCTGCCGATGCCGCTGCGGCTGCGACGCTTAGCTCCATGGCGGCAGCGGCGGCCATTGCGGCAGCAGAGCCCAAAGGAAAACGAGACTCGGCAGCGGCAGCGCCGGAAGCGGAAGTAGCAGAGAGATGTTGCTGCTGTGTGTTGTTGTTGTTGTTGCAGGTGGTGCAAGTGTTGCTGTTGTTGTTGCTGCTGATGCTGTGGACTAGGAAGCGAGCGTGGACAGCGACTTGCCGCTGCTGCTGCTCCTGTCGGCGTGGGCGTCGCTGCTGGCGATGGCATTGTGCTGCCACCGCTGCCAGCGCTTGAGAGGGGCAGCGGAAGCGCCAGCGATTTCAACTCTCTATCTCTGTCTCTATCTCTATCTCTGTCTCGCTCGCGTTCGCGTTCGCGTTCTCTTTCGCGCTCCTTCTGCTCCTGCTCTAAGCGCTCGGCGGCTATTAAACTGCTCAGCGGACTTGCGGGCGGATTAAAAATGGCGTCCGCCGATGGCCAGCGACGCTTGCGCGCATTCCGATTTCGCTCGAGCGGCGATAAGCGCAATTCGCCGCAATCCCAATCGCAGCGCAGCTTGGGCGAATTTGTCGCTGTCGCCGCTGCTGCCGACGCTGTCTCTGTCTCTGCCTCTGCTGTTGACGCCGCCGCCTCTGCCGCTGCCGCTGCCGCCGCCGTATTCAACTCCTCCATTTGGGTAACATCCGCCAAGCCGCGCACCTTGAGCAGCTCAGCGATGCGCAGCAGCGGCCCGATTTGCTCCTGGCTCACATTGATTTCGCCGCGATACATAAACTCAACGATCGCCTTCAGATCGCACCAGCTGACGTCACGCATTATCACAATCGGATGCTGGCAGGGCGTCTCGGCGAGCAGCGTCTGAAAGTACGGCGAACAAGCCGACAGAACCATTTTGTGGGCCTTCATTGAGCGTCCATCGCAGGCCAAGGTGACGTCGACGAAGGACTCGTTCTGCAGCAGCTGATCGAAAATTGTTGTCAAATTCGACTGATAATTGTTCCAGCGCAGGCAGAATTGTTGTTGTTGCTGCTGCTGCGGCTGCTGCGTTTGTTGCTGCTGCGGCGAACTGCTGCTGGGTGTTGTGTTTGGCGAACGGCCGCCAGGTGGCGTTGCTGGCGGCGTGGCGTTCTTCTCTTTATCATCGCTGTTATCCTGCTGCGTCGGCGTAGCAGTGCCGCCGCCGCCACTGCGCTGACGCTGCGCCGCCTGCGCCTGCTCCGTTTCGCCGCTGTCCGCTTGTAGCTCGGCAGCGGCAGTTATGTCGCTGCTGCCGCTGCTGCTGCTGCGATCGTTGGCGCTGCTCGGAGGCTGCTGCTGCTGCGTCTCCGCGGACGCCATTTTCTTGTGCAAGCAGCGAATGTGCGTGTGGGAGAGAGTAAGATAGCAAGAGCACACACGTTATCAAAGTCTATTGATCTTCTTGCTGTTCTTCTGATTCTTTCTCTTTTAACTTATGCATCTGTGTGTGTGTGTGTGTTTATCTCTCTTTTTGTGTGTGTAAACACTGCAATTTTAAGTCGCGTCGCGGAAAATGTTGCGTATTAGAAAATAACGTTACACGTGCTTAAGTATGTGTGAGTGTGTGTGTGTGTGAGGGAGGAGTAAGCAATTGTATGTATGTACAGCTTACGTTACGTTACGCGCACTACGCGTGAATCTATGTGCGAAGCTTACGTTACGTTACGTATTTGTGTGTAGCTTACGTTACGTCCCGTTACTCGCACTACGTATGTGTGACTATTTGTGTGGCTTACGTTATCTTACGTTACGTTACTCGCACTACGTAGCGTGCATTTTAAGGCAAAACTGACAAAATTGACAAACATAAATAAATTATTGTTGTTGTTGTAATTGGAGTCTGTTTGTTATTGGCCCAAAACTCTCGTCAGTGTGTGTGAGTGTGTGTGTGAATGTGTGTGTTTTGTTTTGTTTTTGCTTGTGGGCCAACGGAACGTGCCACAAAAGTCTTTTCAGCACGAGTGTCTGAATTAGACTGAAAACGTTTTGCACATTTTGATACGGAAAAACTCAAAACAAACTTGACGATGACGACGACGACGACGACGACGACGGCGGCGGCGATGGCGATGGCGATGGCGACGACGTCGATTGGGGCTACGAAAACGCAGAGGCGCCGCTGCTGCTGCTGCTACTGCTGCTTGTAGTTGCCGCGAGAGTTTGCGAATGCGAATTCGCTGAGTCGTCGTCACCGTCGCCGTCGTCGCGGCAGCAACCATCGCAAGTCGTAAATAGTGCGCTGCCGACGCGTCGCCGCTCGCCGCTCACTGCTCGCAGCAGGCAAATTGCAGTTTGCATTGCAATGCAAAAGGCAAAGAAGGAGCGAAAAATAGTGCGGAGAGCGCAAAAGCAGCGACGGCGACAGCGACAGCGACGACGGCAACAGCATTCAAATGCCGGCAAAATTCCTTTACTCGGATAACGCAAAACGACAAAACGAAACGCAAACGAAACGAAACACAAACGAAACGAGACGAAACGAAGCGAAACGAAGTTCGCACGCTCGCTCGCCAAAATCGACTTCGTGTTTACGCTGCTGCTCTCTCTCCCACACACTAACACACCGACAGCCGGCTATCGCGACTGCAACCCCCTCAAAAAAAAAGTAACGGAAAATGCATTTGCCGAAAATGCTGCGTGCAAGTATTGTGTGGGAGGGAAGTGGAGAGTGGACTGCCCACATAGATAGGCAATAGGTGCGTGTAATGCGTCTATGTGTGTGTGCATGAGTAAAGGCAAGCAAAGAGTAAAACAAAACCTGAGCTAATTAACAAACGCGAAGAGCATAAAGATCATCATCAATAAATGCATATTCATTCACACACACGCACTCTCTTCACTCTTAAGCGCTCTCTCTCGCATAAGAAAAAACTTGACAGCAGCAGCAGCAAAAAGATTGTTCATTAATTAGTTCCGTTTGTGTTTGTCTGCTGCTTGCAGCTAGCTGCTCTCAGTTGCTGGTGCGCTCAATTCGCCGCAATCTTTTACTCTGGCGCTCTTTTGTTTTTAAGAGATGTCAAATACCAAATGCGCTCTCTCCTTGCTGCTTTGGGTACTTGCTTGCTCTTCGTGGGCACAAAAGTGCCTTGTGCAAAGACAAAGCGTGTTGGGCAGAGAGGCTGACGGTGGTGGTGTGGGAACAAACATTGCACCTGCAGTTTGGAGCGAGGTTTCGTTTATTTTTTTTGTTATCGTTGCTTCTGCTTCTTCTGCTGCTGCGGCTGCGGCTGCTTACAACTGTTGTTGTTTTTTTCTCACTCGTTCGTATGCTGCTGCCTTTTGCCTTTTGGAACTGCCCACATTGGAGACTGGCCAGCGTGTCTGTGTGTTTGAGTGTGTGTGTGTGTGTGTGCGAGTAGTTTCGTGTATGCATGTGTATGTGTGTGTATGCCTTGCAGTTGTATGCTGATTATTTGGCATATTATATGCATAAAATAAAGAAATACAAATCTAGCAAAATAAAACTGCCCACACGCCAGAGCGAGACAGTCGCTTGCGAGGAAAGAGCGACAGCGAGAGCAAGACAGACTGTGTTAGCCATGCAGCCAGCCAGTCATAAATTATGCACAAATATATTTTGTGACTGGCAAATGGCGGTTGACTACATTATTATAAATACATGCAGAAAGCGAGCCAAGCAGCAGCAGCAGCAGAGACAGATAATTAATTGTGCAATAAAAATGATCGAATGAAAAGCTGAGAATAGATTTTTTCTTTGTTTAGCGAAGAATTGGCAAACGATTTCCGCAGCAGCTGCTGTTTGCATTTATTTAATGATGACAAAAATAAAATCAAAACATTCACCAAGAAATGTTTAACATTTATATATGTTGAAATATTAAATGATTTCTTAATGATTCTTGCCCATTAAAAAAAAATTTATTTGACTGCGCAACACTAAATATTTAACGACATCTTTAAGCCAATGCCATAATTAAACAAACGCGTTTCTAAATTTATACAAAATAACATCGACTTTGTAATAACTACAAAACATATTTAACACAATTGTTTTTTGCTTTAAATTTTAAACATTTTCATATTTACTATTGTGTTTAATTTCACTCTAATTTGCATTTTCTTTTGTTTTTCTGGATAGTTTTTGAAACATTTTTAGCTTCTAAAAAAAATTAATAGGATATTAATAAAATATTTTCAGATATTTTATGGTTATTATTTATTCATATATTTTAATTGCTTCTGAATATTAATAATAAACTTTGTTTTTATTTATTCATAAGCTTACCTTAAATTTCTGTATAATTTCATCATAATCTGGATTATTTATTTCAAATGCGTATTTTTTTTTATAAATTTAATTTTATTTCAATGAATGCATTCAAATCGAGGCCGTTTGGCCTCTATTTCAAATTTCTCTCATTTATTAATTTGATCTTAATTAATATTAAACTCAATATTTTATTTACATTCTGGATTAACTAAATTGCTGTTTTCCAATTTCTCTTTGACTTATTCTGACAAGGGTTTTTAGTTTGTGTCATTCTGACCACTGTGCGCGGTTGCAAATGCAACAAATTTGGTTGCCACACTAAAAACTCAGTACGCACTTTGTTGCACTTGCAACGATGAACGATTGTTGCAGTTGTTGTTGCAATACGCAATTGCAGAGAAATGTGCAGTTGCCAAAAATGAAAATAGGTTTTCTATATGCGTGTGTGTGTGTGTAGGAGAGGGGGAGTGGGGTGGTTGGTGCGAAGAGGGGAGACTCAAAACGCGTTTATACGAAAATTTATGTATTTAACTGTTGACGACGACGACGACGACGACGCTGACGAGCGAAACGATGACGCGGATCTGGTCACACTGGACACAACTGGCCACTAGTCAAGTGGCGAGTGGATGAGGGGGGCAGTTGAATAGGGGAAGTAGGAGGGGGCGTTGGGGTTTGTGTGTGTGTTATCCAAAAAAGCGACGAAAGGCGAAATGCGACACAAGGCGACAGCCGCCGCTGCAATTCCTCGTTGATCAAGGGGGTTGAAGGGGGAACGATGATGATGCCTATGGGGCGCAGTGGGTTGAGTGGGTTGGTGAACGGTTGGGTTAGGATTCGGGAGAAAGACGACAACATTTGAACAAACGACAACGTCGGCAAAGAGGCAAACAGACAACGCATCATCTCTAAAAAGGGGGTTCTGAAAAAGAGAGGGGGCTGAGAAGGGGGGTTGGGCTTGGGGTTTGCGGCACACATGACTGAACGAACAAGCAAACAAACAAATAAAACTGTGTGTGCGAAGGTGACCAATTGGTACAGTGGTCACTCAAATATATTGCAAATATTCGAATATTTTCTTTATTACATATTTTATACATTTTTATTTAATTTAATTTTAAATTAATGCATTTTAAAGCTGTAATAAAATGGTCTGAAAATCATCAAAGTGAAGGCCTAAAAAAATAATATTTCAAGTTTAAAATGATTTTTATATATTTATGAATGAAAATAGAAAAATTGTTGGATGGATAGATAGATATAAAAATTGATAGAACATAAATAAATATAAATAAAAAAATAAAAATAAATTAATATATATAAATAGATACACAAAGTTAGATAAATGTATATATTGATTGATTGATTGAATGCTCTATTGATTGATAAGATATACAGAAAGATATATATAATCATAATAATAAAATAGATTAATGGAGCTCGATACATAATTGGATAAATTGATTGTTTGATTGATCTATTGATTGATTAGACATACAATGATAGAATAAATCGATTCGACTATGATAATCAAATATTTATATACTAAGTAGTCTCGCAGATGTCATTATCTTCAAAATGATTTTAATCAATCAATAAAAATATATTTTAAATTCGGGTTGAAGATTGAAAGCTTTTGAAATGCATTCAAAATTTACGGTTCGCATTATTGCAAAAGTTTAAATTAACATAAATTTCAATATTAAAAACCGAATTTTGATAAGTAACAAAAAAATAAATTTTAAATTGAAAAAATATGAAATAAAATGTATTAAAAGTACAAATCTAAAACTAAGAAAGAATTGAATCCGAAGAATTGCTGATCAGCCACTGTGCAGGCATCTGCTGAGCCTTCAAGCTCAAAGGGATGGAGGCAGAGGTGGTCAAGGAAGGGTGTGGCAGTTGCAGGGTAGTGAGAAAAAATGGCGCATATTAAAACGCCAAATAGAAGAGTGCAACCAGCGAGGATAACGACAACGACGACGATGGCGATGGCGACGATGGCGACTGCAGCTTAGAATGCAAAGGGAGCAGCGGCTTACAAGCAGCTGGGGCCAAAGTGTAGTAGGGGTTGTAGAAAAGAGGGGAAGGGGTGTGGTGTGTGTGTGTGTGTGTGTGGCACTGGCTGGAACGCGTCTAAAGTTAGCTTACGCGCAACACAAAAGCGATGAGCGATGATGCCTCAAATATGCAAAAATGCCTAGCGCAATAAAACGAAAAGGGGGAAGAACAGGAGAGGAGAGGAGAGGGGAGTTGTTGTCGTAGCAGAGGGCGCTCCAGCAATGAAAAAGGGCTTAACGTGGACGACGCAATGCTGAATGTGCGTGTGTGTGTGTGTGTGGCTGCCACACACGAATGCAGCAGCAACCGTTGAGTTTTCTATATAAATCCAAAAACGAAGTTCGAATGCAGGCAGAAAAGTTGCTGCTAACGATGCTCCAGCAAGGATTGAATGGCTGCCTGCGGGGGTTGAGGAGGGGCTGAAAAGGGGTTGCACAGGCAGACAAACACACATATAAAGAGGGGTGGGGACGGGGGTAGTGCTGGGGCAGTGGGCCCGCATTGATGGACAGTTAACGCGGCAGCAAACGAAACGCGACGCAAAATGTTGAAGGAATGGGCCAAAAAGACAGAGCATTGAGGCAAGAGGCATGTGGCATGAGGCACGAGGCATGCGGCAGGCGAGGAATGGGTTGCTCTGTTGGCCAGCTAGCTGGCCAGGCAGGCTGTGCTTGCTGCTGCTGCTGCTGCTGGTTTTGGCTTAGACGACGACGCAACTGTACTCGTTGTGCCCCTCATCTCCCCTCCTCTTTCCCCATCTCTCTCTCTCTCTCTCTCTCCCTCATTCTCACTCTCTTGCTGTCTCTGTTGTGGTGTCCATGTCGTGCGCCCCCGAGGCAAAGATTTTCCGCGTGCGTTGCAAGTTGTGTGTGTGTGTGTGTTGCACGATGTGTGCGTGTGTTGTGTGGCGTCCTCCAGCGAGTCCTGTCTGTGTCTGTGCAGTTTTTGTAAATTTTGCGCCATTTGATTGCATTGCCTAACTCCCCATGCCACATGCCACATGCCACACTCCACATGCCACATGCCGCATGCCCCTTGCCCTTGCCACCCTCAATTGTCGCTTCTTTGGCGGTTCGGTCTCCACTCGCATTTATATACAAATGAACGCCTCCGCAACTGCCCCCAACTACCCCATCCCACCCGCCCTTGCCACGCCTACAAGCGCCGTCAAGTGCAGACGCAGGCAAATACAATTCTATGTTGCGTTTAATTTTTTTTTTCTTTTTTCTAAAGCCTGCCTCGATTTTGTTGTTGTTGTTGCAGTTGTATTGTAACAACATCGACAGCAACTGTCGCTTGTTGTTGCACGTTGCACGTTGCGAGTTGCGAGTTGCGAGTCCAGCGTGTGTCTGTTGTTGTTAGTGGTCAATGCTGCAGATGGTGGGCTTTCAAGGCTGCTCGGGGGGGAAGGGTTGTGCTTGGGGTCATATCCGTTTTGTTGCGGATTAGTTGCCAGCATCAGGGGGCATATGTGAGCAGCTGCTGCTGCTGCCTGCCACTGCCACTGCCACTGCCACTGACCCTGCCACTGCTTGTTGCATCTTTAGCGACGACTTTAATCGTTCAAGAATAATTTAAAATAAGTAAGCCTGCTCTGAGCGAAAGAGAGCAGGACAAGCAGATATCCTGTACACTGTGAGAAAAGTGTGTGCTTTGCCAAATATGAATAAAAAATTATATTTTTGATTAATTGTGCAATGTTTAATTTTATACTAAAAAGAAAGATACATCATTAAAATTACGGTTATCGATTATCGATTAATATCGATTTGTTAAGCATGAGTAAGATTTGATATTTTTGATCTCTTATTTTGCGGCTTTCGATAATCGATTTATATCGATTTATTTATTCAGCTTCACAACGTATCTCAGAGATCGGCGTTTTCACAAAGAGTGATTTATAGAAAAGATGGAATTGTATCTGTTTTTCATGCTGATCAGAAATATATATGTTTTAAGAAGTCTGATATATTTTTATCCAACTATAAAAGCAGAGTAAAAACTTCGGATTAGTTTAATTAAATTAAAGTTAATTTAATCCACAGCTGATTGTAGCTTTTAGACAATTTTAATACATACAAAAAATATATCGATTTGTAACTGATGTGTTATATATTTTAAAAAGTATTTAAAATTCAGTAGAATCCACAAAAATATATTTTCACTTTTTCAGCTGAAATATCTTCATCAAAATTCATTCAAATTCGAATTAATTCTGCAATATTTTGGATATTTTATATGGACAAAATCAAAAGCACAGCAAAAGAAACAATTAGAGAGCGCTGGAGGAGGGGTGCGGAGGGGTAACTGCACTGATTGAAGTTTGTCAAGGAATATGGTGATAAAAGCAGAGTCCACAGAAAAAAAAACCGCAGACTAATTAAAACATTGACAATGACAGCAAAATATTAAAAAACAGAACCAGCAAAAAATGAACACAGCGCAAAAAATTCTTTGAATGAGCTGCGCAAATCTTTTGGCATCTTTTCATGAAGAAAGAGGAATGTTGATTTAGATGTGTGTGTGTGTATGTGAGGCTGTGTGTGTGTGCGTTTTCAAGGAATTGTTTTTAATTGCTGAAGAAATAGTGAAGGAGGCATTTTTTTTTGTTTGTTTGTTTTGCTGTCGTCACAAAGCGCGTTTATAATAAGCAAGCCAAACAAGTAATCCCAAAAGGAGACTTGGAAAAGATGGAAAAGCGAGGGACCAGAGCCGTCGGGGGGTAATTACTTTGAAGTCAGGCAAACATTCTGCTGTTGTTGCTGTGCACAAAAAAATGCAGGTAGCAAGGGATAAGCAATAAGGATTACAACATATGCAACAATGCAACATTTATTGAAATGCCAGAAATGAGTCAAAAGGCTTAATTTGTGTCTTATGTATTGGGAAATTGTTGCAGCTAATTAAAAACTGGATTGTGGGAAAAGGAATAATTTTAGGTGAAAGATGAGGAAGTCGAGGCGTGAATGACAGTCAGGGAATTTTAGAAAGTCAAGGTAAATAAATAGTATATATATATATATAGTATATAGGTGCAGGTATAGGTATAGATATATATATAGATATATAGATAAGATAAGAACAAAAATCTTATTGAGATAGATGATTACTTTTTGAATGTGCTTCACTTGTGATATTCCATCAAAATAATTTTGATGGAACTATTAAAAATATTGTCTATATTTTAAATGCCTCTTTTATCTATCCCAATTAGAAATCTTATGATTAGCCTAAATCTCTGTTAACTTTAAAAATTGGTTGAAATATTGGGCACTCCCTCAAAATAATTTTGATAATTTTGATGGAACTTGAATGAAATTCTTTATTAAAAATATTGGTTATATTTTAAGTACTTCTCTTAGGGTCTCTCCATTAGAAATCTTACAATTAGCCCAAATTTATTTTATCTGTAAAAAGATAAGAGATATTTTTAGTTCTTTACAAAAATAAAATGAACTCTTTAAACAAATCAAAAATATTAAAAGTTACAAAATTACATTTCTATTTATTTGAAATTTGCACGAAAGCCACGTAAATCTGTGATTGTATCAGAACTTTAAATAGTACTTAAAATATTTTTATTATTATTATTACACATTATAAACAATTCTGTAAACAAAATCAACTTTTACTTTTGTAGTAGACTTAAAAATTGCATTCCCATTGACAAGAAACATGTAAAAGTGATTTTTAGCTGAACGCCAATATATTTCTCTGGCCACCGCACCCCTTCCCCAACGATTTGTGCCACATTTCGTGTGCTACATTTTCACGCAACATCACAAAGCACAAACAGGTCAACATCAAAAACAAGCAAACAAAAAAACAAAAAAAGGAAGGAAAAATCACAAAACTGATAAGCGGCATTTGTGGTTGTTGCTGTTGTTGCAGTCAGCATTGCGCTCGTTGCAAGTTGAATGAATGAGCCGCTTTTCACATGCACCGAATCTGAATTCGAAAAACTGAATGAATTTGCCAGCACACTCACACACACACACACACACACACACTCTTAGCACACAACCAGTGCAAACGCATGAATGAAAATGCGCGTTGCATGTGTGACGTCGTCGCGACGCGAACAGCGCTGCCAGCAGCGACGCGTTGCAACAGCTGACAACAACAACAACAACAGCAACGAAAAAAAGTCGCGTCCATTGACGGGGCACGCGGCGCGTTTGTTTAATGGGCCACGCACGCAACACTCGAAGCAACACTCTTGCCACACCCACCAGCCAGTCAGCCAGTCAGCCAGCCTGCCCCCAAATGCCCCAAAGTTGTTGCAGCTTGTTGTTGCCTGCCTGGTTGCTGATAGTCAATGACATCGAAAAAAGCTGCGTCTCTATACGTGAGGTGTTTTGTTGCAGCCACCGCCGCGTGGCAGCAAAGTGCATTTTCGAATTTCACCCATTTCACAAAAAAAAAAACTGATAAAACCAAAAAAAAAAGAAAAGAAAAAAGTGCAACTCGCGCGCACATGATAATGATGATGATGTTGCAACTGCCACCGATTCGATTGTTCAGCATGCGGCACACGCGTCAAGGTCAGCTTACCCAACCTACCCACCACCCCACCACCCCACTAACCCCACACGAATTATGCAACCCATCCCCGCAAACGCACCTCCAACAGCAAACTGCAACTCCTCCTGCAACCGGGCAAACTGCAACCGTGTTGCTGCTGCTTGCGTGCAACAACTGGCGGGCAAAAAAAAATATTCCAGCTATATTTGACACGTCGAATTTGATATACCCTTCGCAGAACTGCGTTTGGAAAATGAGGTTCTATGTGGAAAAAAATGAGGTAAAAGCTTCATAAATTAAGCATAATTTGTCAGATTCTTAAAAATTATTTTACATTTAAATCTGATAAACAACGTTTCGAAACTCAAATAAAATTACTAATTTAAAAAATATTGACTTGGATCTAAGCTGCGCTTAGCCATAACTTTGTCAAACGGATCATGGTATAATCCCTCGATTAATCCTAAATTTAAAGTTGAAAACGTTATTTTGAGTCGAAACTTATGTTAAATGTTTTATTATAAATTGGAAAAATGGATGTGGATCAAAATTTCCCCTTCAAATACCCCAGTGATTTTCAAGTGGAAACTTAGCTGGAATATGGTTTAAATTCTAGAATAATCCTACATTTAAATCTAAAACATAAATCTGATTGGAAACTCAGTTAAAATTCCTATTCCAAAAAAAAGCACATGGAAATAACTGTAAACTTATCTTAGCCATAAATTAAAAAAAGTTTTGATCATTGTTTGGCCTTTATTTTATTCCAGCATTTTAAGCGAAAAACGCATTCCTCAATCGAAAACGTTGTAAAATTTACAGCACAAAAAATTGCATCTAAACTGCCCTTTTCAAACCTACAACGATTCTTAAAAAACATTGTTTATTTTATCATTGTTTAACTTTTCGATTAAAACTGCATTAAAAATTGAAAAGTCGATTTTTGGCTGAAATTGATGGGCCAAATCATTGCATGCAAGGGTATAAACCAAAACCCCCACCGCACACGTAAAAAAACGTATGCATCATGCTGCAGCACACACACTCATACACACACACACACACTCACACACACAGCAGCTCGGTTTTTTGTCGTCGTCGTTTGGCATTGCACTTTGATTGCACTGGCCGCGATTATCCGCGTGTTGCATATCAATGTCCTGCCTGCTGCCTGTGTTCTGGCCTGCCCCGCCAATGCCAAGCTACCTCCCCCCCTCCCCAACTGGCATACCCCGCTGAAGGTCATGTGTAGGTGTTTCTGCCTGTTGCACTGCATCACATCCAGAGCAGCCCCCTGTCTCCTGCCCCCTTGTCAATTACGTCCATTTTTGGCTGCGCTTCGTTGCGCATTTTTGCATTTTTTCCAAACATTTGTGGCGCCTTTTTTGTTGTTGTTGTTGTTGCTGCCACTGCCACTGCCACTGCCACTGCTGCTGGAGTTGGGCAAGTGCATTCAGTGCGCGATTATTAGGGATTTCAATCGACGCTGCACTTGACTATCAACACCGTGACCCGTGCCTCCCGTGCCCCCGTGTGCCCCCCTTGCCACATGCCCCCATTGTGGCGCTTGTTTGCGGTTGATGTTGCGTTTTTTTCCCACGCTTCTCGTTTTGTTTTTGTTCTATTTTTGTTTTTGATTTTTTTTTCGCTCGCACGTCGCCGATTTTTGCATGAATTTTTGCAGTAGGCACATCGGACACGCCTGCCACGCCCACCGCGACCCCCCGGCCCAATTGGTCATTTGAATTGTTGCACTTTTTATGCAACGGCCTGTCGCCTCTCCTGATGGAGCCTGCCACCGTTGAAGTGCGAAAATGCAGCGTAAAATGGGCAAACGGAGAAAAAAAACCAAAATGAAAAAATGCAAATAAAAAACAAAAGTAAAAAAAAAATAGGAAACGAATTTGGATGCTGGCTTTGGCTTTGGGCCTTTTTTTTGTGTGGCTCAATGCGTTGATGCATTTTTGTTGCATGTGCAACATTGTGGCACGCTCTGTGCGTGTGTGTGTGTGTGTGTTATGTTATGTTATGTTGTGTTGATTGTTGCGGCAACAGCCAAAACCCAATTGACCGCAAATTTGCGGCTTTTGTGATCAGATTTTTATTGGCCCCATCTGGAATGGGCTCGGCTCGTTCGATTGTGTGGCAAGTGTGGCACACTTTCCACATGCAACAGCATTAATATGCATATGTGTGTGCAGCACACTCCATTATGTTGCATATTTAATAGCCGCACATATTGTTGACAGCTCATAGAAAGCAGCAACAATAAAAACATTGCTGCTGTTTTATGTTTAACACTTAATTGCCGTCAATTGCAACACATTATTTAATGTCAGACTTTGTCGAGATACTTTTGCCATCTATTTTTGATGCTACATTTAAGGGAACAACTGTCATAATATCATTTCATTATTCTCTACTCTACTGAGTTTTTATTGCACATATTTTTCGTATTCTACATATATGCTAGCCATATAATTAACTCATTTTGTCTGACTTTACTTTGGTTTATTCAATTAAAATCTGTCATTTTTAAATCTCTGATTATTCCCATATTTGGAGTGGACATAACACTCTCAAATACATAATCAGACTCAATATAATAAACACTAAGTTAGTAAGCAATCAATTATAAATAACATTAATTCCAAAATTCTTTCTTCAACATTATTATTAAAAAAAACGAACTCTTTTAGTCTCTGAAATCAGCTAAATATTTTTTTGTATATTTTATAAAGGTAAAATCTTTCTGCAATACTTTATCATATTATTTTTACTAATTTTCGAGGATTTAAAGTTGTACAAAAAAATATAAGTATTAATTTCATGCTGTTTTATCCATAATCGGAATTTTAGCAGCTGTGCAGAGAAATTTAATACGCTGACAATAAAAAAAACCGATAAACCTCATAGAATAATATTAAATACTTTGGCTGTATAAAATATTACTAAACTATTTTAGTTGCTGTGCTACACATCAAAATTCTCTTCATATTTTTTTGTTACCCATTTTTCAATATTTTTGCAAACTTTGTTTTTTTATATGCCTTCTTAACTAGTTCCTCTTTCTATTTCACACAAAATTATTAATTTTAATCCGAGTTGCTAAAGCGATTTATAATTCTTATTAAATTTATGATAAGCTTTTATTTTTTTTTTGTTGCTGCAACATTCACATTAATAGTTTAAGCTATTAAAATTGCTTATGGTATTTGTGAATTTATTAAATATTGATTTATGGCTTTCAAATCCCTTTGGATCCAATTGCACAGTAAATAAAACATCGTTTAATCTTTTTGTTTGCCAACCAGACTCAATTCACATTTATTGCTGCTGCCGCTGCTGCTGCTGCTGCATTTATTGTTGTTGTTTTGGGCATATTTTTTTTATTGGAAATTGCAAAAAGAAATCGTAATGGCGCCAAATGGTTGCAGCATTGCACAAATAGATTGCTGACTGCACTGGACAGCAGCAGCAATATATATATGTTGCTGCTGGGTGTTGATGGTGGCAATTGCTGTTGTGTTGGCCCTTGAATATTGCATGCTTGGCCAAAAAATACCCTTTTCAATTATCACCTGTCTTTGAAGTTGCAGCTGCTCCGAATAATTCCTGTGTTGGCCACAGATCGGCAGCAACATGTTGCAGCTTTGCAATGCAGTGGCAATTTTATGAATGAAAACGTGGCCGCACGTGACTACTATGACAACTATTAGCAGCTTGTGGCTATTAAATGTCACTACAAAAGCCAGCAGCAGCAGCAGCAACAACAACGGCAACAGCAACAAGAACATGCCACAACTGCAACGTTGATGCTGCTGCTGCTGCAATTGTATACTGCTGACATTGCTGCTGCACAAATTGTGTTTGAAAAAGTTCATACATCAAAGCACAAATACACACGCACACACACACACACACACATGAATGCAGAAAAGCGCATAAAAAGTGTTGCTGTCATGCGGTTGCTGCTGTAGTTGCTGCTGCTGCTGCTGCAACTGCTATTGCAAGCAACATTGCGTTTTGCTGCAGCACGCACACACACACATACACTCAACACATCTCGACTCACACACACACACACACACACACACATAGTGCAATCACATGCTTTTTTCGTTGTTGTTGCCGCTGCGTTTTGTGTTTCCTTTTTTTTGCGCAATTCACGCGAAATGCGTTTGAAAGCGAAAGTGTTGGCAGGCACCCACAAACCCACACACACACACATATACACCCTCACACTTATACACACTCACGCTTTGATTGTTGCTGGTGTTAACAGCATGTTGCACGTGTCAATAGTGCATGTTGCAGGTGGGGGTCGACAACTGCCAATTGCCAATGGCCAATTGTTCGCCTCCCGTTTCACTTTTATAGCATCAATGGACAAAAATCGACGCATTTGCTAACTTTATCACACGCGAGCAAAATGCTGCTGTTGTTGTTGTTGCTGCTGCTGTTGCTGCTGTTGTTGCAGTTGCAATTGCAGTTGTTATTGTTGCAGCTGTGAAAACGTTTTATTTGCTATTCAGTTAGTCATTAAACTGTTGCTGATGCACCTTTTTTTTTGGAGTGTGTGTGTGTGTGTGTGTGGCTGTGGTCGTTTTTGGTTTTAATTGTTGCCCACATTGGGAACATCAATGGCAACAGCAATAATTGCTACTGTTGTGCAGCCAGCAATTAATTAGTGCCAGTCGACGGCTGATTAAGTCAAATAACATTGATGATATTCCCCTATCCCCTATCCCCTACCCACCCCTCCACAGCACACTCCCTTATCACAATGCACATCTTTTGATAGTTTTATTATGTAAGTTTATGTGTGTGTGTGTGTTGTCAATTTAAATCTAAACAAATAAACATTTGAATCGCTGAATGGCATTCAAGTGTGGCTAACCACAAAAACATTCCAATAAATTTCACACTTAAATTTAGCTGCCCAACTGCAAATGGCAACAAGTCAGGAAATGCAATAACAGCAACACAGCAACAGCAACAACAACAATTGTTGCAACAATAAACATATTGTCAATTGTGTTAAATTCAAATTAAAATGTAATATATTTGAAATATGTTTTTTTTGACAGCGATTTTGCTTGGCAAAAAACGATTTTCTAACTGGAATCGATAATTGGCAATTATTTAAAATTTAATAATTATTTTATATATATTATGAAACTTTATTAGAATCATTTCATGGAAGGTTCCTCAAGTAGATCCTTCGAGAAAAATGTCTTTTAGCGATTTCAAAACTTTACCAGAAATATTTTTGTCTTTCTCAAAGAAATACATATTTTTTGAGGTAAGTTGGATCCATTGCCGATCCATTTGGGTGCAAGTTGACATAAGTTTGTTGCATTTGCAGCAAAAGTATTTTGCCGTCAAAGTGAAATGCGTGTAATATAAGCATTTTGGTCAAAAAGCCTGCTGCCTGCCTGCCACTATGGCTTTTACTCTTTGAGCCAACAGTCGGCAGAGCCCAAGAGCCTTTTGGTACAGTAGGATTGTATCCATTTCCATTCTCTAAATTGACAGCCCTTGGACTAAATGCGTTTTTTGCTTAGTCTTATTGGCTCAGCAGCCTGCCCCAAAACCCCCCACCCCCCTCCCTGACGCTGCTGTAAAACGCAGTGCGACGCATGCGGGAAAATCGACAGGCAAAAAACAAAATAATAAAATTGCAGACAGGCGCTGGGAAGGATTGAAAAAAAGTAACCAGGATGAGTTTGCTGGCTTCAAGCTGAGTGCAGTAAAAATCAAGCGACTATATAGACACACACATATGATAAGTGTGTGTGTGAGTGTGCCTCTGTATATATATTGTGTTTTCTTTTTCTATTGCTTGTCCGACTTTTTTTGTCTATTGAGTTTCAAATTTCCCGGACAGCAGCCACGTACAATGCGTTGCCTGTCCTGTCCTGTCCTGTCGCTCCTGCTCAGGATTTCTGCTTCTGCTGCTGCTGCTGAAGCTGAAGGCTTTGATAAAAAATTTTTTGGCAAATGTTTTCTGAAATCCTTCAACGTGCCCCGCTCCTCCAACCTTGCCACAACGTAACAAGCCATTGCAACAACAGCCTCTCGCATATAAATGGCATGTTTGACACACAACAAGGCAGCAGAGGGAGGTGTGCAGGGTGTGAGAGGGGGGCGCCACTGCGTTGCAAACAAAATAATATGCAAAATGTTAAAAAATTTAAATGAGTGGAGTGGGAAAAGTGTAGTCATATTGCCATAAAACGTTGTTGTTGTTGTTGTTGCTGTTGTCCAGCAGCGAAAAATTCGCGAATTTTTAGTTGATTTTCTACATGCTTGCTGTGTGTGTGGGGCTGTGTGTGTGTGGGGGTGTGGGTGCAAGGGTGCAAGGGTGTGGGTGTGCACATGCCACTCTGCAGAGTAGTTGGGGGTGGAGTGCTGCATGCGTTTTTCTGTTTGATTTGTTGGCGCCTTGCAAAAGGGCAACACAGTCCAGACACAGAAAAAGACAGAGAGAGAGGGAGAGAGAAAGAGAGAGAGTGAGAGACATATATATGCATAGAAAGAGAGAGAGAGAGAACTTGGGAGTAGCTTTGACAAAACATTAAAAATAAATCAAATAAAATGAACACAACTACGCAGCATTTACTTTGCCTCGTTCCTCCCACACCCCTTGGGGCACATCAATTATTACTTTTATTTTTTTCGCCGGGGTTGAAAAATTCACGTTTCGAATATAACCAAAAAATTAATGAGAATTTGTTGACTTTTTCGGAAATTATATTTGTTTTGATTATATATAGCCGAAACGCGATCTAAGCTGCATTAAACAACCCTTAAATTTTTTTGTTAAGAGTGACATTTATTTTTTATTTTTAATTTTTGATAATTTTTTATTTTTGGGGCGCATTTAAATGAAAGTCAGTCGGTTGCAAGGTTTGAGGCGACGCGTTCTAAAATTGAAACAGCCGCCCAGCAGCAACTCAAATGTTATGCAGGTCTGCGGCAACAACAACAACAGCAACAACAAAAAACAGCAGCAGCAGCAACTTATTGGCTTTTCAAACAAAGGCTATGCAAATGTCGCTATGAGAAATACGAGTAATATAAAGTATAAAGTACCAAGTATAATAAACATAAGCGATTAAGCCAACGTTGCACAGTTGCAACTACAACATACAACACGAGACTGCTCTCTCAGAATATCCAGATACCCCTTAGTCAGCTGTGATATATCCAATATGGATTTTTTGAGTAAATTCTGCAATTATTTTATGAATTTTAAAATAAATTCTTAATATTAATTGTTGATATAAAAATGCTTAAAAAATGATTTTAACTTTTTGGTCTTTTGGCATTATTTGACTACAGATTTGTTGGGAGTATTTATCTTATAAATACATATATATATATATAGATATATATCTGTATTATTCATAGAATTTTAATTGAAATAAAATAAATTCTTTATTTAAATACATTTCAAATTCTATGATATGCACACTTGAAAGGAGGGCTTATAAATACCAGGGTATACTATTATATGATACCACAGGAAATAGCCACATATGACGATGCCGATTTCAACTTTGAAGTTAAGGTTAAAGAAGAGCAAGGGGGAGGAGGAAAAGATAAATGAAGATGATGGCAACGATGCCAACAATTACAGAGCCGTTTTCCATAATATGCGAAATATAAACAATAAATGCTGATGGTCGCTGCGGCTGAGAGCAGGAGACACAGCGACAGACAGACAGATGAACAGACAGAAGGACAGACGGAGGGACAGAGGAACAGAGGGAACAACAACAAATCATGCCCAAGACAATGGGGCACATTTTGTAAGTCGCTTTGCTGCAACTTATAACAAACAATTACACATATTTTGCATGTTGCGAGCGGGTGAGGTGGTGCTGGTAGAGGGGGGAGGGAGGAGGATTGAGGAATGAGGAGTTGTGTGGAGGGATAGGTTATGATGCTGGGCGCCAGGCCACCGGTAGCTCGAATTTTTGCCAACAACAATTGTTGATCTCTGCAACAAGTTGCAGCAATGCACGCACACAAGCACACAGCGTCTTTGGATGAGCTGCAGCTGAAGAAGTTGTTGCAACAACAAGTAACAGCAGCAACAACAGTGCCCAACGAGGCATGCAAAGCAGCCACAACAACAACAATTTGAGCTACAGATTCGGATTGCTGGCTGTTGCTGTTGCCGTTGCTGTGGCTGTTGCTGCCACAGTAGCAGCCAAAATAGTTGTTGGCGGGGTGCTTGAGCTGTGGCATAAGCTGCGAGCCCTCTGCCAAGCCGCTGTCGGTGGCTTCACATCGCCCACGAAGAAACACGACGCGTCGGCGGCACTCTGAGAAAACGTGCACCGCCAAAAACCACCGGGCAGCAGCAGCAGAAGCAGCAACAGAAGCAGCAGCAACAGCTGCAATAGCAGCAGCCACAGTTGCTGCGGCAGCTACTGATGCTTCACTGTAACCATACTTAATACAAGCGACTACTGTGGCCAGCAACAACAACAACAACAACAACAACTGCAACGCAGATTTTCTATTTATCTATGCAATTTGAGATACTCTAACAATTTGCTGACTACAGCAATCAACTTGTCAGTCAGTGAAAATATAGTTAAAGTGGGAAAGTGGATTTAACTATATATTCTGAATGAGACTTGTAGCAGGAGAGACGGGAAAAAGGGAGAAAAAGGGATAGAGAAATGATTAAAAACATTTGTTGTAGCAATCTGCCAAAATCAATTAAAAAATATACATTGTAAAATATGATATTAAAAAAAATAGTATTTTAATATAAGTCATAAATTATTTAAATTATAAAAAAATCTGGGAAAACTTTAGAGTTTCTATATTTTTTTATATTAAAATTTAATAACTTACGCTATACATTAATTATTTTTATTATTTCATTTCTTTTATTTTTTGTTTTTTTTATTTTTACTATCACAAATTTTTCAGAATGATATTTAGAAATTTGTGTAAAACATTTGCACAGAGTACTTGTAATAATATCAATATAGATGACTTCAGAAATTAGTGCCTATAATACTCAAAGCTGTTCTTTAAATAATTTTCTGTAGTGCAGTGTATAATTATTTCATCAACACCTATTTTTTATTCATTTATTGAAAGTGCTCCAAATATTTTTAGAGCATTTAAGATTCGATTGGCTTCAGCTCTTTTCACTTGCGTTGGCTGACTGGCTGTAATGTCTTTCTTATGCGATTGTCCAAGCCCCTTCCAAGTCTTTGCTCCCTACCAGCCCTCTCACTTTGCCACGTCCCCCCGCTCCCCGCAGCAAGTAAAGTTAAACATCAAATGCTGCTGTTTTGCGGCAGCAAAACATTTTTGCAGTAGCAATTGGCTTCATTTGAAATTGTCTTCGCATTGTTATTGTTGCCTCTTAAGTATATTCCTATGTGTGTAATTGTGTGTGTGTGTTTGTGTGTGTTGAAGCATTTTCCCCTTGGACAGGTTTAATAAATATGTTCAAGGAAATGCTGTTTGGTAATTGTTCGTTGGCGTCTTTTATTTTTTTTTCTCCCTCTTCTTGGCTGCTGCAATTTTTGGGCAAGTTTCTTTTGCTTGGCTGCATCTCTTTGGGTTTCTTGCCTCTCTTTTCCTCTCAGTGTCGCCGTCTCTGTCGCTTGTTTGGCAACCGGAAATATGGCGCCGCAATGAACCTTTACTATCATTTATGAGATCTGCTCGCTTTGGTAATTTTTTAACAATATTTAAAACAGTTTTGCATTTGCAGTTGCATTAACTTCTTATGTAAACATTTGCATAACCAAGCAAGCCAAATTTTGTGGCTGCAAACTAATATTAAATTGGATACGTTTGTAAGTGCACACACACACACAAACACACACACACACCCCATACACACATCAAGAGCAGAAATTGAAAATGAGTTTACGCAGTTGACAACAGCAACAAAAAAAAAATTGTTTTCTGGCTGACATGTCGTATGCGCAATGTTGCTATTGCTGCTGCTGCCAGTTACCATTGCTGGTCGCCGTTGGCGCAGGTCAGTAAACCGCCAATAAAATCAACGTTGCAGCCAGGACACTCATCTCTGCCTCGGCATATCCTAGTCGCATCCATTCCTTTTGCACGTTTGGCCCAAAATGAAAATTGAACTCATATTTATTTAACTTGGGCTTGGACTCGTTATTGCCGTTGTTACTGTTGTTGCAAGACTGCCTATGCCTAGGCCCAATTCATCAACAGCCATCCGAGCATTACCCGTCACTACGTCAGTTCGTCAGACGAGTCATTCGAGTCCTGCTGCTGCGGCTGTTTTGGGCTACTCCTGTGCTATTCCTGGGCGTGTGTATGCTCTATACTCTTTTGTCTACGAATTTTTGAGTTTTGAGTTTGCATACAAGATGAGTACTGTCGAGGCACAAACACACACCACACACACACACACACACACATACACACTGGCTTGCTGTGTCCTCTGTGCCTGTGTCCATGTCCAGTGCGTGGTTGCCTTTGGGTGCCGTAATAAAATGTCATTCGTCATTTGGTTTCTGCGTGTGCGTTGCTCATCGCAACAACATGCAACACCCCACCCCCAACCCTACACCCCCTGCTACTGTCGCTGCTGTTGCTGCCAATAACTTCAGCAACTGCAGCAACGACAACTAATCGCATTGTCTGCACTTTTTGTGTATGCCGCACGCAGTTAGAATGCGAAACCAAAAACAGAAAACAGAGCACACAACTCAAAATCTGTAGCACTGCAACGTAACGTTGCATATTCCCCCCCCCCCCCCCCACTTCTCTCCCCACTTCTCACCCTTCACAGTTGCCGCTCGCATTTAACAATTCTATTAATTTGTTTTGTTCAACATAAAAGCGCTCGCACAGAAATCAAAAGCAAACGTGTTGCTCCATCTGCACTCCTATCTACACTGAGAAAAATATTGGCAGCTTGATTTTGTACTTTTTGTAGTTAATAATTGATTTCTGATATGAATTTTATATAATCATCTGTGAATCTAACGCAAAATATATATTTTAAAAGTATTTTTTAAATTGTTTACTTAATTTTGAAGAGTAATTTTCATAAAAATTTTTAGGTGATTGCTTTGCGGATTGACTTAAAACTATTAAATATTGGTATTCATCTATAATAACTAATTCTATACTATTCCTGTAACTATCTGAATTTACTATCCCTCGCTTATCACTAATAATATTGCCTGATTGAAAACTTTCTTTGAGGACAAATAATTATATTTTAAGTATTTCTATTGATATTTGAGATAACTTAATAAAATATTTTTAAAATAGAGGTGATGGCTTTTCGGATTGAAATCAGACTATATAATATTGGTCTGAAGCTGTAATATATATATATTTTTTTGGTTTCAGTTTATCCTTAAATTTTAACCATTGCCATTCATATTTCCCAGTAAAAAAATAGAATCAGCTGTGAGTATAGTGCAAAATATATTTTTAAAAAGAATCTTTTACATTTTAATATTGATTTAACAGAATAATCTTAATAAAATTATATATATTCAAAATTAAGATGATTGCTTTGAGAATTTAAATTCAGACTATATAATATTGAAATGTGTCTGTAAAATACATTAATTTTTTCAGTTAGACTTTTTCTATAAATATTGCCAGATTGAAAACTTTCTTAAAGGACCAACAAAGTTTCTAGCCAAAAGACTACACTCATTTTTTCTCAGTGCACATATAGATTTCCAAAATTCAAATGTGCATATACTATTTAGTATATTTTGTGTGTTGTAAAGCCGAATCCTTTCGGTGCTGCTGAATAAAGCAAAAATAAATTGCTGCACTGCGTTTTATTATGACAATTTCGAATTAAATTTCTTATGCAATTCTTTTAGTTGAGTTTTCGTTTTGCATTTCATTTAGTTTAGTTTTGTTTAGTTTAGATTAGTTTGTTGTTTGCTTAGTTTTTAGTTGATGCATTTATATTCTGAATGCATGGACAGAGACATCTCGACTCGGCCATAAAACCATTCACACACAGAGAGACTAGTTGAGTGCGACATGTCCTTTCGGTTCCCAAATTGTTCAACGCGGCGAATGCATTTCACATGAACAACAACAACAACAACACAGTCAACTAATGCAGCTACTCCTGCCTGCCCCGCCAACACCCCCTACTCATAGGGGCAAAGGACCCTTGCCAGAGATACATTTATTCAGATATTGTCTTCGCTCCGTTGACGACGACGGCGATTTCACAATATACCCAAATTCTACAAAAGTAAAATATATCATTGTGTGTGTGTGTGTGTGTTGCCCTTTACCCCAACACTACCCCCCTCCCCCCCTTATGCGTAATTTGCGTATGTTTGCAGAATGCGAAAAAGGGTTGCGTGAATCTCCGTCTGCTCCTAACTGAAAATAATGATAGGCGCTGCAAACAGCCTCCACTTAGTCTGAATCCTGTGTGTGTGGTAGGAGGGGGGTGTCTTTTAATTGTCAATGCATATTTGGGTATGTGCCAGCACCCCCCCCCCCCCTACCCGCGCCGCCTCATTGGCTTGTGTTTGCTTTAATCCGGCCATTGTGGCTCGATTTATGATTTATTTTTTGGTGGGTCAAATGGGTGCAGTGCCTTTTATACTATATATGGATGGATATATATATATATATATGGATATATATATGTATGTGTGCATGTGTGCAGTATCTTTCGAATAATGTTGCACTTTCGAATATACCATATTAAATTACCATTTACCAATTGCAATTACTTAACTGAATATTGTTTGACTGTTTAATCGAGAAACGAGCAACATTTATGAATCATATTAACATTTAATAGATGCGATAATATATATATATGATTTTGGTATATATCATATAATAGTCAGACCAAGTGCAGATATCCAGAATTGAAAGAATTTAATTCATCTTTTATTATTTTCTTGTTGCTGCTGATAAAGTAAAAATACATATAAAAATATAATCAGCCTCATAAAAAAAATATATAAAATTTCTCATCTGTTTTTAAGTTATTTCTATAATATTTGTTTTAACCCTCTCCGATCTTGAGCTGATTGTCAGGCCTAATCTCTGTGTTTGTCGTATAGCCTCTTTTGACCATATACCCCTCAGATTCAGATGCTCCAACTCGAGTGTCGTAGTCGGAAGTCGTAAATTTGTTATCTTTGATCTCGGTTCATACATATCTAAGCTACCCGTAACGACAATTGTCATCAGCTGCATTATCTGGCAAATGTAACTAACGGCAGCCTGTCCAGGTGCGCCTCCTAGCCAAAAGGACCTGCACAAATTCCAGGCATGGGTGGCAGACAGAGAGGCTCCTCTCAAATTGGAGTTGTGTCCTTTTGTTGTATTGTTATCGCACGACTTGGTCCTGGCACCAGCACCAGCACCCGACCAGACCTGAGCCCAAAAACCACAACAACAACAACAACAACAACAATGATGATGATAATTCGAATGGTCATTATTTATATTCTTTGAAAGTGTTTTTGCGTATTCAAAAATTCTATTAAGGAAGTTCAAGTACAAAAGTTTTGTTGTTGCTGCAACACAAGCTTGTGCCCCGTTGTTGTGCCTCCGTTGTTCATGCATGTCGAATGCATCACCGAAAAGGGGCATTTCTCGTTTGTTTGTCAGCGGGGTGGGTTGAAGAGGGGGGGGTGGTAGGAGTACTAGGCTTGTGAAATTGGGTGTGGATTTGTTCACTGCTGCTGCTCTGCTGGTTGCCTCTGCCATGTCGTCGCCAACGTCATTCTCGTCATCGTCATTCCCATCAACGTCATCATCATCATCATCATCATCGTCATCATCATCATAAGCGTCATCGTTTGTGTAGTTTTTGCGTTTATTGTTGCATTTCTGATGTGATTTTTAGTATTGTCCAGCGACGAATGCAATGTGCTCAGCATTTTTGAATGTGTCCTGCGTGTGGCTCTCTTTCACCCCTCCCCGCTATCTCTCTCTCACTCTCTCTCTCTCTCTCTCTCTCTCTCTGACTGTATCTCTTGCTTTAGCTGTGTGGGTGCGTCCTATGTTAAATTGTTTGCTTGATGCTCGATCAAAAATGACAAATGTATCTACAGTGAGCGCGAGCAGTATTCGCATCTACTGTATCCGCAAACAATAGCTGCAAGTTGAAATAATATAGATTCTATATATATATTAATTTTTATATTTTACAAACTTCAAAATGGGAATTTTTAAATTAAGATAAAATATATTTAAGAAATAAAATATTTGAATATTAAAATTAAAATTAAAAAATTAATTTTTATATTTTACACAATTGAAAATGGGTATTTGTAAATTAAGATAAAATATATTTAAGAAATTCATCTTGAGGCAATTTCAATTTCTATTCATTTCAAGCATAAAATTATTAAATTGATTAGAATGAAATTCTAGAAATGCATCTGTCGAACTGTATAAGATTTTAATGTGTATTATTTCTGTTCGTTAAATAAATGCAACATATTTCTGGCACTAACTGTTTGCATCATGTTGCAAATATGACGCACCCAGATGCATTCTGCTGGAGTTGTTGTCGCCTGCATTTGCTGGCAAAATGTTAATTTGAATTTGTGAGCATGTCATTAACACACGCACACACACACACACACACACACACACACACACACACACACATACACACACACATTCAAATAGGCAAAACAACAATGCTAGAAATGCATTTGACAAATGCGTTGTTAATGATGCAAAATGCAATTTTCGAAAATGCACAAGTTTTGTAGTTTGATTTGATGCCCCAAAATAAAAACAGATACCGAATGCTAGAGAGAGGGAGGGGCGGAGAGCGGGTAATGAAAGAAGTTATGACAAACACACACAAAAAATACAGGCACACATTAGGCAGGTAGTACTGTGCCGCACTGGGATTTAAATATAAATTATAAATACAAACAAAATGAGGCACATTTCTATATAAACAAAACAAAAAAAAACTCAAGTTTGAAATAACTAAACAATGTGCCGCTTGCCGCTTTAATCAGCGCCGCCTCGGAGCAAGCAACAAACAACTACAACAATCACAAATACATTGGTTGTTAGATCAACAACTCTGGCAACAACTCAATTACCAACAACAACAATTACAACAACAACAGCAACAACAAATAAAGAAGGCGGCTACAAACGGCGGCTAACATTCATCACCACAAATTTAAATTGCTTTTGTTTATATAAATTTTCTAACACACAAACGCACACACACATACACATACGCATACAGCATAAGTAGAAGACAGTTGGAAAATTTAATGAAATACGCTGTTAAAAGCAATGGAAAATAATTTTTCAACACGCCGCATTTGTTTAATTATAAATTTCTGTCAAGATTGTTTTTTCTTTTTCTCTGCTTTTTTTTTGTTGGTTTCTTTTTTTTTTTTGCCTAGCTGCTCAAAGGAGCGCCGCCGACGTCAACATCGTCTTCATCGTCAACATGTTGCCATCGTCACTAATACACACACACACACACACATACAGTTACAGCTAGTCAAACAAATAAACAATTACCGAGGGCTGCTCCTCCTCCTCCTCCTCCCTTCGAGATATCTTCCCATTCCCATTCCCATTTTCAGTTGCATTTGCCAACGTTGTTGTTGTTTTTGCTGCTGCTGTTGCGTTTTTGATGTTGTTCTGTTATTTTTGTTGTTGTTCTTGTTGTTGTTGTTGTTGATTGAAACAAACGCAACACGTTAAAGTCTTCCAATTCTTGATTTGTTTGCTCAACATTTATTGAAGATCAAAGCGAACATTGAGTTTTCAGCTTGTCAACTGTACCAATAAAGCAAAACTTTACTTGCCCCACCCCACTTCCCTTCCCTTACCCATCATAAAATGCAATTTATAACAAAATAACAACAATAACAATGTGTGCGGTTTTTTCAATAATTATATCAACATTCTAAATGCTGATGCATTATTATTTTTTGCTCTTGAAAATTCTGAGATCGAGTCTGAAATACTCTTCGAAATTAATGAAGATGTTACAAAATAAATTTTAAAAAAATTATTACTTTTATGCTGATTCTACAAATAAATTATGTCATTTAATCTTTATTTTATTTTTTTCAGCTGCTGTTACAAAAATGTTGAAAAAAGCAAAATACTCCAATTATTTGATCAAATCATTCTCGGATTTACAGCATACAATGTTGCGATATATATACATATTGATAATACTCAAATGCTTTTAAGATCTCAGCAGAACAACAACAAATTATTAATATAATGTATTCAAGAGAATTATAAACAGATCTTGGCAATATTTCGTTTCGTTCACATCAGAGTTCAGTTCTAAACACAATTAAAGCCCGGGCAATACAATGAAGTCAAAAAGAAGTGAAGCGGATCGTTAAAGTTGCCCCCCAATCCCCTCGCATACCCTTTCCCCACCTAAGAGGGGGCAGCAGTAGTAGTTGTTGCCTCTTGGCTCGTTTCGCTTTGTCATCGTCGTCGTCGTCGTCGTCGTCGTATACAAAACAAAGTCGCCAACTATAAAAATTATAGTTAATGTATAAATTTAATGGCAACTCGTTTATTAAAAATTTTATTTGAATTCTTTTATTTATACGTTTTATACGCTCTTTTGCGCACGCTCGCAGTTGTTGCCGACTGCTTTGGCTGTGGCAGTTGCAGGCAACAATGTTGCATGGTCGACGACAGCGCTGACGATGACGATGATGATGATGATGTTTGCCGATGGCGATCATGATGTTGCCCCCGTTGCAGTTCTCGCTGCCCCTGCCACGTTGCCCCAGCCATAAATCGAAAGAACAAATCGCTGCGGCAAAGGCAGTAAAAGCAAATAAACCCAAGTGCAGACGTAATAAACTCGCTGATGTTATGGACGCAACGCAAGCGTACTGAGAGGTGAGTAAGAGGGGGGTGGAAGGGGGGTAGTGGGTGGAGGCACCTGCATCTGAAGTTTTACTTCTATTACAAGAAGCCGCTGCTGTTTTGTTGCAATTGCAGTTTGCAGGGCAAGGGAACAAACTGGGATCATTATTGCAACTATTGAAATAATTCGCGTTGCATGTGGGTGGCAGACTGCCTCAATGCCACGCTGACTGCAGGATTTGACCAGTGTGTGTGTGTGTGTGTTGCTCCCTCTCCCCCCTCCACTTGAAATTATGTTAAAATCACCTTCTGTGTGCACATTTTATACATGTCATATCCGGTTTATGCTTTTTTATATGCCACTGATTATGATCCACTGGCCACTTTGCCATTTGCCTTCACACCCATTTCAACTAAACGACCGACCGACCGACCGTCCAGCTGAAACTTGTACTCATCTATCATGGCATAGTTTTTTTTTTTTTTAATATTTTATTTATTTTTTTTTATTTTTTTTTTGTTGCAACTACTTATTATGGTTGCATACTGGGTTACAATGTTGCCCAGACTTGGATAAGAAATTGACTGAAAACAAGTAAGAACAGCTATGGTCAGAATGCTAATGATAAACATACCCTAACCGAGTCGAGTCCAACTGATTTTTTGTATCAATTTGGTTCATTTTTTAGACTAAATCGAAAGACTTTTAATAAAAGACTTCTTTTATTATGCTTTTATAGTTTATACATCTATAAACTTTCCTTATCTAATATTATATTTAATTTAGTGTATATAATTTTGGATAAAGTTTTTATCTATTGTGGCTAAATCGCTGCATATATATTCCCTGGCAACAAATGTTTGGCCATTTGCTCAGCTGGCATTCCTCATTAATTTTCATAGAGATGCGTTCAAGATTTCCATCTCATAACTGGATAAGTGTTGGAACGAAAGTCGTTCCCAACAACTAATTGCACTGCTGCACCATCACCCCCTCCTCCTTCATCCATACCCCCCCGCTGTCGTGCATGTTTAGCTGCAAGTTAAGCAACGCTGTCAGAAGCTTATGCAAGGCCAAATCACTCTCTCAATCATACGCACACTCGCAGTCTTCTAAACCCTCTCCCCCCGTCCCCGCCCGCTCCATGGCTTACCCCTTTCTTCTCTAGCTATATGTTTCTATAAGTGCAACAAGGTTTGGAACGAGTTGAGAGAGACTAGACAGCAAACAACGTGTTTGTTCTAGATTCGCCACAGACTCAACAGACTGGCAACAATGTTGCAGAAACTTGATGTTGCTGTTGCTGTTGCTGTTGCTGTTGTTGTTGCTGTTGCTGTTGTGTTTGTCCAGCAGACAGACAGCAAACTAATTCGTATTTCCATTTGGCAGCAAATGCCGTTAACCAAGCATTTTGCATTTAGTTTAGTCGCATAAACTAGATGACTTTATACAAATGTGTGGCAATGATAAAACGACAACAACAACAACAACTTGACTCAAGTGGCGGCCACTCCTCAAACTTCTGACTGCTGCCTTTGAGAGTCGCTCTGTGTGTGTGTGGAGAGTATCAAGTGCAGCTGTTATCATATCTTTCACTTAAAATAAATAAAATTACAATTTAATAATAATAACAACGTTGCCACCCCCACCCTCACCCCCTTTGCTCTTCACATGAAGTGTGGGCGGCACAACAAATAGTCAATTAATTATTGCCACAAGAGTTCTGAGCATTTCTGACGAAAGTGTTTTAGCCTCGTATTTTGCCCGATTGAGTTTTATTTTTTGAAGCACATAATTGAAACTTGTTGACTTCAAGGGGCGTCTTGCCCCTCCCTCCCTCATTCTTACCCCTCATTCTTACTCTGATAATATTTGTTGTTTTACCTATTTTATGTTAAGTTTCATTTGCCGCACTCTGATAAAGATAGACTCGACGCGACTCGAGTCGACTCGAGTCGACTCGCTGCTGTTGCTGATGATGATAATAATAATAATTAGTAATTATATTGTTGTAAAATAAACTTGTTTTAATTGCTTGCCAATCGCTCGCTCAGATATGATGTGAAAAGCAAACCAATCGTGAAACAACTCAAAATGCTAAAACATGATAACAAACGATCGAAATTTATATACACCATAAAAGGAATGGAATGGAATTTCCAACTGGCAGATAACATATTCAATTTCCACATTCAATAAATATATACCGAAAGTAATTAAAAGATTCCACTACAACTACATTTGAAGAGGTTAAAATCTAAAGTTGGATGAATAATTTTTATTACATTTTAGATTGCGTCATTTCTGAATAATTTTAAATCTTTATAGAAGACCTCTAAATAAATTTATATCACTAAATATCTTAAACAATTTCTGAGTTATTTATATGATTTACGACTAAGCAAAATCTTCTTATTTATTTAAAGATTTTAATCAATTGTTGATGTAGAATTTGGTAAAGATTTGTCTCCTAAAATTCTGAGATATTTCTAATATTTACGACTTATGCTAAGCCTTAGGCAAAATCTGTTCATTTATTTAAAGATTTTAATCAATTTGCTGATGTTCACTTATCGATTAATCGATTGTAGAATTTGTTAAAGATTTGTCGACTAAATCGTTGCAATTTGTTTTGTTGTCACTAAACT
Source organism: Drosophila multiciliata (assembly GCA_037043605.1). Lineage (NCBI taxonomy): Eukaryota > Metazoa > Arthropoda > Insecta > Diptera > Drosophilidae > Drosophila > Drosophila multiciliata. The sequence goes on along the minus strand of JBAMBF010000119.1, from coordinate 771,136 downwards.
GTAGAACAGATTTTGTGTACACACTTAAAAAAATAAATGCATTTTGTGACTTGAATTTGACAAGTGAGTCTGCAACAAATTTGATAGATATTTATTAATTCTTAACTGAAGATCTTAAGTTGGTTTCTTTTTTTTCGTTCAGTGTAGTATATCCGTTAACGAATCGAATGTTTTTCAGTCGTATTGCAAATTTGCATCTGCCTTTGAAGGCGTTGTAGCATTTGGTGTTTGTGGTGTTTGCCACTTGAAATGTTACATTAACCCAAATGTTGTGGCAGCAACCACAGTCAATTGGAGAGTTGCTTGATCTGTGTGTTGTGGTGCGGCTGCAACAGCCAGTTGCCTCGACTTTGACAACCACAGACGATATCCAAGCTGGGTTCGAAGCTGAAGTGGTTCTGCCCACATCATATACAAATCAAAGTTTGTTTTGCTCTTTGAAGGCGCTGGCAATGTTTGTCTCAATTAGTGGCATAATTCATGCAGTCGCAGCTGTCATTTGTTGCTGTTGTTGCTGCTGTTGTTGCTGCTGTTGTTGCAAGTTTGCGAGTTGTTTACGCTTCGAACATATTTTGTCATTTAATTAAAGGCCAATCAAAATGCAGACGGCAGCGTCCATATATATATATATATATATAGATGTATGCGATAAACAAAACTTTGAATTATATCCGTTTGCATGGTCAACGAACGGTAAACTTTCCTTATATCATCGCATCAATACAAATATCGCTTTTCCAATCAATGTACGTAGAAATTTATTGAATTGCAAATTGCTAAATAAAATATCGCCGCAATAATGTAAAATGCATTTGACAGTTGTCAACTGATCTATCAGCCAGAGAGCGAGAGAGAGAGAGAGCGACACGCATGCAACAATGTGTGGCAAAAAAATAAACTGGTTACTGGCAACATAATAAAATATTTTATTTAGTGTTTAGTTTATTTTGTGCAGTCGCCAAATTTATGTGCAACAAAGTTGCCAACAGTCTGGCAAAGAGAGGCAGAGCGAGAGGGAGAGAGTGTGTGTATGCCTTGTTCTGGTTCTGGGTGCAAGTTTTGTGGCACGTTGTTTGCTTTAGCTAAACATTGTAAAAATATCTGCCACACATCTGCGACTCGAACGATCAGCGATCAGCAATCAACGATCGAAGTTTCTTCTTGGTCCTCTTCTTTTTGGTCATTAAAATTGCAACGTGCTGTTTACTGTTGCTGCTGCTGCTAGCTGCTTGTGGCTGCCACATTTATTGCACAGGCGTTGGCTTTGTGTTGCTCGTTTTTATTAAATCAACGAAGCAATTGCAATTTAATATTAAAAATAATAACAAACAGCAGCAGCCTGCCGCATGCCGCATGCCGCATGCAGCAGCAGCAGTAGCAGGCAACTGCAACTTCGCATTGCTCGTATTGCATTCTTGTAGTTAATTATTTGCCCCCCTCCACCCCATCCCTCTTCCGGGGTGCACAGACCACAGACCAGAGTTGCCTGTTTCTGTTCTCCAGTTCCATTGAAAATGTTTTACTGCACGCTTCGTCGGTCAATGCATGTCAGTTGTTGTTGTTGTTGCTGTTGTTGTTGTTGCTGCTGTTGCATCTGCGTCTGATCTTGCAACAACTTCCTACTTCTTGTGGCATTTGCACAAATGTAAACAAATTAATTAATTGCCTTTACTTACAATCTTTTAAGCTCTTTCCTCTCCTCTCTTTCCCCCTCTCTCGACGAGTTGCAAGGCAAAATAAATACAAAATGTTGCTTGTAAAATATATAAATTTATTATGATAATCAGTGGATGTGCTTAGAAGATATTCAAGATGTGTGTCTGATTGCACTGCTACAAATTATTGTGTGTATTCATTTAATGTATTCCACTTTTCTCTCAGTTTTGTGACTGCATTTTAAATGAGCTCTGATCATAAATGAAGAAAAAAATAGAGTTCTACACATAAATGAAAAGTGTGTTTAACCAATTTAAACTGTTAGTTTATTTAATTTATCATAAATCACGGTATATAAAACAGTGAAAAAATGCATGTTTTTAATGTGATTTAATTTAATTTAATTTAAAAAAATTATTTGTTAGGAAAAGTTTACTTTTTGGTGGTTGGCCAACAATTTTCTATTTGAAAATAAATATTATTTTAAAATATATTCTAATTTAGTTAGTTTATAAATATATTTCCAATTTTTTTATATCACAGGCAGCAAAGTCGATAAACACATTCTCATATTATATTTTAGATATTTTTAATATGTATTAAGTTTTTAACAGATGGCAAAAATGAGAAACAAATACCCAAATTTAAAAGTTGCTGCTTAATTTAATTTCATATTCAATTGATTGTTTGACGACAAGTAATTATTATTTTTTAATTCATGATTTTATTTTACTCTTTCCATCGATAACAATTAATACAATTTATTTTCGATATCGATAGCGATTAACTTGGATAATGCGCAAAAGAGCATTGAAAGATTCTTAATGGATTATGCATGGGAGGCACATAAATAATTGCTGCTCTTGTTCTGCACCATCCTGCTGTGCTGTGCCTGCCTTCTGGCCACACACACGCATACTACTACGTATACGCTATACACTCTACATAAATAACGCATACGCCACGCTGGCCAGCCAGCAACCACCCAACGCACATTTTACAGTCGACACTTGGGCTTAGGACACTCAACGACGAATATGCATATATATATATATATATATATATGTATTACTATATGAGATATATATGTATATAGAGAGCACCCACACACAGCGTGACGGGCTTTGCTCTCGCTCGAGATTGGCTGCGTCAGCCAACCAAAAATCTTTACTGTTGCGAAAAAGTTGAACATTTTCGCACAAAAAGGCGCGGCCGACGACGATGGCGACGACGAGGACAACAACGAAGACCCTGACGATGAGTGGGTGACAGTGGCAGTGGGGGTGTGGGGATTGGTCAGGAGTTTGGGGTGCAACCGCACCAAGGCAAAGGCAAAGGCAGGAGCCAGAGCCAGAGCCAGGACATTAGATGACCATGTGTGTGTTTGTGCTGTTCCTGCTTTTGCTGCTGCTGCTGAATTTGAAATTCAAAATGCGAGGCACTCCTTGCTGCACAGCTCCTCCTGTGTGGAGCCGTCCGTCAATGTCCGGCTGCTGGACGTTAACGCAAAAATGCGTCGAGCACAAGTAGAAGGCACAACTTTTTGGCTGCAACTTCCCCAAGCCAGGCAGCCCAGGCAGCCCCCCCAAAGTTCTGGGCAAATGAAATGAAAGCGCGCGCGCCTCGCCTGCCGCTCTCTGTGTGTGAGACAGGATGAAAAGGACAGAACCCCCCTCCACCCGCTCACACACAGAAACCCGCACGTTGGCTGGCTAGCTGACTGGCCATCAGATGCAGAGAGCGAGGTCCTTTTTCGTGGCTGGTGAAAGGCGAACTCGAGGCGGCCGATGGTCGGCAGCAAACGGCAATGGCTTCTAATGCGCAAGGATATTCGTAAAATGCAAATGTGCAGAAACGAAACGAGACACATACGCACACACACGCACACCCACACACATACGCAGAATGGATACTCCATCTTTGTTGCTGCTGCTGCTGGTCAGTGGAAAACAGCAAACTAACGGCACATCGTTAAGGTGGCGGTAATGGCATTTTGGGGCCACGTTCGACGATTTTAAACACCTACAAGCTAGTAGCATTCACATACACACACACGCACACACACGCACACACACGCACACACATGCACACACACACATTTACGCATCTCTGCTGCGTGGTTTTTGTGCGTTTCCGCCAAGTCACAAAATGGCGGCTGCAGCAGTCGTCGGCAATTTGGTAACTTCATCCCCCTCTCCAACTCCCCCCCTTTTGTTCAACTATCGAATGTTGTTGAGGGCCCAACGCCAACATGCAGCACCTTTGGCAGCAGCGCAAAAAGGCGGCGAATGAAATTTTAGCAAAAAGCCTTTGAAAAATGGGTGGCAAACGGCAGCAAGTTGCAGATGCAGATGTAGATGCTGATGCTGTTGCAGATGCTGATGCTGATGCCCATGCAGATGTAGTCGGTGTAGGTGTAGAATATCCCCAGGGGTTTGTGGCACAAGAATGCAATATCAGGAATATTTCCGATAATGTTTCTCTGAACTGTATTTCATTATTCAACTTATCTGATTTCTTAACTGGCTTAAGCATAAATTAAAATATTTATTTTCAGTTTAAGAATGCAATTTAAGGAATACATTTTTAAATTTTATATATATTATAGAATTATATTTTTTAATCAGCGCATCAAGTTTAATCAACTGGTTAAAATTAAATTTAAGTATAGAAGAATTTTTAGAATGATTTATTTACCTGATTTTTAAAACGGATAAAAAGATATGAAAAAATAAAAATAGCTTGCTTAGCATTAAAATTATAATATTAATTAGTATAATAATAAAATCAAAAAATTATTAATAAAGATGCAGATAGTTTTCATTTATTTTAAAAATTGTTTTTAATATTCCAACTAAATTTAAGTTGTCAGCAAAATCCTTTCCAAATGATCACAAAATCGTTCTCTTTTCTATTTTTTCAACCTTTTGAATTTCATGCAGTGCTCAGCTAGTTTTTTCCCACTGTGCAGGAAGCGTCTCACACTGCATGTTCATGCGCTGCCCGCTGTCCGTTGCACGTTGCACGTTCCACGTTTTCCCGGTGGCCAACTCCAACCCATCTTTTTGTTGTTGTTGCTCATCAGCGCAACTTGCTGCGCCGTTATTTTTGCCTTTCCTGTGGCAGCCACACACAGCCTTTGCCTGCAGCTCAGCTTCGTCTCTTCCTTTGTTGCTCCTTCTGGTCCTTCTGTTGCTGCCTGCTCCTACTCCTGCTGCTGCTGTTTTCCATTGTTGTTGTTTTGTTCGCAGAATTTTCGTTTCCGTTTCCTGGCCAAACGTGCGTGTGTCCGCCTACGTGGCTGTGTGTGTGTGTGTGCATGTGTGTGTGTGTGTGGGGAAAACAAAAGCAAAAATCTTTGAAAATTGGTAGAAATGGATGCCAGCTTGCACATTTGCACAACGTGGCCAGGCCCAAAATCTAAAACCCAAACTGAAAAATCTAACCCAGCCCCCCACCCCCCCTGCACCTCTTCGAGTGTTGCCTCAAAGTCGCTAGAAGTTTGCGTCGTAGTCGCTGTTATCGATGACGATGTTGACGACGACGTTGATGTTTTGGACCAACTATTGCACAAGGCAACAGCAGCAGCAACAACAACAGCAACAACAACAGCAACAACAGCAACATGCAACAACAACAATGGGTTTCGATGCATAACATTTTTGATTACCTCAACGCCGGAAATGACAAACGCAGCGCTGCAGCAACAAAAAGCCCAAAAGCAAAGTTTAACAGTCCAAAGAATTTACTGTCAACAGCAACAAACACATCCACACCCCCCCTTATCCACACACACTCCTTTTTAGTACGTGTTTAGCTTGGCGATTTACATATATATATACATATATATATATATATATATATAGTATATATATGTAGTCGAATAGCTCATTATCGATACCGCAACGCCATCGAAATTTGTTGCTCGTTGTGCCCACTGTACTGGTTGCCTGGCTCCGGCTCCGGCTCCGAGTCTGGGTCCGTGTCCGTGTCCGGGTCTGGGTCCGGGTCTTTTATGTTGTGCCTCGCCTGCACTTAATTATTATCAGCAAATATGCAGCCATGCCCGTTCCACATGCCTGCCACAGCCTCACCCAGCTGCGCCTACTCCTTTTACTACACACACACACACACGCACACACGCACACTCGCTCTCTCTCTGTGCAACTCTTTCTGCCACTCGATGGCTGTGCAAATTTTCTCTAAAACAAAATTAATTCCGATTTTTGTTTTTGTAGAAAATTTTGGCGTTGCCCAGCAGCAACAACAACAACAACAACGACGACAACATCCTCGTCGTTGACAACAACAACAACGTTGACTTTGCCCAGGACTTTTCGGGAACGCACAATTTCTGTCCCAAAAATCCGCAAACTGCAATCTAGCCGCCTCCCTCCGTCTGCCCACCTCATCCTCAGCCCCACACAATTCGCATATGCAATTTACGCCTGCAGGCCTCGAGGTCCGGTCAGTGTACACACACACACACACTCGCACACACACGCACATCCGGCCGAAAGTTTTCTAGGTGCCCAGACACTTTGCATGCGTATTTTGCATGCATTCTAGAATTTCAATTAAAAATAAATCACAAAAACGTTGCTGGCCTGGCCGCAAACCCCCTCCCCCATCCCACCCAAAACTGCAACTCTCTTTTTGCCTCTCTCTCTCTCTCTTTCAGTGTGTGCGTGTGAGTTGCCCCCGTGTTGCATTTGCATCTCTGCATCTGCATCTCGCGTCGCTGTGTAGAAAATGCATTGCATTTTGCACACGCATCCAATTTCTGCCTAGGCACCGGATCACCCACCACCTGCCCCAACCCTGCGCAGTTGCAGTTGCAGGAACAGCTAACGATGCCTGTGCCTCTGTCTCTGCCTCTGCTTTTGCCGCTGCTGACCATCGCCATCGTTGCAACCATATCGATGATGCCGCTGACTTTGATTCGCCTTTGTTGTTGTTAATGTGCCTCTGTGTGTGTGTCCCTAGATCCTGTTCCCTTCATCGACGACTGCTGCTGCTGCTGCTGCTGCTGCGCTTTCTTTGCCACCATATGCATGACTGTGCAACAACAACAACAATAAAAGTTGGTGCACAACAATGCGCTTGCAGAAAGCAGAAAGGCAGAAAACTTAATGTGCGTTTTTGCCCATTGCCTAAACCCCTTCATTCATGCCCCTTACCCCCTCAGCACTCCACTTTTGTGTTATATATCATTCTCCCTCTCTCTCTCTCTCTCTCTCTGTCTCTCTCTCTCTCTTGTTCCGTTTGGGCTTTGGCCTATAGTTCTCTAATGCTCTCTTCAATTATAATGCCGATTTACAGTTTTTCCGAGGTGCCCAGCATCTGCCTTTTGGAGCGATAACAATAACGATAGCAAATGAGGCATTTCTTACACATATCGAAATATTTATACATAATCTCAACAGCAGATTTGAATATGGGAACTATAATCTGAATAGACATTTGAATTATTGGCAATACTCAATCAAAATCAAAGGAAAAAAATTGCTGATTTTGGAAACGAATTTATAAATTTTATGATTAATTGAGAAATTGAGATATTAAAATTTATCAAATGATATCATTTGGTAAGCCACTTTAAAATTAAAAAAAATATTGCAATATAAATAAATCGATAACAGCTTCAAATCTTTTTAAAAAGAGAGAACTTTCTTAACAATATAATAATAATAATAATAATAATAATAATAATAATAATAATAATAATAATAATAATAATAATAATACCAAATCGCTTGCCAAGCACTTAAAATAAATATAGTTTATTTATATTGATTCTTAAGAAATCTCTTCTTTTTCAAATGCGACAAAAATTTATAAAAAACAGATGCAACTTGTTGCACAACTCGAAAGAGATAAATGCCAAGTTGCCATATTTAATCAGTTTATTTCATTCTGCAATAGATTTAATCCATTTGAGGAACAGTTGTGCCTCAAATCGTTTTTATGTTGATTTGAAAATCCTCTTCAGTGTCACGCAACGATCTCATGCCACAACTTTGAGCAGCAGCAACAATAACAACAATAGCAGCAACCATTGCTGCAGCAAACATCTACAAAAACAACAACAAAAACAACACGCAAACATTATATGCGGAACAGGCACAGGCACAGGCCAAATCATGTATAATGGTCAACACACACACACACACACAAATACGCACAAATACGCACAGCTATATACAACTAAACACACACACACAGGCAAACATATATATATATATATATATATATATGTACATATAATAGTCGTACTTAGAAATGCTGTAGAGTCGCCACCCACAGCGCCTAGAAGCGACTACACAGTGATGGAGGGGGTGTTTCAAACCTCCCCCCCCCCCCCCTTCTACAGCCCTTCGACTAACCGCTCAGCTGAGCTGCTCTTCGTGTGCGCATTGCGCCTCGGCCTCGACGGCAATAGCAAATGCTGCAAATGCCACATAAGTGCCCGCTGGGTGGTGAGTCTGGGGTTGGGGTTGGGGTCTGTAGGATGTGTGTGTTGCACCCACTCGCTCGATTGCATTAGGGGGACGCACGCGAGAGTGTCCAGAATGCGAGTGGCGAGAATTCGTTGGCTCGATTTGCCTATAATTATGTGTGTTATATAACAAACTGCATTTTGGCCGAAATACTCTGCACACACACACAGTGCAGCGAGAGAGTGAGCGAGATAGAGAAAGAGGAGGGGTTGTGGGGGGGTGTTATTCAGCAATGCGCCTGCATGAATATTCAATAGCTCAAATAGAGCATACGCCGCATTGGACGTCGCCTGCATTACTTATATGTTGCATGCTGCATGAATGCAGCTCGCAAAATTGTCGATAATAAATATTCAATTTGAAACACATTCGCCGAAAATTCGCTGACCACATTTTTAACGCCAATTCAGCAATACTTTTTTGTTATTGTTTTTGTTTTTTTTGTTATTGTGGATTGTGGTATTATTATTTAAAATCAGCCCAGTTTGTTGCTTTCCTAATGAGCGACGACTTCGAATCGAAGATTCAATTTTATTCGATTTCTTTTTTTTTTTTTGCATCCAACTTGAACTTCAATTCAAACTGCTCTCGCATTACTGTAATTACACACAATGCAAAACAATAAAAAAAAACATAAGAGCAAAAAACACAAAATAATTCTTAAGAAACTCATAAAAACCAAAACGATGCCATTACAGTCACACACACACACAGAATGTGGCATGGGGCAAAGGGAAACAGACTCACATGCAAACCGAGTAAATTATAGAGAAAGAATTGAAAATTACGATCTGCGATTTGAATACGAGCAGCAGCATAATGCAAATGTTGAAAGGATCGATTATATATCAGGTTTCCATACAACTGGAGATGGGAATGGGGAGAATGATACTAATTATGAGACTTACAAACTTTTTAAGTGAAAATAACAAGACTCTGACTCGGCAAACTGAACCAATTATTAATGGAAAAAATGCTTTGCTCAAATTGAGTTTAGGTATATAAAATGCAGCACATCAAGATTAAATATTGATCAGCTAAAAGAGTCGAGTTTAACCAGCCACTTCCGTTTCCGTCTGTTTGCAGGACATTATATGTTCCAATATGATATATTAGTTTTTTTATTCTATATGAATTTAAGGTTTCTTTTTATAGATAAATGCGCCCATTTTTTAAATATTTATTTAAAATGATTTCCTATAGTAAAGATATAAAATTCTCATAGCTAAATAATATAGCCTTATATGTTAAATATCAACTATAAAAATATCTAATTTGGAATATCAGTTTTCTCATTCTAAATGAAGTTAAGGTTTATTTTTATCGATAACTGCGCACCTTTCACACATATTAATTTCAATTGTTTTTTTTATAATAAAGCTATAAAATTCTCTTAGATAATATATCATCTATGAAAATGTTCTTCATATTATATTAATCTAATATTTTATTACGCTAATCAACTCAAACTCTTTCGTCTTGCGCATTCTAACTTAAATTAAGCCAGGCTCAGCTGAACCGGCTAAGTTTAGTCTTTATTTTGCATACAACATTAAAAATAATAATGTTTGATATTTGTGCAATTATTTAAATTTAGTGAGCTGCAAAAAGCAACAAAAAAGATGATTGAAAAGAAGCTGCATGCAAAACAGCAGCTGACTTATGTTAAGCTCACGAGTTGTGAAAGAGACTCTCGCACACTAGTTGCTTATTTACACACACACACACACAAATATATATTTTCATAATTTAGTTTTTTTTTTGCTGCTGTTGTAGCTTCTTTTTGCTTATTTTTTTTGTACCTTGCTTAAGCTGCAAATCGCGGCAATCGTTAAGATCACGAAAAACAATTCAAAATTAATGGTAATAAGCAGTTGCTGGCGCGCCAAAGCAAAACAAAGGCCGGACCTGGCTGCCACAACCCGATTGTGGGGCAAGAGAGCGGGCATGGTGGATGTGCAGCAGCTAGCTGTTGCTGCTGCTGTTGCTGCTGCATGCCCCAGCAAAATTACTGCGTACAACAGAAGCCGTCTGACCGGGGCTTCTGACTTGAAGATGACTGGAAACGGCAGCTCATTTGCAGGCTCCGCTGCTCTCAGCCAAAACAGTAGTCCAGTTTTTTTTTTTTTTTTTTTGTTTGCTACCTTTTCTCTTTCCTCACTTTTTTTTGGGCGTTGCGCCGGCGCTGAGCCTGAACCTGGACATGGAGCTGGACAGAAGCCCCGGCCTCGGAGAGTTGATCGATCGCTGTTGGCAAACTTCAGTTTCTTCAGTTTTTTTTTTTTAGTTTTTTTTCTTTTTCTTCTTATTTTTTTTTTTTTGCTTAGCTGCTGTTAGAAGTCGTGTCGTGTATGCAGCCAGCCGGCAATCATACGATATTTTCAGCATCCAAATTATTATAATATATTATTATTAGCTGTTGCCTCCTGTGGTTGTTGCTTGTGTTGCATGTGGCTAGATAACGTGAAATTTCCTTATGCCGCATGACTTAATAATGCTGTGTGAATATGGAGGTCTATGAACTCCACAAAACACTTACAGAAAATATATATAATATATAGAATGGTAGCAAAATCTTAAATGAGATTTTTATAAATCTTTAATCAAATTTACTGCCTTTTTATCTAAAATAAAATTAAATCTTACATCGAATTTGGCGCCTTTTCACCTCTTTCACTTTGCTAATATTTATTTGGCTTACAAACTATTTTACAGATTGTTGCAAAAGTGTGAAGTTTCTTAAATCAATATTTATTTCCTTAAATCAATATGAACTCCGCAAAACATTTACAGCTATAATAATATCAAAATATCAAAATCTTAAAACATAAATAGCACACAATTTGTTCTTAGTGATATAAAAATACAAATATTTAATCAAATTTACTGCCTTTTCACTTATTTAAATTTGTCAATTTTTATTTGACTTAAAAACTATTTGAAAGATTTTTGCAAAAGTGCAAAGTTTCTTAAATCAATATTTGCTAGATGGTTTTAAAAGTTTGAGTTTGAGTTTGAGTTTCAAGTATGATGGATGGTCAACTAAATGAATTTGCATGCGACAAAGCTGCGATGCTAAAAAAAACTCAGCCTGAAGTTTAGACCAAAAACTGAAACGGAAGCTACAAAAAAAAAGAGCACACATTTATAGACATACAAACACACACACACACACATACAAAGCGACGCACTAACCAGTAGCTGGACCAATCGAAGCTCGTCGCGCCTTGGCAAGGTGTGTGTTAAGGGGTGTGTGTGTGTCTGTGTGTGTGTGTGTCCAGTCTACAATCTCAAACTCTGCCCTGTAACGTTGTTTGCCTTGTTCTTGCATTTTTTCTTTATTTTTTTGCACCCTATTTTTTTATATACATTTGTTTTAGTTTTTACTTTTTACATACCATACATCAGCTACAGCTACTGTGTGTGTGTGTGTGTGGGAGAGTGTGTTTGTGTTGGCCATCGTCTCACACACGCATGCTTGGCAGCTTTGACCACGTCTCCTGTCTGGGGCAGGGGCAGCAGGACACCAAAGCTTTATGTCAATGTCTGAGCTGCCATGTTGTAAGTTATGCCAGTTTACACAGTGGCGACAAAAGAACCAAAAAGAAAAATCATGTGTAGGCAAGAAAATTGTTTTTCCCGACCTGCAGCCCCCTACACCTGCCCCTTCCACTGCCTTATTTAGTTGGAGGCGTGTTGGCTTGGCTCAAAGGGAAAGCAAATTTCCATTGAAAGCTGCAGCGTTGCGTGAAATGCTTTACGAGCTGAGCTGAGCTGCAGAAGCAGCCTTCATCCTGGTTGCTTCTTGAGTGCATTTGTCACACCTCGACAGCAGCAGCAGCAACAACAACAACAACAGAATGGAAAGGCAAATGGATTTTTATGGACTGACATGGCAGGTAATTGGTGCACTTCGCCGACTTCTACCGCTCTTCATTTTCTAAAATGGATCTGCCCCTGCTACTGCTGCAGGCTTTCTCTTTCTCCTTCACTCCATCTCTTTCTCTCTGTGTGTGTGATCCTTGCCGTAAAAGCCTCTGCTTAATTGGGCTTTTGTGCGTTTGGCCAAAGGCGCTGCTAATATGAAATTACCAATGTCAAGCAGCAAGTAAGAGGAAGGGGAAAGAGTATTAAGGGGAATGCACTTAATTGCAGTCTGCGTATTTTTTTTTCTTTTTTTTTGTAACTGGCCCCAGGAGCTGCTCAAAAGGTGCACCGTCGTAAAGTGCGTAATGAGAACTAAAAATAAAAAAAAAAATAAAAAAATAAAACTATACTTATTTTCGACAGCCTCAATTAGTACCCCGAGCTGATCAAGGATGTAAGCGCCAAGAGGCGAACCGGTTTCTAGGCCAATCACAGAGATCACGTTTCATTATTTGAGTCCCAGACTTAACTCAGTTGCTGTTACAATGTTGTATGGTTAACTGAAATGAAACTGTCGCTGTTACCTGACCAAATGTTGTTAAGAACAAAACCAGTTTTTTATTTAACTAGTCTTTAGACTATAGTAATTACTTGCATTGCAATTACAAAGTTAACAAATTGCATAAATTATTACATATCATTATTATTATTCAACTTACCTGCATATATATATATATACATATATATCTAAACAAATAAGAAGAAAAAAAATGTAATACAATGTTGTTAATTATTGTGTTGTTTATAAAAAATAAAAAATAAACAATAGCAGCTATTTTAATACAAGGTTTTAACTTGAGATTGTGATATAACTAATCGAAGTGCATTAATTGTTGCATTATATTAAAATACATATAATTATATATATACTGCGTCTTTGCCAAGTCGAGTAAAAAATGTTTTTGTTGTATAACAATTTTACAACGAAGCTGATTCGTTTTTCTCCTGGTTTTTTGTTTTTCCATTTACATCTTGAGCAGCACAGGAGCCATGGGTAACCATATTTTTACCCTGCATACAAACAAATATCGGCTTATCAAAATCATGAAATATTGAATAACTTGGCGAGCAGTCGAATTGAAAACTCACAAAGAAGTGTCTTGCATATAAAAAAAAGAAGCAAATCCCATGGACAGTGGGCGTTACAGTCACCTACAGAGTGTGTGTGTGTGAGTGTGAGTGTGTGTGTGTGGTGTGTGTAACAAAATAGATGGGCCAATAGACGTGATGAACGCAGCAAAAGCAAAAAATCATACAAAAAAAACTGAAAACGGAAAATGTATGAAAGGAAAGAAGAAAGCTGGCAATTTATATATAGTATGGAATCGTATATAGTATGCTTAAGCGACTTCACCTCTATACGTAACACACACACACACACATATGTGTGTGTGTGTGTGCTTAAATTTACTTGCAGTTATTTATGCAAAAAAGCGACACCCATCACAAAAGTAAATTGAAACAAAAGAAGCAAAAAGCAGAAAAAATAAAAAACGGGGAAACGGGAAACGGAAAACAAATATCGAAAGGATGTGGAAGTGATTTTGCAACTGCTTTTGGCCGGAGGAGCACTACTCGTCGGAAAGATATATTGTAATTAGTGTTGCTGGCATTTTCTTTCAATTTATGCATAGCCAAATCAATTTCAATAAAAAAAACCAACAACGTAAATTGACGTTGGCTCCGCTCGCACATCGACGATGTGATTTCTTGTTTCTAATTAAAACTACTGCATTCATCCTTACATCCTTCTAGTCCTTCTCCTCTACTCTGCCATTTGTATGTGCGTGCGCTTAATTCCTCAAAAAGACAAAAAGAAAAAACAACACGCAATATCGACAACCCTCATCCTGTGCTGCTCCTTGCTCCTTGCTCCTTTTGCTGCGCAGATGAGCGCGCCATCTTTTTCTCGCACGCCTTGTGCATCCTTGGACATCCTGGCGTCCAGGCTCTATGGCAATTTAGTTTCGTGGTTTGCCCGTCAACTTCTGCTGCTGCTGCTACTCCTTGCTACCCAAAAACCCATGTACATAACACCCTTCACTCCCCCTCTGACTGCTATTCGATCCAGCCCAGAACACGGCGTTCATCTTGTCAAAAGCCTGCGACTTGCTTCGAATTTGAAAGTTGCGTTCGCTCGTTGCTGGTCGAGTGTGCCACGCCTAGAGGAGTCGCGTGCACTCATATATCACACACACACACACCAACACCCCCCCTATTGTGGCTATGTGCTGCACCACCAACACTAGCCAAAGACTGCACCAAAAACTGCATCCACTCTGGAAAACTGCCTGCAGATTTTCTCATTGCACATGCATTGTTCCTGTTGTTGTTGTTGTTGCTTAGCTGGGCAAAAATATTTCATAGCCGAGGATCCATCAACAGCTTTCTCTTTCTCTCTCCCTCTCTCTCTCTCTCCCTCTCTCTCTGGTCACTCGCTCTTTGGTTGCTATGCCTACGTTTCTAATTAAATTTTATTTTATGCCACCATTTCGGCGCCTTCCACTTGGACTAGACCTAGACTAGGCTCGTACACTGAGCAAAATATTAGGCACCAAAAACAAAAATAAAATCAAAATTTGTGGCATGTTTTAGACTATTTTTAATATTTATAAAATTCCATTGTAAACTCATATTAAATTTAAAAGGGAAATTGTTTTTTTCTTTGCTTACTTTTTTTTAGTCATTAACAGCTCAGTTTTTTTTTTGTATGTATTAATTTACCTAAAGTTATTTTATTTATTCTGTCTCACAGTGTAGCTCTGCTGGCTGAGCGGTCTCTCTGTCTGTATTTGTGTATCCTGTTGCAAATTTATAGCGCTGCATTTGCAGCATCTATCATGCAACCAATGCCTGCAGCAGCAGCAACTTCAACTGCAATTGTGCAAGAGGAAGAGAAGAGTCCAAAAAGCGGACCTTCAATTTAGCCGTGGTCCTTTGGCTCATCCAGCTGTTCATCCTTTTTGGGCCAGGCTTTTAGTTAAGAACGCGCTCGGTGTGCAAAATTTCGCCTGATTGCACTTTGATGAAAACTCAATTATTGCGCAATGCGTGGACTTTCAAACCACGCCACAGTCAGAGAGAGAGAGAGAGGAGATGGGGGAGGGGGAAAAGGGAGCACGTCCTTTCGCAGACTTCTGGTGAAAAGTAATGCCGCCTGGCGCCTAATTGAAATGCTGGGCTCTGACAGCAGCTCTGACATTAGCCACGCATCTGAGAGCCCCATCCATCGATCAAAGGCCGCATCGAGGACGCATCTCGTTATCTCCAGTGCACGGAAATCTTATATCCACCCCCCCTCATGCCCCAAAACCAAACCCAACGCTTCACAGGATGCCTCTTTCACTCGCTGCATTAATGCAACTAAGGTGATATGACGAATGGGTGATTAGGTTTTTGTCATTTCAGACCAGGCTCTCTCACACACACCACACATACACACACACACACACACATACACACGCAGACTGCAGCCTTATGTGCGTTTCATGCTGCGCCTAGGCACAAAATTTGCCAATGCTCGGGATACAGTTGCTCGCCTTTGGCGGCGATTTCTTTGCCATACTTTTCAATCCTCATATATGCACACACACACCACACACACACACACACATACACCCACTGCATATGTGTGTATGTATGTGCATATATCTGCAGTGTTGCCATTTTTCGTTTATAGTTTGTTTTTCACAATGTTCTGGTCCAGAATTCTTGTGCCTACCATTTCTCTCTCACTTCTACACTCGTTCTCTCTCTCTCTGTCTCTTTCTCTGTCTCTCTCTATCTCCGTCTACACATACTAGTTTTCTCTATTGAACATTTTACATATTAGAAATTTTCGCAAATGGGCAACGCTGTGCTGTGCCTACTGCCTGCCGCCTGCTGCAGCAAACCCAAAAGTTATGTGCCTCCGCTTTTCCCATCCTTATTCACACACACACCCACACCCACACACACACACATAAGGGGAACGCACACGCGTCCGGAACTGAATTCGGCGTCGTTGTTTTCCTTGTTGTTGTTGTTGTTGTTGCTTGCTTGCCTCGTAGTTGTAGTCAGTTGTTGCCGTCGTGAGTTCTCTCCTCGTCTCCTCGTCAGTTTCTCTGCCCTCGGCCATCGTCGTCGTCGCCGCCATCGTCATCGTCGCCGTCGCCGTCGCCGTCGTCGTCATCATCATCAGGCCGCGTCGCTATGGCTATTACTACGGACAGCTGTGGCTCCCTGTTTGTTGTGGCACCCCCCACAAGCCCCTACCCCATTGTTGTTGTTGCTGTGGCTGTTGCTGAAGCGGGTGCGGCTTTTGATGCTTTTGCATCAATGTGTCCTCTCACATACATGTGCATGTATGTGTGTGTCTGTTAGTGTTGGTCTGTGTCTATTCTGGTTGCTGCTGCACTTAGCCAGCAGCAGGTATCGAAAGAGGCACAGGCACTGGGCACACACACACACAGTCTCTGGACGACCCAGCAACGAGCTCCTTCCTTCCCAAACAACTTTGTCCACATTGACGAGGAACAACACTCAGCATAACTAGTATGTGTGTGTGTGTGTGTGTGTGCGCACCCCTTACGCGTCGTCTATTGATAAAATGCACTGCACAAAATGTGACTATTTAATTTAGGAATAGAATTGAATATATTATGGCTAGATTAATTAATTAATTTAAAGTTTAATTAAAGTCTAATATTTAGTTAATGGGTATCTCTAGTCTATAACAAAATAACTATGATAATATATTGTAGCTGCAGCATAATTTAATTAACAATAATAATTTACTAAATTGAAAACATTATTTAAATACGATTAATG
Source organism: Drosophila multiciliata (assembly GCA_037043605.1). Lineage (NCBI taxonomy): Eukaryota > Metazoa > Arthropoda > Insecta > Diptera > Drosophilidae > Drosophila > Drosophila multiciliata. Next base: position 754,244 of record JBAMBF010000119.1, on the reverse strand, counting down.
ATGAAATGTGAATGTTTAATTGAGGAATATATAAATTTTAATTAATTTATGCAATATTATTTTATGTACTAGAAAATTTTTAATTGATTTTAATATTGTAAATTTATTAATAATTTATAATTAATATTATAAAATTATTGGCAAAATTTGTGTACAACATTTGACAATAATATTTTCTCACTTAGAACTGGCTACCAAATTTGTAAGTCTTAGCCACCATTTAATTAAAATATATATTATATAATTATAATTAAATTATAATAAATATTATTTTCTTATTTCAAACTTGCCACTAAACTTGTATTTAACATTAAAATAGCTATAGTCTCCATGTATAAATTAGTATGGTGCAGCTTGAAAGTGGCCACCAAATTTGTAAGCCTGTAGCACCTTAAATACATCCTCTCCAACTTCAGCTGGCCATGCCACACCACCGGAAGGAGGCACCTAAAGCGGTGGATGGCGCATTGTCGCCTGTACTTTTGCCTTTCTTCTGGTCGCTCTTGGTTAAGCCGCTGCCGCGTCACAGTGCTGAGCTAGGAGTGGCTGTCCACCAGGCAACCAGCCAATACCCCACCTCACCACACCACAGCTCACCACACTATGTGTGCTGCTGCTGCTGCTGCTGCACCCACACAATCACAATCACGGCCTAAACAACGTCGCCTGTGCTGCTGCTGCTGCTGCTGCTGCCTTCTGGAAAACCTACTCCCAGCTGCCTCAGCTCCAATTTCAGCCTCTTCCCCTTTTCTATATTTGCATGTCTCTGTCTGTGTGTATAGCACTCTCTGTGCATGTGTGTGTGTGTGTGTGTGTTTGCCATTGTATGCATGCATATTAAATTCAATCGAATGTATTCTCAATTCTCGATATTTCTCTATGCGCTGCGTTCCTCTTTTTGTTTTTTGTTGTTTTTTCTATTTTTTGTACTATTTCTCTTTCTCATTTCCCGTTACTCGTTTTGTTTTCTATATGGACTCGCATCCTCAACAGCTTCAGCATTACGTATTCGCATACGTATACGTATACGTATTCGTTAACGTTAACGTTACGTAGTGGCGCACATTCGTTAGAAATAGGCGGAGTTATCAACGTTTTTCAAGTTATAATAAAAATGCAACACATTTTACAGACATGCCACTATATACACACACACACACACATATATATATATATATATATATATATGCATATGTTGCCTCCTCACACACACACACACACACACTCACTTATGACCCTTGCTGGCTCTTCTGGCTACTTTCCATAGATTTTTTCCTTCGTTATTGGTTTGGAGTGGCGCAAAACTTTGTTGTTTTTGGTATTTTTTTCGTCATCGTGTATGCCACAGTTTGTTGCTGTTGTTGTTGTTGTTGTATCTCCATATATACAACAGACGTTTTTTGTTGTTGCAATTTTCTTTCTACTTTTTTTTTGTTCTTTATTATTTTTCAATGCTCAAACTCGACGTCGCATAAAACTTGTGTTTTTGCCGCTGTTGCAGAGGATTGTACGCCCCTCGCACTCCCCGCAAACTACACAAACTCCGCTCTCCCCATACCCCCCTTTAAGCCCATACCCTTTGTACCCAATGGACGCTGCTCGTTACAGTTTCCATTGCCAGCCAAAGAGCTGAGAGCGAGACATTTTGCTAATGCATTGATTAAAATTGAATTTTTAATTAAAATATTGTGTTGGTATGTGTGTGTGTGTGTGTGTGTGTGTTTGACTGTGTGTATTTGCTTGTGTATGTTGATATATCTTTGTTTGTTTGTTTATTCTATTACTCTCGAAGTCTTAAACAGAAATGTCGCCAATTTTTTTTTAAAGCGACCTTCTCAGAAAACTTAATTATTTCTTTAAAAAAATAAATAATGCATGCAAAAATTTATCGTTTTACTTTGTGCAACCAATGCAAAAATCATTAGCATAAAATGAATTTAGAAAATCATTTATTGGAATATAATTAAATAAACTTTGGTATCAATAAACTTGTTGATGCGATTTTATTTAGTTTTTCACACATAAATATTGAACTAAAAGTAAACTAAAAATACAACAACAACAAAAACAATAATTGCCCAATAAATAACAAAGGCAAACAATAAAAATTCCTTGAGCATTTCACAGGCAAAAACACATTGAATTTAAATGCATTTATTAAAGAAATCAACAATTTCCAAAAATACCTGGCAGCATTTAAAATGCCACACAAAAGTAATTTATTTACTATTTTCTGTTGCAAGTTCGGCCTGAACAAGATTTGTTTGAATTTCACTTTCGTTTTAGATATTTGCAACACACACACACACACTCACACACACACACACACACACTTTTGACTTCAGACTGTAAACTCAATAAATCACAGGCAATTATGCAAAAGCAAAAGCATCCTTAAGGAATATTCACACTTTCACACGTTGCCACAAGTGTCCCCCCCCCACACTCCTTGTGTGTGTGTGTGTGGTGTAGGCTTAGCTTAGTTCTTGGTGTGCTGACCAAAAAGCCAAGCCACAAGTGCATTTTGCCATAAATCTCACAATTTGCTTTCTTATGCAAGAGAGCAATTGAAAGGCTATTTACAGAAAATATTTTCTTTGCATTTATTTGCCAACCAACAGACGCACAAGCAGTGCCGTGATGAGGGGTGTGTGTGGTGTGTTGTTCAGGGTATTTTAGAGATGACGTCGACGACGACAATACAGTCTATAAGTGAGCCAATAAATAAACACAAATTTTCGACAAGCAAACATTGACTCAAGCAAAAGCATTCTCAAAGATGTTCGTAGCACGACAAAAGGCCAAAACCGGATGAATTTCCATGTGTGTGTGTGTGTCTGCTTGTGCGTGTGCATGTGTGTGTGTGTGTGTGGTGTCAAGCCACAAACACCTTTTGCGTAAAATAAAGCAATCAAGCAAATAATGTTGCCACATTACACGACATATCAACAGCTTCCTGCCGAGCAGCACACACACGGACACACACACACACAGCACTGAGTGTAAGCGAGATGGCACACACACACAGACACACACACATGCACATACTTGAGCACATTTCTTTAATAGAAGACACACACATCGCATTGGGGGGGCTAAAATAAAATTGAAATCATGTCGCAAGCAGCAGCAACCTTGAGGAATGCCTTCTCACACACACACACACACACACATGCGCACACATACTGTGGCAGTTGTCTGGCAGAATGTCTCGACTCTCGACGCGACTCAATTCAAGTTGACTTCACTTGCTTGCTTGCCCCATGTGTGTGTGTGGCAGCAACAGCAGACGAAGCAGCCAATGTGCTCCTGGTTGGCTTCCTCTCCCCATCTCCCTCTTTCTTTCTTACCCTTTTTGCACTGTGTGTGTGTGTGCACTTTCACTTTTGCAACCCCCCTCCAACTCCCCCCCTCAACTGCACATGCTGTGTGTGTGCCATATTTAACAAATTATCTGTAATTTCTCGAGCAGAGCCGCAACGACGCCATCTTTTGCCGTACTCCTTGCTCCTCCCTCTCTCTCTCTCTCTCTCTGGTTGTAGTAAACATTTAAGCCAAAAACCCGTAGACACACACACAACCAAACACACACATAGGCACATGTGAGACTCGTGGAGTCAGGCGGCAAGCCACTTGTCAAGATGGATAGGACAGCAGTTTTCGTCCTACTCCTTCTCCTTCTCCACGTCCACGTCCTCGTCCTTGCTCGTTGTCTGCAAGGCAAGGCAAGGCAACCCCGGGAATTTTGGGCTTCAAGCAGCCGCAAGTGCTTAACTTCACACACACACACACACACACATATACAGGCAGTCCTCAGAATCCCAGACAGGCAGTCAGGCAGGCAAAACCACAGCCGCATTGCTGGCAAGGACGTCCGGCAGACAGCAGCAGCAGGAGCAGGAGCAGGAGCAGCAGCAGCTAGCAGGCAGTCTGTTGCAGCAGCAGTCCTTGCGCCCAGTTCCCAACCAGAAGGAAGTTGTTTGTGGGTCGCTTTGGCATTTAAGACTGACCGAGAAGCGACGACGACGACGACGACCCTTTTGCCAGGGCGATTATTGTCCTTGTTGCTGTTGGTCAGGAAACTGCCTGCCTCTGCTGACTCTGCCTCTGCCTCTGCCTCTGTGGGTGTCTCGCAAGATGAAAGCCACTTGCCATTCATGGCTAAGCGGCTGACTTTTGCATGCAGCAGGCAAAGGACCTTGCAACTGACTCCAACTGTTGTTGTTGCTGTTGCTGCCTGTGCCCAAAACTGCTTTTGACCAACCGAATGACCTTGAGCTTTACATTTGAACGTTTGTCATGACCTGCTCTTTAGCTGTATGTCTGCTTGCCTACGCCCCCCCACCCGCCACACACTCCTTGGAGGTTGGCTTTCGCTCTTCTGGGTGCACTCGACTTTGGCCACTCCTCATTTGACTTGCATCCGCAGATGGAGACCATACCAGACCAGGCCAAGACCCCCAGTTTTGCATCAGTGTAAACTGATGTGTTAAGCTGTTAAGTGCCTGAGTAATTGTTTTCTTTCAACAGCCAACAACAACAACAAAAACAACAACGACAACAACAACAACAGCAACAACTTTGGCGTCCCTTTCACTTGCCACTTGACCTTGTGAGCTGTTTTTGGGGGCGTGCCAACAACAACAGCAACACCAGCAACAGGCTGGTTGCAGTTAACTGCTTCTTCTTCTTCTTTTTCTTCTTCCTTTTCTGCTTTTGCCTCTGCTTCTGTTTCTGCCACTTGTCTGCTATTTTTGTTTCTTTGCGGAATTTTGTTAAGTAGGTCTTTTTGTGTTGCCTCCGAGTTGCAACCCAGTTTGTTGCTTTGTGGGCTCTTTTTATTTTAACTGTTTTGATTAAGTTGGCAGCAAACATTCAACAGTTGACAACCGCTGATTGCTCCTTGATCAGCCCATTATTTCCAGCTGACAATAGATGAAGTTTCCACTTAACTCGCAACTCGCATCTCGTTGAGACCTTTCAACACACTTATCATTCGCACAGCAGCAATTTATTTCAACTTGCAACATTTGTTGCATAATTTAAACATTAAAATTATGTCAGCACTGCGATTTCTACTTTTTTTATTTGTACTTTAAATCTAAAGTGGAAATCTGTTTAATGACAAATTTTGGCAATAGGAAATTAGAAACTGAACAAAAAGCTAATTTTTGAGGGTTTTATTTTGACATGAAAATTAATAAAGAATTAGTTTTCCATGTTTTTAAGCGAAATTAATTTGGAGATAAAAAAATCACAGCATTTTGAAAATCCGAACAGTTTTGACGAAAGAGCCGAGAAAAGTTTTTAGTCTTTTTTTGTAGAACTTTTGGAGGTAAAATTCTAAGAATAAATTGGCGGCAAAAGTGCGTTTTTAGCTTTAATTAATGTCAAAGAAAAAACATGATAAAAAAAACTGGTTTTTAGAAAGTCTGAAAAGGCCATTTTTGTCCTAAGGAAATTTAGCCAAGACTCTGCTCCAGCTCTACAAATCTGGTGGAAGTCCAGTTGCTCTTTCCGATCTGATCCAAATTTATTCACTTTTGTCTCATTCCTAATGTATACTCAATGAGCAGACAGTTGCATAGATTAAGCCTTCATTCAGCCAGGCTTCACTGTAAATTACATTCCCCTAAATACTTACCACCTTCCAAGCTATAAATCACTTTTTTCCATTCTTTATCTTTCAGGAATAATAACACAATTTTGTGATATATTTTTATACATTTACTTCTTCACTTTTATTTCTGTTTCTGTTTCGGTTGTATTTATAATTTAGGTATAACTAAAATAATAATAATATGTAATAATAATAATTAATGTAATGATTTATGCAGCATTATCATTATCATCATTATCATTATCATTATCATCCATGGGTAATTCCACTCATAATGAACATTATACAATACATGTGCATTTAAATAGCTGTGTGTGTGTGTGTGTGTGTGTGTGTGTTTGCTCACTGGGATTTGGTGTGCTCGGGTGTGTGTGTGTGTTTGTATTACATAAAATTAGCACACATACAAATACAAATTACATATAATACGCATAATCGCATTCATGTATTTATTATTATTATTATTAGGAGGAGGAGGGGGTTGGTGAGGGGAGTGTGGGGGGAACATTGCGTTATTTACTTCCGTTGAAGAAGGGGGGGATTATTACAATATATATAGAGAAGAGTTGTGCGCACCTAAGACTAAGTCCGATATAGCTAATATACCCTATAGCTATGGAAATTTGTACATTATTTACAGTTACATTTGGAAATACAATTGCTGTAGTTAATTAGTAAATATAATATTATAATTATTATTGTATACTAAATCTAATTAATTTATCCGAAAGACAACATTGCGTATGCGTAATGTGTGTGTGTGTATGAATATTTATGATTGCGAGTGTGTATATGTGTGTGTGTGTGTTTTGTGTGTGTGTGTTTGTTTTTGAGTGTTTGTGCGTAGCTAAACTAAATTCTAAACTACATTTAAGAAATGCACAAGTCTCTAATTGTAACTGTATTTGTATCAATTATATATAAATACATATATATGTATGTATATATATGTATATCTGAATACATATATATATATTTAAATAATAGCTGATTTTTTAGTTTTTCTGTGTTTGTTTTTTTTTTCTCTTTTCATATTGGCAAAGAATAAGGCGCATCCGAAATGCAAATATATATATATATATATATAACTATATATATATAAATAATAGGCGAGATCTTATCCTTACAGGAAAGTTCTGAAGTGCAAGTGTGAGGGGTGTGTGGCGCGGGGGGGGGGGGGACGTTTAATACTCGAACCGTTTACAAACTACAACTTACATTTATCAATAAAAACGAAACCAGTTAGCAACTTAGTGTGTGGATGATGTGGTGTGCGGGTGTGTGTGTGTGGGGGGGGGGTGTAGTTGAAGGGGCAACGGGCTATCATTTAAACACTAAAACGTTGGGCTTAAAATAGCAGTCCAAATGTATTACTACAGCTGTTGGTGGCCTCTTCAAAAGGGCCGCCCACCCAGCTTGTTGGGGCCGACGCTTGTCGCGCCGCCATCGCCGCCACTCAATCCTCGTGTGGCAACTCTGTCGCCTGCTGCTGCTGCTCCAGCTTGATCTTCATCAGCGGCGATTCGCGCAGCGCTGCCGGCGCATAGGCAGCGGCTGCTGCTGCCGCCGCCGCTGCTGCCGATGCGGATCCAGCACCAGCTCCGACAACGGCATCTGTGGCGCTGGCGAACAACTCACTCATGTCCTGGCCGGGAAAGAAGTCCTCGAAGCGCGGACTCTTGTTCACTGACTTGTGCAGCAGCCCATTGGCAATCGCCTCGAAATCAATGCCAGCCGGCAGCGATTCCAGGAAGCGTTTGTTGTACGCATAATTGGGATGCTCCTTGGCATGCTTGGCGTAGAGCGTTGAGTACGGGGATGCGGCACCCGGACGATTTGAGGATCCAGCTGCCGATTTGCTGCCGCCGGAGGAGTTTGAGCCACGCGACTGATTGCCATACTGGCGTGCATGCATCGCCTCCTTCAGCTCCCGATCCCGGGACATCTCGCGCTCTCGCTCCCGCTCCCGCGACAACTCTCGGGCGTAGCTGGCGGCACTGGGATGCATGGCAGCGCCTGCACTGCCTCCGTTACCTGCCCCACCAGCGCCGCCATTGCTTCCACGCTGATGGGGCGCCTGCTGCGATGGCATCACATTCAGACCAGGCAATCCCATCAGACCCAAAGCACTCAAATCGGGCAGATTCTCGCTGCCACGTCGCTCCCGGTGCTGGTGCTTGGCCGCTGCTGCCGCTGCGGCAGACACCTGATCCTCGATTTCGGAGCGTTGCAAGTACGCCGGCGACTTGTACATGTTCATCGATTGCACATGCGGCGACTGCTGCTGCTGCTGCTGATGTTGCTGATGCTGCTGCTGCTGGGAGAGTATCTGGCGGCGCAGCGACTCCGTCATGCTGCTCAGCGCATTGCTGCCATCGGGCGGGGCAAGTGCAGCATTCTGTGCCGCCATTTTGACTGCGGCACTGTGATAGCCATTGGCAGCCGACGAGTTGCCAGAGCCAAAGTGCGCCTGTTTAACCAAAATAGAAAATGGGAAGATCGAAGTGGGAAGAAAAATGCTTGTTAGGATTGATTGATTGACGGGTTAAGATATGAGATTCAAATGCTGAACGTAATGCTAAAAAATTATGGCATTTAAAATTATTTTACACTTGGCAAAAATAGCTGTAACTCGAAAGGAATGATTTTTACTTCAAGGCGAACCAAAATGGCTTTTTTGGATTGATTTATTGATTGACCATATTTAGAAATGTTATTCAAATGCTAAACATAATGCTCAAAAATTATGGCTTTAATTATAATGCTATTTTTATAATAATTGCTCTAGTTTTGAAGGAATCTCAAGTATTTTTATTTTATCGAACTGCATTCAAAGATTTTAGAACCAAAGAAAATTAAATTTTACTTCAAGGCGAACCTAGGAAAAAATGGCTAAAAATTAGAAAATACTACAAACAATTTTTTATTCTAATTTCGGCGAAATTCGCCAAAATAATTTAGTTTTTAAAAAATTTCGAATTATCTTAGCGTTTTGAAATAATTTCAACATTTCTTAATAATTAATTGGAAACGCCTAAGCTAAGAAAAACTTAGATAGTTCTTGAAATCGCTATTTTCTAAATTTTTAATTTTAAGACCATTTCTTGTTTATCGAATTATCGATAAATACATAATATAAAATACGATAAATATAAAAACGTTTTTTCTGGATTACAAAAAAAAAGACTAATCTGATTTTAATTGTTTATAAATTTAAGTTAATTAATTTATTATTTTATTATTTCACTTACGCCATGTGGCTGTCCATTTGCATACTGATGCGCATTGATGTCCTCCTTGATCTCGCGATAGTCGCGGAACACGACAGCCTTGATGACACTGCGGATGAGCTCCTCGGGCCACATGCCGAGCAGTATGCGTTGGGGTCGGCCGCGTGCCTTGGGCCGGGGATCGGTGCCGCCATCCAGCGAGGGTCCCAGCATGTTGTGCACCCGATTGGCGTAGAGCACAAATGTCGGATAGGGTATATCGTATTTGCGTGCGGCCTGCGACAAGGAGAGACCCTCCTTTAGTACGCTGAATATGGCCTCGGCCATGGCCTCGGGTCGCCAGGATTTGAGGGGTCCGCGTTCGCGAAATCGCAACTGTTGCACCAGATTCTGTTGGTTGGTGTTCCAGCACTTTTGCCACATGGACTGCAACTGATACTGGTAGCTGTCTGCTGGAAGGGCAGAGCGGCGGCGGCAGGCCAAGAATGAAAGACAAAGGAAACACAGACATACATATATAAGCCAAACTAAACTTGGTATGCTAATTGGTTAGCCTCGACTAGAGGAATAAGGACAGTTCGTCTGTCCGTCCGTCCGTCCGTCTGTCTGTTGTGTCCTGTCTTGTCCTGTCTTGTCCTGTGCTGTTCTGTCCTGTCATGCCTGTCCTTACTTACCCGCCACAGATGCGCCTGTTGCCGGTGCGCCCATCCAGGCATGTCCGCTCGTCTCAATCATTTTGGCCTGCAACGAGTGAAGAAGAAGAAGAAGAGGAAGTCAGTAGCCGATAAGGAAAACTGTCGTTTTGCTTCTGCAATTTACATTGAATATACAGTTTACAGTTTACAGTTTAAAGGCGACATTTGCACAAAGGCGGCCACTTTGGCCACTTGGCAAAATGCTGGCCATAAAAGTTTATTAATGCCATAAATGTGGCCCAAAGCGCTTTGGTATGCAAACGTCAAAGCGAATTAGTATACAAAGTTGGCCAAACGATTTTCGCATTTTGCCCACTTTTGTCTTACAGCATTTTTATGACCAACAACAACTATTTATTTATAGCTTGCATTAGGTAGGCCCCTTACCATACCACCCACCCCCTCCCCCAAATCCACACTGCCCCAGCTAATTGCAACAGCTTTTAATATTTATTAATAAAAACACGTTCGTCCAAAGAAAAGTAAAAAACAAAAAAAAAACGTGTTAAATAAATGAGGGAAAAGCCGCAGTTAATTTCACGACTTAGGCCCAGGATTCGACTGGGCGAAAAGTTAAATTGATGCAAGGCAGTGCAGGATTCATTGCTGACCGCCCACTTCGGGGCGCTGCTGACCAGGCCAAGAGAACTCGTCAGCGGCAACGGCGGCGGCCCCAACTGCACAAAGCCATGCATTTTATATGGCCAAGAGGCAAAAGCAGCGCTATACAAATTATGTGCAGCGCCAACAAAAAACAACAGCACATCTACTTTATATATATATATATATATAGTGTATATATATATGTATTGTATTGTTAGTGCAAGTCTTAAATATTTGAAACGAGGTGCTCGGTGTTTGAGGGGGGGTAGGGGGTTCGAGCCATGTTTGGATTGGATTTGTTGGGACTGTTAGACCAGGCATGTTAAGGAAAAAGGTCATAAAATGTATGAATAATTGAAATTGAAAAGTCGGAAGCAATTTTTTTTCTATTTTTTTTTTCTTGTTTTCTATGCATTTTTCGCAAGGCACGTAAAATAGAGAAGCCGCCGTCCCCCCCCCATCCACCATGTCATGTTACCTCAAAAACAAAATGGCGTTAAAAACGCTTTTTATGTTAAGCATTTTGTTAATGATGAAGCGTCAAGGCAAGCGCAAGTTGCTATTGTTGCCACTGTTGTTGTTGTTGTTGCAACGAGAACTGTTTGGGGCACAAACACTGTAATTAGCTTTTGACATGGTAGTTGTTGCAGTTAACTAGCCTCCACACAAGGGTGAAGATCAGCTAAAAATGAGTTGCGAGTCTCTTAAAAATTGCTCAACTTGTTAACACTTCTCTCAAAACAAGAAACGTGTTTTTTTTCTCGAATATCTCCACTTAAAGTCCTAAAAAAAAACAACCCTTGCCTGATTAGGGTTTTGGGATAACAATTCTTGTCAGTTTAGTACACATTTCGATCTTTAAAGAATACATTTAATTAATACCATAAATTTTACAGCTGTTCATTAATATCTCGATTTTAAATACGTCAAATTTGGATTGAGAATTCTCGTTTATCATGTATATATATTATATATAGATAAAATATATAATTTTATAAAAAATATTTGATCAACTGTTAAACTTATAGGAAAAAGATATAATTTTAAACAAGTCAAATTTTTAATTAACTGCTTAAATTCATTAAGATCAGTTGGAAAAAACACAGTTTTTGCTAACCAAAATGTGCACAATTTTTATATTGAAAGATCTACTATTATCTAGGGTATCTGCCAGTCTGTTTAATTATTTTTATTTGTATTTATAGATTTACTTGCATTCTAAGAAAATATATTTATTTATATTAAAATTTAGAACACTCTACTATCTTACTTAGGGTATCTGACAGTCGGCTAGATTTACTTTTTTACTCTGCTCAATATGGATTTACTTGCATTATACAAACAAAATTGTTTGTTTTAATCGCAATTAATATTTCGAATTGTTCACACTAGTTCTCAAATTCCAGCGTCATTTATCAGAGGCTTAAATTAATGTTTTTGCAGCAACTACAACAACTGCAACATCAACAACAACAACAACAACAACATGTGGCAACCATTAGTCATTTACATTGTACATTTTGCCAGTCACTTGCCAATGCATTATGGCGACCTTTTAACCCGCCCTCCACCCGAAAGCCATGCTCTTGCCAGTCCCCCCCCATTGCCAAGTCCAACAATTATAAGACTCGCCTAGTAGAACATATATATATATATATATATATATATGTATACATATATTATAAAATATAGCTAGAATTGCTGCTCTGCTGCTGCTGCTGCTGTTGTGCTCAAAAATGTTTAATTAATTAAATTTTCAATTTCCTGCCAGCAGCAACAGCAACAACAACAGCAACAACAAGTTGCTGCTCTTCTCGTTCAACAACAACAACAACAACAACAATTTTTGAAGCGTGCGCGCATTCAACTTTCTTTCAACTCATTTAATTTAATTTGCGGCGCTTCGCTGCTGCTGCTTCAGCTGCTGCTAACGTCGCTGCCTCTGCTGGCTCTGGTTACTGCTGCTGCTGCTGCTGCGGCTCATCGTCTTCTTGTTCTTGCCAATTACTCATCGTGTGCACGCCCCATTCACATAATAATTTATTTAATTACTTTTATGCGAGCGCCAGCAACAAATATTTCTATATAAAAAAAAATTGTCTTATTGATTTTTTGGTTCACATCTTTTTTATTTATGCCAATATTTTGCTTAATATGCATTCCACAAAAAGAAGTCAGCTGAAGACAAGAAACTCAATTCAAGTCTATTCAATTCTGAATAATTAATTTATAATTTTTTCTCTGTATATATATATATATATATCAATTACTTATAGTTATGTGTTTGTATTCATTCAGCTTGCCCTTTCTCCCACACACACACACACACACACATCTCTTGTCCGCCCTCCCTTTCAACAGCCTTTAAGTTGCGCCTCCGCCCCTGCACCACGCCTCTTTTGGCAATCGCTATAAAAACCCGTTGGATTCTAATGCAATTTTAATTTTATTTTTCAAGCGAGCACATAAACTCAACACCAACCCAACACAAACCTAGGCAAACCCACCACAGTGAGGCAACACTATAAACTATGCCCGCCTGCCCCTTTTGCTGTCTTACCCCCCCCCCCCCTCCCTCACACTCTCATAGTCTTTGCTCTGCTAGTATATTTCTTATATTATATAACACTTTATTTATTATTCATTTTCGATTCGTGCTTTTACGGCGACTGCGACGCCGACAGCGTCGCTGACTGCGCGTCATCGACTGCGCGGCGACTCAAGTTTGTTATTTCTCTTGTCTGCAACTTGCTCACCACAATCCAAAAAAACACCCACTGCCAATGCCACTGCTGCAACCACCACCAAACACCACCTGCTTCCTTGCCAATTCCTGGCGTCTTGGGTTTCTTTTTGGCTTGCTGAGTTTGCTGTGCGCCTGCTGCTTCGTAGCCTTCACTACTACAACTAGCAACTACTGCTGCTGCTGCTGCTGCTACCCCCGTTTCGACTATGCCCCATGCCACCAGCTACCATCTTCTTAGTTGCTGCCGCTTTCGACGCTCATTCATTCATTCATTTATTTATATTACTCAAGCAACCGCACGCACACGCTTTGCCCCACCTCACCCAGTGCCGCACCCGCCCCCCCCCCCCTTATTTCAGATCCTGCCGCATGTTGTCTATCTGTGACTGGGTCTAGTTGCTTGCGGCTGCCAGTCGAGCGTCTTTTATCCGCGTCCTGCGCCCGGTTTTATAGTTTTTGCGCTCATGCCATTCATTAATTTTATAAGAAGCAATGCTTGGCATAATAAATAATTAATTTAAATGGCAACTGCCTTCTTCGAATGCCTTCGACAAACTCTCGCTCCAAAAACATCCTTAGGTCTCTTGTCTCTTCTGGCTCCCCCTTTACCTCTCTCCCTCTCTCTGTCTCTAAAGTGCTTCAAGTTGTTGTCGCCATTCTGTCGACGAGACACAGTGAACATCCGTTATGCGTAACCAAAATACCACACACAAAATCAATGACCATCAATTTGATATACTTTTCATAATTCATTAAATTTTTGTTGTAACATAAAATTACTTTTTTTAGTACTAAAATATTACAATTTTATTGCAGATATTTATCTTTTCATATTATATTTATTTTATTATTATTATTTTTGTGCTGATATTTTTATTTTCATATTATAATTCGACCACCGAAAAGCAAAGTTTGTTTGCAACCAAATTGTCTGTCTTATATCAATCAATATACGAAAAATATTGATTTAAAATCATAATTTGAATAAAAAAAAAACTATTTAAATAATCTTATTAAATAGGAACATAAAATGACATATTTTATTATTAAAAATCCCACAATTTTATTGCTGATATTTAAATGTGTATTTTATAATCCGAGCAAAGTTTGTTTGCGTTTCATTTAAATGCAACTAAATTGACTATTCTAAATCAATCAAAATTAGAGAAATATTTATTTAAAATCATAATATGATTAAAAATTATTAATCCTATCACATACAAATGCGACAATAGAAAAACTAGAAACAGACATAAATTTAACAACTACTGTTTAAAAACAATTAGTTTTCATATTTATGAACTGGCTTCGATTATAATCAGCAAATGAGAATAAAATTAGAATTTATGTTATTTTCTTTTCATTAGAAAACTGGGACAGCTTCGCATTTTCCATATACAACAGATTTTGAATAATCTCTTCTCGATACTCAATTTCTTATTGATATGGGATAATTCTCTTTCTTTGGCTTTCTAACTGCCAACTTTTTAATAGTATCTTTTTCCGGTTGTTCGGGTTTCTCAAAAATTGAATCGCCCGGCGTTTAGCCGGCAACTGTTTGTGTGGGCTCAGCTGCTGTTCATCTTTGGCGCTGCTTAACTATGCAACTCCTTGGTGTATCCCCGAGACGGAGTCCACGTTGGTGGCAGCACTGGCAGTGGCAGTGGCAGCGTTGTCGTTGGAGGCGCTGGCAACAACTAAATATTTAATAGTATTTTATTGCACGAATTTCACATAAAATATGCATATTAGCCCAATGCATTATTCATGAAATAATGTGAAAAACACATTTCGCGCAGGGTGAAGCCGCAAAAGGACAGCGGCAACGCTATAGAAAAGGGGTATGGTAGGGATGGCGGGGAGTTATTACGACTCTAGCCAATGTATATATATAAATAAATATATATATATATATATATATATGTTATTTCTTGCACTTTACACAAGTCTACATATATATTTATGTGTACAGTTTGAATTGTGTATGGAAATGCAGAGAGAGAGAGAGAGAGAGAGGAGAGAAGAAGAAGGCAGCAAAATACAATTGCAGTGGCAATTTCTGGGTAAAGGAGCTGGACTTGGACGCAATGTGTCAGCACTAAATGCAACTGAAACAACAACAACAACAACGACAACAAAAACAACTGCTACAATGGCAAACAATAATTGTAGTAATCATAAAATCAAGTGCGAGTGCATGAAACTCACTCCACGCTTCTGTATTTTTTTTTATTTTTTTTTATTTTTGTGTTTCTGTATTTCTGTTTCTCTGACTGTTTCTGTGTCTGTGTTGAGTACTTGCAATGAAAGTTACATTTTGTTTGAGCACAACAACAACACAAAATACAACACACAACAATAATTTAAATGCAATAAATAATTATACGGCAAGTGTTGAGTGGAGCGCGCATTGAGGTGTGTCAGGTGTTGCCAACTGGCAGCAGCAGCAGCAACAGCAACAACAGCAGCAGCAGCAACCAACAACTAAAATTACAATAAAACATTCAAAATGGGGGCAGCATTCGAGTGCAAGTGCGAGTGTGAATACCACTTCGAATGCTACCGCGACGAGGGCCAAGCCCAAAAAAATACCACAAGCTAGTTGTTGCCCTTACACTAGTATTCCTTCAAGTCTATCTACCCCTCTTGGAACTCGGACACCGACTCGGACTACGACTCGGTCTCGGACTCAGACTCGGACTCGCACTCGAAGTCAAACTGGGGCTGAACTCAGTGAAAAACAACATAGAAATTAAAATGTTTTTAGCTTAGTGATGGTATTATCAAGTCGAAAACTCAAGTGGATAGTCAAAACATGCATAAAACTGGCTCATTTTTTATTTAGTGCAATTACGAAATAATGAATAACATGCAAAGAAATTAAAAGTTTGCAGCTTGTTAGTATAAACTAAAATTAGTAACCATATTTTAAGGCCTTTCCCATAATTATCATTTTTTTTTTATGTATTATTTAATTTCGAAGAATTATGAAATTAGTCAAAACTAATATTAATAATTATGTTTATAAGATTTGCACAAAATTCATAAATTTCCTAATTTAATCAACAAAAATAAAAACATTTATAAGTCTTTTTATAGACTTTATTAATTCTGTGAATTTATTCAATTAAAAATTTGAGCACCACAGCATATCAGCAGTTTTCAAAATACATTCCAAGCCCAATAAATTAATTCGAAGAATTAATAATCTTAATCTATAAGCTGGAACATGAACATGAACAGACCCATTGAAATCTTAACCTTGGCGATCTCTAAGTGAATACCCAGCGAAGGCAAATAGTTGCTCGTTTCTAATAAAAATTTGTCTATTTTTTCAACAGTGTACTTTTTAGTCGAGCTGTTCTGTATTTGTCACGCTCACTTTGCCATCTCTAAGGGCGAGTCTTGCAACATTTGCAATGTTGCAATGTGTTGCTGTTTATTATAGTTGTTTTTATATATAGTCAATTTTGTTGTTGCGCTATTTGCTTTAGCTATTGTTGTTCCCAACTGTCGTTATTGCTGATTGTTGTTGTTGTTGTTGTTGGAAATTGCAACTTTTTCGCCCTCCATGTTTTTTTTTTTCATGTAATTTTTTATGTTAGCCACTTTTGATGGCGCCTCGCTTATTGTTGTTTGTGGCTCGCTGTTTGTTTCAAAGTAAAAATTAACGTTTTGCAAATAGTAATTTATTGTTTTTAGCATGCAGGATAATGAGGATATATGGTCGACAGTCGGGCTGCCACATGGCCCACTCCCCACCCGCTGTTAGTTGCACGCTTAAAGCTTACACATTGTTTGTAATTGTAATGGCCAAAGCCTTGCGTGTCCTTTCAACTGATTGCCAACACAACCAACTGAGACAGAGACAGAGAGAGAGAGAGAGAGTGGGGTATGGGAGGGGGAGGGGGAAAGAGAGAGAACGAATGAGCTGACGAGCTGTCTACAAAGTGTTAAAACGCCTGCACACAATCATTAAATATTAATTCAATATGTAAGTATTTTCTATGCCAGGCTACAGGCATGCCATAAAAAAGATATGTATATATATTTATATATATATATGTAGTAGACCCCTAGACTATAAAAAATACTAATAGAGGACATACACAGATATGTGCACACCCTAAGTCAACATCAGCATTAGGTCGCTTTTTAATTCTCGCAAGTTTAAATAATGAAGCACAAAGGCGGAGGAGCCACTGCGGGGCACATATATATATATATATATATATATTATATATATGTATGTATATGAATAAGCGAGCTTGTGTGTAAATACCAAGGCACAGGACTAAGACAAAGGACGAGCAACTTGGCACATTGTCAAAGACAAAGGACAAAGGCGAAATGCCAAAGCAGGAAACCGGCTGCATTTCGGTCAAGCGCACAAATGTATGCTATGCCATTTAGACGTGATCTCACGCATTCACACACTAATACACACACACACACACACACATATACGCATAGCTAATGCTTATTTGAAAGTCGGCCTAAAGGCGCTGCGCTGCTGCGACCAATCGAATACACCATAAGCCAAAAGCCAAAAGCCTCTTCAAAAACTGCATGCATATATATTAGTAACACACTCACACACACACACACACACACACACTTACACACACCACTCAATGTGCAGTCGCATAAAGCCTTGAAATAATATTTAATATTTAGAGAGGCATAAATATTAAATGAATGCCGCTGTGTTACTTAGCAAAATCCAATGCTATGCAAAAAGGTAACACAACTTTGCAGTCACACACCCCTCCCATCCCCCCCCCCCATCTACACTCCTACAATTTGCAGCCCCTTTTAGCCACGCCCACAATGCCCATATATTGTATAAAACAAGAATTACAGCTAACACATTCCAAGCGTTATTATTTCTCTGCCATTTTTTCTACGTTTTCTATTCGTGCACTAAGCAAAAGAAGTTGAAACTAATAAAATAAATATTCAAATATTCAAATACGCATTATAAATATGCATTAATATTTATAATTATTCAACTTGACAACAAATAACAAAATAGGTAAATTATAACTTTTTTTAATTACAATAAATTTGCTACTTTTTCTTTTGTGCTTTTTTGTTTGTATTTTATTTTACTTATTTTTTCTTCAGGTGTATTGTACTATATATGGCCTGGCTCGCAGCTGTAGGCTAAACAAAAAACTAAACTGCAATTCAGCTTATATATAGAGTATATATATAGAGTATTTTATAGCCATGCCACGATTTTCTTTAGCCGTCTGCTCGTCGAGAAATCGCGCAAACATTTTTAGTTTTTGTTTCTATTGCTGTTGCTGTTGCAATTGTTGTTGTTGTTGCTGTTGTTGCTATTTCAGTTCAGTTTTCAGTTTTCAGTTTGAGTTGCTGTTTTGTATTTGATACCTTTGGGAAAGTCGCAGCCTAGGCCAGGCTAGCAGCCATAGTAATAGTCAGAGTCAGAGTCAGAGTCGAACTCTCCAGCAGCCAGCGTCGAGCATTCTGCAGGAGCCCATACGAAAATCTTATGAAATATGCACGGCCTCTGTAATTTCTTATTTAAAATGCCATTAAATTTTTTGAATAGCATAGAGAGAGAGAGTGAGAGAGTGAGAGAGAGGGAGAGAGAGAGACAGAGAGAGAGAGTGGGGTATAGTCTCTAAAACAGAGCGCAGCATGCACTCGGGTCCTGGGTAAATAGAGGGGCACACCTGTGTGTGTGTGTTACTGTGTGTGTGTGTGTGTTGAGCGACGAGGTTAGACAAATATGGTTGGTCTGCTGCTGCTGCTGTTTGAGGTGCATGCCACATGGGGGCAGAGTCACATCTCTCGACTCGAGCCGACTCGCCAACTTTTAAAATGCATATTTGATTGTTTTTCCGTTGCAGCGCCCAAATGCATGCAAAAGCTGAGCAACCCCAAAAACCACCCACTCCACACTTTGCTGAGTGCGTATGCAGCTCATTAAAGTGCGTTGTAAAGCGCATCATGCATCTTTTATACGCACACACACACACACACACAACACACACAGAGTACTCTCTATCAGCTGTCATTTGGCATCTATAAGTATGCCATATGCATTTGTGGCGATTGCAATTGCATCTATAGATACAGATACAGATACAGATATAGATACGGATACAGATACAGATACATATGTATCTGCACCTGCATCTGCATCTGCATTTTGTAGCTGCATTTGTATCCATGTTAATATTGATTTGGTCAAGCGTGTGTTGCGCTCGCGCGCTTTGCTTAAGCTAATTAATACACATACATAAACAAATATATATGTATAAACATATATATATATCTGTTATATATATATATATATTGTTTATATATATGGTTAATGCATGTCTGGCCACAAAGCTTGATTGTCTCTGTCTCGGTGGCTGTCAGTTTGATTTGCAGGACGGATTTCGCAAAATAATTACAAATACACACGAATTAAATTTGCATTAGAGCCGCAGCCAATTAGCCACTGGTAGCAAAGCTTTTGGGCCCGGTCAACCAACTAAGCAAGTTGCTGGGCAGGGCTTAGTGTTTGCCGCTGACTGCTGTGATTGGAGCTAAAACTTGGCTACACTATGCAAAATATTTATGGCTTACACAGCACAAAACAAGTTAGAACATTCAATTGACTAATAAAATTTGTGTTATCAAATATCGATTATTATCGATGATAGACGCGAACTTCTACTCCAAATTTAAGCTATCTAATTCTGACTTTCTTTTTGTGTTTATTTTAACATTTTCAATATTTTCAAATTATGCTTTGTACAAACAGTTCATAAACACAAAAAATTCTTAAGAATTTAGTTAATCAACAATGAATCAGTTGGAAAATTGAACTGAGTAAATAATGGAAATCTTTATTCTGGTACTCATTTCTTTCAATCTGGCACTTACCATTGCTTAGTCATTACCATCTTCATCTTATTTATCTTTTTCTGGCATTCATCTAAAATTCTAAAAATTATACGGACATATAGACAACTTGTTTAAATACTGCCCATAAACAAGCTGGCATTCATTTGAATATCTTGGCTAGCAATTAAAATAAAAATCGCCTTTTTGCGAGAAAGATAAAATAATTTTCTCAGCGCGTTATATATGGCTTATGCAGCATTAGCTGATGTTTGCATTTCAATAAAGATTTGTGCCTCAATGATATGTACATATACTTATTATATATATATATATATTTATATATATATATATATATATATATGTGTAGACACAGCAAGAACGAGAAAAGGCTGCGTCATTTTTATTGGTTTCGCTTCAAGTGCAGGAAATTGTCTGTAGCCCATTTAAAAATAAACAATAATAAAATAAATAATTAAGAAATACGCTTTTTGTGCTTTTAATTATAAACAAAAGCGAGCAAAGGGTGCCGGGTGTGGGGGGGGGGGGGTATGGGCTTCAAGGCATTGTGTTGAACAATTTGTTGAGAAACGAAAGAGAAGCATTACATAAACGCCCAAAATAAATAATATTAATATAAATGCCAGCGATTAATAAGTGAATCACACACATTCAATGAAAACCAACAACAACAACAATAACAATAACAATAACTACATCTGAACACGCGCAGCTCAAATTAATAATATAAATATAAATGCCAAAAATAAGTTGGTAATTTTTGTCTTTCTTTCTTCTTCTTATTTTTTTTTTTGTATTTACGTTTTTTATTTTTGGCCACGCACGAAATAAATCAAATACAATTTGGTTTATTCTCCTTTCTGTTACTGTTGTTGCAAGATCTCAAATTAGGCACAAAAAGCATACACATCTATATAGTATTGTGATAGAGGGCGTGGCACAATCGGGCGCCTTAGTTGGTTTTAGAAATTCACAGGTCTCTCTATTTGCAGGAAAGTCTCGAGTTTGTGGCAGTCGCCTCTTTAAATTGTTGTACTTAATATACACCTTTTTATGTATTTGTTATGTGAGCATATCTATGTGAATGTGTGTGTGTGTGTGTATATCTTTATTGACTTAACATTGTTTGTTCAACAAACAAAATGCTCGATTGTTTTTAGTCTGACTTTTTATTTATTTTTAATGAGCCCCACAGCAACAGCAGATTCAAAGACCAAAGGCGGAGGAGGAGAATGTGGTGAAGAAGGAGGCAACAATGTTGTAATAGTATTTGCTTTTGTTGTTGTTGCTTAAACATCTTTTAGTATCTATTTGCCTAAAAACTGTGTGTTTTGTCTCTGCTTCTGTCCACATGGCCTGGCTCCAAAGCACATGCGTATTTTATTTTATTATGGATTTGCGTAGATCTTCACATTTTCCATCTCTTTTCTGCTTACGTTTATTTTCTTTATAAAAATTGTATTATTTTTTTTTTATGGCACACCAATTACAGAAAATGCGTCAAAAGCACGAGGCTATATGGGGGAATGGGAATTGAAATAATAGAGGCTTTTAAGCTGACCATAAAACCCATGAAATTCATAATAAATAACAGATGCTTGCATTTATTTATTTATTTGGTATTGTCATGAAATTGTCTCCCTCACATTTGAAATAACAAGTTTTAGATATTTGCTTGTTCCACTTTTATGATACTCGGAACCCATTCGACCCATATTTTCAACAGCTGGGTTCAATGTAACCCAAACTCTTCCAGAGTATTTTAGCTTCTTATAGCCTACTTCATATTTTACTATTATATTCTAATCGGATAAGAGAATTATAACCTTTTGTTTTAGATAAGCTTATCGGTTATCCTTTTAGTTATTCATCGTTTTCAATTCACACACAATGTGAATACAAATATTAAAAAAAAAAGGCTATAAAAATAAACCTGAAATACATTTTTCGGATTCGCTGATCAGCTTTGTCTTCGTCTGCTTTTCGTATTTCGTATTCGAGTTCAACTTCGAGATTCGAATTTGGAATTGACTTATTAATTAATTTATGCAGACACGTTTTAGTTTGATTATTTTAAAATTTTTGTGTAATTTGCTTTATGTTTATGTTTATTATTTGTTTCACAACAAAAAATGCCCAGCCAATGAGCTCAAAGAAGTAGTCGGAAAAAAAGAAACATTTCTTATTGTATTTGTTGTTGCCCATTTTGATATAGACAATTATATATTTGGCCATTGGAATCGGGCATAAATTATTTTGCTCTTATTTTATATTTCGCTTTATTTAGAAGCGTTTTTTTTTTGTATATTTGTTGTTTGCATATTTTTTTTTTTGCATATAAGTTGATTTTAAAACGACAGCAGTTGTGCTCTATCTGCATGTCTATGTAAGTTTTTTTTTATTATTTTAAATTTAAATAAATTAAATTTTATGAGTAAACATTGACCAAATTTTCCACGCACTCCAACAACAACAATAAAATAGATACAATAACAAAATAGTTTTGATTAATGTAAATGCGACTATTTTAACATATTTTTTATGCGCCCAAAGTCCAGCTGCGAATTCAATTTCTATATATATATAAACTGACATTTTAATGTGCCCCCAATCTTGAATATATATCTTGATTTTATTATTTTATTAATATTTGCAGCTGCGTCAAATGGATCGTAAAAAAATATGAAGAGCTTTGCAGCTGACCCTTTTGTTGAAAGAAATATAATTTTCAGATTTATGAGATAGATGAAAACAATTGAAATGCTTTCATTTGGGGTTCAAGGGGCATAAAAAGTGTGGCTTGAAAGTGTGTTACTGTTATTTTTGTAGCTAAACCGATCTCTTATGGCTCATTAGGTCAGTGCGCACCCCCCGAAGTTATATAATTAGCTCAACACACACACGCACACACACACACACACACACACATCGATCTGGACAACAATCTCAAAAGCGTATCAATCAAAATGCCGCTATTTTCAAGCTCCGCGAAGTCTGATTTGATTAGACAGCCGCCACACGCCGTCGCCAATGCAAATAAGCACAACAACAATAGCAACAGACAACAATAATAGCAACAACAACAACAACACATACAACAATACAACTAATTCTCACTAATAGAAGTGAATAACAACAAAAGCAACAAATTCACAGATTTCTTCTCTAGCCACGGGCAACATTTTTTATGTATATTAAAATAAATTTTAAACATTTCGTTGCCGTTTGTCATGTTTTTTTTTTTTGTTTTTTATTTTGCTATTTTTTTTACCATTTGCGCATGCGCGCAAACTGCCAAACGAGCAAATAAATAATTAATGCAAATAAAGACGCAGACAGCTAATAAACGCGACCTTTTCATTCCCTGTAATATGTAAAACTGCTCAGATTTAAGCCCATTAACTAAATTAAACACTTGAAGGCCAAGTCTATTAACAGATCTAGCTTAAATGGAAACTTCAAAGCAGACTTCTCCTTCTTAAGTTAGTTAAATTAATCATTATGGCCTAGTCCAGTCGACAGTCCAATAAACCCTATTTTAATCATTTTGTAAGTATTAAAACGTGCCGCAAACAAACACCAATACATATATATCATATATATCGAAGGGCAGTGTATGAAAAAGAACAGATGTAAATCAAATGTGATTTATAACATCAATTTGATAAATCTATAAATAAAACACGAGCAAATAATGACAAAATGAAAACTAATGATAATAAAATATACAAAACTGTGTATAAAAATAGCATCTGTGCAATAGAAAAAATTGTAAATTTATATAAATAATGAATTTGGGGAGGGGTGTAACACCTACAACAGCATCTAAATGGGCCAAGTCATCATGACGAAGGAGAAAATAAGAACCCCAAGTTGATATATAAAGTGCCCATATGCATAAATACAATGAAAGTAATTACAAATGTAATTCAACTGACCGACAAAAAAAAAAAACACAGGCAAAGTTGAAGGGAAAATTGGAAAACACATTAGACACACACAACAAAGTGTTTATGTGTGTGTGTGTGTGTGAAATGACGCACCCTCGAAAGAAAAGCCACACAAACAAAACAGCAATAAAAGCCATTAATTAAAACTATAAAAATTACAAGGAAAAACTCTAATTTTATTATTTATTGTAGTTCGCATATTTTATTATAGTATTAGTATTTAATTACAGAGCGGAGCAGTCTTCAAAAGTTTTTCCCACTTTATATTATTATTAAAATGTCTTGGCTTGTCATTGTCTTTTATCTTTCTTTGTGATACATATATATATATATAGTTACAGTGGGAAGGGGGTTTTAATGGCCATGCCACAAGCGTTGAGTTTTAATTGAACTGATCGGCGATGTGTGTATATTCAAAATACTAAATACACTTAATTATACGTGTACATTTTTCTTTTTGTTATAATTAAATTACATTTTAACTTTCTTTGGTCAGTTAATTAGATGGTTTAGCATTTTAATGACAAGTTCTTTGTGATGATTTTTTTTTTTGGTCTAGTTTAACCTTAACTGAAACTGGGTAAACGGAGTTTTGTAAAAAGTATGAAAAAAGCAGCTGATTATTTATATATTCTAAATCAGCATCAATATTTGAAACAATTTGATTAAATTTCTAGCTTACCACAAACGATAATCGATAAAAATCGATTGATACATTTTTCTAATCAAGAAAGCAGATTTATATAAAAAAGATTAATTATCTGTAATTATTTTATCAACAACAGTTTCGGGCTTGAGGGTATCTGCACGTCGATCTCTCCCGACTAGAACTATCTTACATGCATCATTTATATTTTTTTAATTTTTCTTTGGTTTTTGGGGTCAAACGCATGGCTCACATATATATCAATTGTGTTCACGCCCCGCACGACATCTGCGACTGCAATTTATTATATCATTATTTAAGTCACCTCTTAAGTCGACTGACTCATAGTGTTCCCAAGAACCACACCCAGATATATTGCCATATTTATCACTAATAAACCAATTTCATTATAAGTCGATGACATGAATCAGCAGCAGCAGCAAAAACAGCAGCAACATCTCAAAAATTTACAAACAATCGTTCCCCTTTTTTGCCACCTCGCCTCCTTGCAACGTTGCCTCCCACAACAAGTCAACAGATACATATATTATTTATCATATTTTTTTGTGTTCATTTTTCATTCGTCTCATTGCAAACTATAAATTTAGAATACAATTTGAAATAATTATGCACATTTACATAAAACTTTAATAACTCGTCCGTGCAAAGAGAGAGTGAGAAAGATACATTTGTATCTCAGCAGCAGCAGCAGCAGCAGCTGAAGGCGGCTCATTTCAGATTTTGTATCTTGTATCTTGTATCTGGCGCACATGCAAATACAGTTCAAAGACCTGTTCGCTGCCAGAGCGAGCGAGCCGACAAATATGAAAAATAAAATCAGCAGCAGAGAATAATTAAAAATGATATTTGAACAAAATACAAGAATTGTGCTAAGTTTTTACATATATATCAGTCAGTTGGCTTAATCGAAAATAGAATTTAAACAAAACAAACAAATAAAATATGTATTAAAAAAAATATATAGATACGTGTGAATTAAAAATAAATGCGAATAATTACGGCACTGCCGCCCAAAAGATACATTTGTATCTAAAGCGACAGCTAAATTACAGTGCGCTGACGCAGCGTTTTCTTAAATGCTCTCCAAACGACTTCATTACATAGACATTTATATGAATAAGATGTACATTTATATAAATATAGTAAATGACATAGACATAGATATAGATATAGATATATAAACCATTGACCAAGTTGGCATTCGCCTCTATTCGAAGTGACTCAGGCACATAAAATTAATTATAGCTCTGCAAAAACATTTATTTAGTTTTGCTCTGCCCGTTATTAATCAGCACAGATACTATATAGACAGAAACAGACACAGATACATATATGCATATAAATATATATGTATCGTATATCTAATAAATATTTAATTAATTATAGCAAGCATGAAAAAAATTACAATTTGTTCCTGGAAACTTTTGCGCTCTAAACAAATTACGCCAGCTTGCAAATTACTTAGAAAACATGTGTTCAACTTTACGAGTGTGTGTGTGTGTGTGTGTGTTTACACTGCTATGAAAATAACAAATTAAAACTGAACTTGAAGCTAGCCACTAAATTAAGCAAAATTTAATAATAATATATCTGCTTAGTATTGTCTAAATTACTGTATAAGCAATGTGCACTGACAGAAAAACACACTATATAAAATGCTAAATTGTCAAAAAAGAGAACTGTGTATTGTTCTATTATTTATTTATTTTTATTATTGCATATTCTTCAAGCATTTAATGTGGCAAAAATTATGGTCAAGTTGTGGAAAAGAAATAAGCATCTACGATCCAATAAAGTATATATATATATATATTCAATAAGCACATATATTTTGTAAATATATAATAATTATATATATAATTCCCTTAGCAATTAATGAATCATAAAAATCAAATAAGAACAAAACATGTTCTTTCTAAGGGTTAAATGTATCTGCCAATGGAATCGCCTGTATGGGATATGTTTTCAAATCCAATTTTTCTCTAAGTGCAGAAAGTCATTCATTTGTTTTAGTCAAAATTAAATTATGCCCAGCTCTGGATGGCAGTTGTACGCTGTTGAGAAATATATGTCCACAAACAAAAAAAACAAACAAAATAATAATAAACTCACACTATGGATTCTAAGTATTTATAAAATATGATTTATTATAAATGTCTTGGTGTTTTCGAAAAGCGATTTGTGCGTGTGGCACATTATACCACATAAAATGGCTGGCGTTTAATTTGGTTTTTGAATTTAGTGTGTTTGATATATGTGCGACACACACAAAAGCATAAAACACACATTTGCAATAGATTTGAATTTATTAGCCGACTGGCTGTTTGAAATTAATAAAGTAAATTTGACCTCACACACAAGGAACACGCGACAATATAATGAATGAATAGCGAATGCCAGCCACCAGAAGATAAAGATACATTCGTATATAAATTGAGAGAGAAAAAAAAAACGAAGAGGAGAGAAATAGGCAGAAGTGACAAACGGCACCGGCTGCAATTAGCACGCTGAACGCCAAATGCTAAATGCAAAATGCGATATGCAAAATGCGAGATGCAAAATGCGAAATGTGCAACAGCGGACCAGCCTTGATAAATGCCTTTGGTAGCGGCAGCAAAACAAACTGTGCAAATATTTGACAAAATACAACTATAAATATTGCCAAAGAATTAATGCGGCGTCGCACGTCGCCGCCAGACAAATAGTCTCGCATGCTTAGCAGCATACGGCACCAAACTGTATACAGTGACACCAAAAAGTGCGTTGACAGCCTGGCAACGTGGCCAGCAACTGTTGCCCCGCACAGTAGACTGTACTCAGGTATGGGTCATGTTAACAGCATCTCTTAGCCAGCAGCAGCAGCAGCAGCAGCTGGCTTTAAGAATCCATCATTTCTATTAACGGTGTCAATTCAGCGGCGAGGCGTGTTCAAGTGTTTCTTGTTGTTGCTGTTGTTGCTTAACGGTTGTTGTTGCTCGCTGTTCTCTGTTCTCTGTTCGTTTATCTCTTGTTTAAGCATTTTCCTTATTGACTTTGGCGTTACAGTTAAATAAATAGCGACTAGAAAATGTATTCGTTAAGCAAATATTGTAAATACGATAGTTTATATCTACTCTTTTTTTTTTCTTCTCTCTTTTGTTTTTTTTGTTTTTGTATTTGTTTATCTGGGCAACGAGTGTATTTAGTCTTTGCATTTGCATTTGCATTTTTGTGCACAGGTGAGCCTAATCGAGGGAGAGGGAGTGGGGCAGTGGGCTGCGGCACAGGTGCTCTTGTGTGTAGATCTCACAAATGGTGTGGCTTTTATTTGTATGGATATTTTCCACTCGACCCACTTGCACTTGCCGCTAATGCGAGGGTGGTCTTTTAGCATTTACCTGTCAACAAGATTCTGGAGACGTGCCTTAAAAAATATTTACACTTTTCTTGGAAAGTTAAATTATTATTATTAAGTTTCTAGTAAGTCTCTTAAGTCATAGTTTGGCATGTAGATTCCGATCGAACTTCTTAACGAAAATAAACAAAGATTAAACTATAAAAATTCTACAACTAACGCAAAAGAGACCCTTAGTGTGAAATAATATTATTTAAATAGCTGCCACATGCACTGTTCAAAAACTGGGGAAAACAATATGGAATATGCATTGGAGAAATGGACTTTGAATTACTTTCTAAACAATTTGGAGTGCAGCGCGCAGCATACAGAGTCAGAAGCCATAAAATGCACCCCCCGCCCACAACTAATAAAATACATAAATAACAAATGCAGAAGCGACGAGAACAACAACAAATCGAAAAGAAGGAAAAGGCATTAAAACCCGAATAGGAACATATGTTTCGTATTACAAATTATATATCCAGAATCGTAATAATTGCACCCAGTGAGGAAGCGTAGAGAAAAGACAAGCAATGTGTGTGAGTGTGTATGTGTGTGAGACACACAGATGATTCGATTTATTTAACAGATCTCCGGCAGATCTTTGCTCTGCTGCTGGCTGTCGATGTCGATGCGGGGGTGCAGCGTGGAGAGACGAGGAGTAGATGAGAGCAGCCTAAATAAAGAAATGCATTCAAAAAGGCTGCAGCAGCAGAGAATTAAAAACAAAGAGCGAGCGGCAAAAGTAAAAGAAATAAATAATGAAAACACAGAATTTACTAAGGCAAATGCTCGCCGCTGTTGTTGTTGTTGGTGTTGTTGTTTGTAACGTAATAAATATTGATATGCGCACACACATGCACACATACACATGTACACACATGCAGAGAACTGTGTGTGGAACTGGCCAAACATGCCTTTTACATGTGTTTGTTCTCCTCGACGGCTGTGCTCGCTGTACAAAGATGCATTTAATAATTTACAAATGCATTTGCAGCAGATGTGTTAAAATTCGTAAAGTAATAAAATAACAAATCAAACGCAAACACACACACTCACACACACACACAAGAACTAGATGCATCAACGAACTTCAAAGGCAAGCGGACGTTTTAGGTAGAAAAGAAGAAGAAAAAAATCTTGTATTTACAGATGCGACTAAACAAGCATAGATAAATAAACACAGGAACACATTCCGTTAGTTAAACAGCAGAATAGGAAAATTCACTCGTTTACTCGCACTCACTCTCTCTCTCTCGCTCTCTCTCGCTCTCTCTCACTTTGGTGCGCTACTTGAGCTCAAACGTAGCTGAATGAAAGTTAATTTAAAGCCAAATTATACGCATACTTGGCGCCAGGCGAGCCTCAACAGCACAACACAAAAGGATATATGCTGCATAGGCATAGCTACACACACACACACACACATACACACATATATACACACTCGAACAGCTTTGCAACTGGAACTGCAAAGCATTTGTGTGAGTAGCGCTCTGCCTCAAATCGAATATTTCCAACAAATTGCTTTTGCATAAAGACAGCCGCCACTTGCCGGCTAACTGCAACTGCCACACACACAAACACAAAAACACACACACACATATACACACACATACACACCCCCTTGCAGCAGCACTAAAGCACCTAAAGAAATTGCAGCTGCGAGTTACTTTAAAATTTAGAGTATGAGCAAAAAGAGTTAGGCTGAGAGCACAATTATGTGTGTGTGTGTGTGTGTGTGTGTGTTAACTGGTGTGTGTGTGTGCCTGTTTGTGCGGTGCGCATTTTGGCTAATATGACGCCTAAGTGCAGTTAAAGGCTTTTTTAGTTAATGTGAAATTAGAGGCGTTTCAACTAGCAGCTTTTCGTCCTTTTTTACGCAGAGTTCTCTGTTTGTCCTCTGCATGAGATATGTGGGCTGATTACAGT
Organism: Drosophila multiciliata; assembly: GCA_037043605.1. NCBI lineage: Eukaryota > Metazoa > Arthropoda > Insecta > Diptera > Drosophilidae > Drosophila > Drosophila multiciliata. Next base: position 724,540 of record JBAMBF010000119.1, on the reverse strand, counting down.
TGATGACTGATGAGTGTTGCATGACGAGAAAGAGTTGAGTTGAGTGTTAATAATGATGATGCAGTAAAAAAAACAACAAAAAAACATACTAAAATGAGGCATATTTAGAGTGCTACTTGGGAATGCAAAATAGAGCAAGACGTGCTCAAATTGCAACTATCAAAATTACACAGAAAAAGGGAGGTGAAAATAAATCTTAAGTCTATTCTTAAGATGTTTTTTTAATAGCTAATAATCAGCTTTTTGTATAACTCTAATTAGGAATTTACCTACAAAAGAGAGAAATAAATCTTAACTCTACCTTCAAGCTATAATCATCAATATGTTTTTTTAAATTCAATTAATATGCTTTTTACTTAAGCTAAGATAAGCTTTGTATAATCTGCATAATACCTAAACAAATTGGTTATAAATTTACTTTTAGAAAAGAGAGAGAAGTAAAGAGAAATCCCAAGTCGGCATTTCTTAATAAATTAGTTAATTTAAGCTAGACAAAATACACTTATTATTTTAGCTATGCAAATTTTGTTCAACTCTAAACAAATAAGCAATGAATTTCAAGGCATTCAAGGCACACTAAAACTAAATAGATAGATAGATAGATAGATGTACGAGGCCACGCCTTGAATATAATATGCTCAACAGTTGCGTAAATTATAGCGCATTAAAATGCCATTTTCGTGGAAATTGCACGTGGAAAAGTGCGCAACAGCAGCAGCAATTTTCCATCATTGCTTTCATTTCAGACTTCAATTTTGGACTGTGTGTGTGTCTTTAATTGTGTGCTGCAGTCGAAATAAAAAGTATCTATAAGATACATGAGGCACAGCTCGCGCTCTGTGTGTGTTTGTATGTGTGTGTGTGTGTGTGTGTGTGTGTGTAGCTGTACCAAGGCAAGCGTCACCTGCTACTTCTTGCTGCCAGTTATAAATATTGTATTTGCCAGAGCCGACTGCCTCATCTGCTCCTCTTTGTGGCAAGTTGCAAGCAAGAGTTCCTCAGCTCAGCTCGAGTTTATATTTTTCGTATCTGTAGCTGTTGTTGATCTGTTTGTATATCTGTTTGTCTGTCTGTTTGTCTGTCTGTTTGTTTGTAATTGCGTAAACATACTCGTACATATTTTATTTTATATTTTATTGTTTCGCTTCGCTGCGCTGCGCCATAAGGGCAGATACCTATAATTTTCTTATGTCTTTCTCGTACAATGAAACACACACACACACCAACACACATATACATACCGAACTACAACAGCGGACAACGGCAATAATAATAATAATAATAATCATCATTATCATCATTATCATCTTCGTCGTCGTCGTCGTCATAAAGACAACAAACGGCAAAAACAGTCACCGACAACAACGACAAAGTCGCCAACTGAACTAACGACATAGAAATGTGTGTACCCTACAATAAATGTGAAACAAATAAATAAAATGTAATGAAAGCCAGTCAAATAATAAATGAAAATGAAAATATAAAACACAAAATTCACCACACACACACAAAACAAAACCAGGCAAAAAAACAAAAAAACTTAAAAGCAGCCGTCGCGATTCGAGATGTAAATTAATGTGAATGTGTCTTTGGAAATGTGAAATGTTTGTTATTGTTGTTGCCGTTGCTTTTACTGTTGTTGTTGTTGTTGTTGTTGTTATTGCTGTTGTCTTCAATTTGCTGCCAAAGGAAATTGTCTTTGTTGCTGCGGCCAACGACCCACGAAACCAGAACATCTTCAAATTATCGAGTAGAGTGTTTTATAGCAAAAAATAGCAAATTCAACTAATTATAGATAGATAGGAAATCTATTAGAAAATTGATAATAATTAAACTTTCATCAAAATGCGAAGATTGAGGCAAGTTATGGAAGAGTAAATACCAGAAAAATTTAAAATAAACTCAGACTTAAAAAATATTTATAAAATAATATAATATAAATTGAATTATGTTTTTCTATGTCAGATATTTAAAATATATATAACATCGATTATAGAACATCTTGGTTATTTAAATATGATCGAGGTATGATAGCTAGTCGAAATATCAATACAATTATTGAAGATATTCTTAGCTCAAAATAGACTTTCTAACTGTAATGCTATATGGCATTTATGGTGTCGATAATAGTTAACTGAAAATAGCACGACATGGACGTAAATACCAGGGAATTGTATTTATATAACATTTATGATGGCACCGCATACACATACAGTATATATATGCAATATAATAATAATCGGTTTTTATTTAAACAATTACCGCTGAGCTATAAATTATTGCGGTCTGCACATAAATAATTCCAAGTCATTCGCGTCGAATCTATGACAATGGAAATGTTTAAACTGGCTCTGTTTTAATGACTTCTGATTAGCTTGTATCGTGTTGGCAAAACTACCCGCACATATATACTATATATACTTTATATATATATATATATATATATATATTTATAAATGTAGGTACAATTATTTATTCTTGCAATCTTATCAACAAAATTACTTTCAGAACTGAAATCGACACAAGAACCTAAAAAGATTACAAATTGCTATTATTATTATTATATTGTGCATTAGTTCTGTCGCGATAAGATCTACGCAGGGTTTAACCCACATCCGTTTTATTGTGGCTTTTGTTTTTCTATTTCTTTTATACCCTGTTTTTTTATTATTATATTTTTCTTAACTTTGCCTTGATCCGCTGCCCTCCAATAAAATAAGTTAGTTATTTATTTCGAGAGTCGATTTCGACAAAAACCACTTTGTAATAACACATTTTATGGTTTTTTTTTCTTAAACGAGCGGGGAAACAGACGCAGTGCATTGTGCCATAAATTATAAAAGGGGGTTCTTTTTATTTCCTGTTTATTTCTCGCATCGATTTTGTAAGATTTCTTTTTATATTTCAATGAAAAAGAAGTCGACAAATAAGAACAAAAAAAAACACATAACTTTGAAAACTTGGCCTTAAAATTGATTAAGCCGGTAAGAAGCAAAGGCTAAAGAGTAAACGCAACTAAACAGTTATTTTCACACTGTCACACACCGCCTGCGGTGGTCTCCTGGCGGCGCAGATCTTAAGGTTTTCCATCTGGTTTATCTTTTTATGTAAAATCCCAAAAACATAAATGTGATTTATTTACCCCGAGACTGCAAATCAATCAAAATGGTCTAATGAGCTGCCCCCGAACCGATCCCAGCTCCAACACGACCCGTCGTCAATCCGGAAACAGTTGACATCGAACTTAGTCTGACCAGATTCACACGATCCCCAAAAACCGGGGTCTTTAGATAACATGCGCCGTTGTATTTAGCTAATGACCTCCGCTCTGAGCTCCGAGCTCTTGTCTCTTCTCTCTTGTCTGGTGTCTTCTGTCTCTTTCTCTGTTTTCTCGTCTGTTCTCTGCGAGTTCAAGCAACCTGCTTTGCATAAATCGACATCTTAGACAAAGTCTAAGAACACAATTCGCAGACTCTGCGCTTACCACAATTATGACTAATGCGGAGACAAAGAGAAATGTACACTCTCTCTCTCTCTCTCTCTGTCTCTCTAACGCTCTGTTGCTCACTCTTTTTCTTTCTAACTATTGCAAAACTTTTCTGCACTTGGCAATTTTCAGTAATTTCCTTTCAAAAACAAAAGCAAACCCAAAAGGTGCAGTTAACAAGCATTGCAGACTTTGAGTTACCTCGTAAAAATCAAACACATTAAAAAGTTTCAACTGAGATAAATATATTGCAAATTTCCTCAATAAAAAAAAAAGTTGTAAATCAAGGTTAGATTTCATTTCTAATAAAACCATTTGCAGCTTTAGATTTTCACAGATTAAAATTACGTATATTTATTACTGTAATTCCATCATAAATTCGCATTTCCCATAAATACCCTTTAAGAATACACAGAAAAGGTTGCACAAACTAACATTTAATGGGAAGTATTTTGAAGATGATTGTGAATTTTCTCAGTTTGCACACATAAATACGTATTATTTTGAAAACCCACTGATATTGCCTTTATAAATCTATGTACAACATTATTCATGCTTATATTTATAATATTACCATAACTATATACGCAAACCCTGCACAAATAATATTCCCCTTGCCTTTTTTTTTTGCCAGAAAAATCGGAGCGAGAAAGTCAAGGAACTCAAAATGAGCGTCACCCAAAAATGATGTGTAAACAAGAAGAGAGCAAGTAACAATGAGTGGGAGAGGAGAATGAGGCGAGAGGATGTCAAGAAGTGGCTGCCCAAAATGTGCTTCACACAAACACCGCACACCTCCCCCTCGCGACAATCAGCTACTTATTTTCACAGCAGCCTCCCGTCGACGACTTTTGCGACTTTTGCTGACTGCTTGGTATTCAAGCGCTCTCAGCACTTCGTGTGTGTGTGCAAGTGTGCAAGTATGTGTGAATTTCTGTGAATGAAACTCAACTAAACAGAGCAGAGCAGAGCAATAAGACAAATAGAGAGAGAGAGAGAGTAAGAGTGAGAGCGAGTGTTGCCTTTGCCGGCAGCTTTATGCTCAGTGCTGGCAAAGTTGCGACTCTATTAAGTAATAGGCGCTCAGTTTTTGGCCAACGACTCGAGTCGACTCAACTTGACTTTTTTGCCACCTACTCACGCATTTCCTCACTTCCGCACTTCCGCACGTCCGCACGTCTGCCTGTCTGTCTGTCTGTATATGTTTTGGAGGGGGCTGCCAGCTGGCGTCGCGGGGCTTTCCCCAATGACGATGACAACAAAAACAGGCGAGTTTTGGCTGCTTTTTCTGACTCCGTTGCCTCCTTCTCCTTCTCCTCCTCTTCCTGCTTAACTGTTCTATTTTGCGCCCTGCGCTGTTTTTATTACAATTTTCTCTTGATTTCATTTCAATAAATTAACAAAGCAACAGTAAATTGCGAAGCACAAGATAATTAAGCGCAAAAATGAAGAAAATGGTTGCCATCGTTTTTTCCTCCCCCTTCCCAACCATTCCTCTCATCTCTTCTAGCAAGTCTCATTTATGCAGCAGCTGCTGCTTCAGCTGATACATATTGAATACTTTGTGTCTATCTATGAATATATCCACAGCTCAACATTCATATTCATAAGCCACACACACACACACACACTCGCACACACACACACACACACACACACTCTGAGACAGCACTCATGGAGCAGCGACGACGCATTTATGCATTATTTATGCCACAAATAATACAAAAACAAACACAAATTCAACACACACACACACAAATAGAAATATAAATACACAAAATGCATACAAGTATTTCTTAAGTGCAAAAATAATATAGAAAAAATATTAAAAATACATATGAATATATACATATATAAATATATATTTATATAGACATTCGAGTCTCAAAGTCAAGAGTTAGTTTTTTACATAGAAATCTTAGCTGGCAACACAAAAAACACAAGTTAGTAACTAACTCAAATATTATTAATTATGACAGTCGACAAAACAAGTATACACTCAGAGAAAGTGCTGACTTTAAACTGGTTATCTACAGCGCTGATCCTGCATTTTATTTAATTATTAAATGAACGATTTCTAAATCAATTAAATATTTTGAGAATCGTTTATTAAGGCATCTCGGAAACCATTAAGTGTAGATATTCTTCTCCCTCAGAGAATCTAAGAGCTAAACACTCTAAATTATAAAAGTTCTCTACTTATTGTTATCGCCCATTTCGCAAAGTGTTTTCTCGCAGTGTGTGCAAATGTTGCACACTTGTGAATGCAATCAAAGTTGAATCAAAGTGGCATTAGTTGAAATTATAGAAAAACTCAAATGCAACAACTTAAGTTAAATGAATAATGAAAAATGAAAATTGAGACACGAGAAACGAGAGACAAATATTTGCGCAGTTTTGTTTGCATTGCCATCAATTTTTGTCATTTGTTTAACTAATTTTCTTATTATTATTGTTGTTGTTTTTTTTTGAAGGCTTGTTGTCTTTTTGTGCCTATTTGGATTTGTATCTTTGTATTTGTATTTGTATCTGGTAAATGCGTGCATTGCGCAATTTGGCGTCATTAGCATTAAAAATTTGGAATTATTTTTCAAGTCGCTGACGCAGTTAATGTCGGAGACCCCTCGAGAGACCCCTTCTGGCCTATATCTTATACGAATTCAATAGAAATAACAATCAAATGCAGCGCAAAATGCAAAAACCTAAAAACAACACTTTAAATTGTTGTTGTTTTTGTTATTATTTTTGTAGTTGTTGTGCAAATTTGTTTGTAATAGGAATGCATTTATGTACTTTTCCTAGTTGGTTTATTTTACACACACGCAACGAACACAACATTTGTGTGTACTTTATATTATGTAAAAATAATTCAACTCGATCTTATGGCCTTTGGCCAAAACCGAACAAATGTCCAATATGCTAAGCAGTCGCAATGCAAATAATTAAGCCAAGTTGAGCAACAACCAACTAAATACTTCAACACTTGAAGTTTGCCAGGCAATATAATTATCCAATTAGTTAATTATATATATATATATATATATATATAGATTAATCCATTTGCTGATTGTGCTCTTGAAGTAGTCATAATGCAATAAATTTATATTATCGAGATTATGTTTAATTTCAGCAATTATTATTTAGCTGTACTTTTCCCTAATCATATAAAAAACCCAATTGAACTTTGAACCCAATAAACCGTTTATCAGATGATAATCAAAAATCGTTTATCTTAATTCAAATCAATATAGTTTTCGATATCAAAATAACTGCAAATAATTTATTTAATTGAGTTTATTAATTACCTGTTAAATAATACTTTATAAAATTGTTGTTATACTTTTGATCGTTTAAAATCAGTATTCTATAGTTCTATATATTATATTATATATTATATATATTGTATCATCTAAATATTCTGTTTAGATTTGAACTCTGATCTCAGCAGTTGTTTCAATTATTCATTTATGAACTTACGCTTTAATTATTTATCTAAGTAATTAGGCAATTATTTAAATTTTTATGTGATCTGTTTCTAAGTTACAATATCTATTTTCGATCTCACCTTGCCCACCTCAAAAGGTTGTTTTATAGGTATTAATTATTGATTAGACTAACAAATTATATTGCTGAATTAATACATATCTAATTTGTTATATAATTTATCTCAGATCTGGTTTTAAGTTGTATTCTCAATTAATCTATATAAAAAGGGTTGTTAAATTTATATAGTGAAAATGGCTTGGTTTAATTTAACTTATGTAATTTATTATTCTATTTTTTTTTTTATATGTTTTTTTACTACTTGGATAATAATTCTTGCCTAGATTTGCCTAACTAGTTTCGCAATTAGATTTGAACTGATTTTAAATTTTGTAATCCGTTTTTTCTCAGACTATTTTTTATTATTTGATTTATTCTCACTATTCAAATTTCCCCACTTAAGATCAATGAATGTTTTTTAGTTAATTATTGTCGACTCACCCTTTCCTCTTCGCGTATCATCTCGGCAATTTCGGGTTTGATTTCCATGTCGTCATGATGGGCACCCAGCGAGGATGCCACCGAGTTGCCCACACCGCCCGCACCTCCATTGCCGGGTGCCGAGGCGCCGCCAGCTGCCGCAGCTGCCAGGGAGGCGCCCAGAGCACTGGCCATGGCTGCGTGGGAGTGGGCCAACTGATGCTGGGCGGCCAGTTGTTGGGCAGCCGCAGATGCCGCATGATGATGCAGCGAGGCGGCGCTTTGTGATGGTGGCGGTGGTGGTGGTGGCACCGCTGAGTTAGAGCCCGACCCGGATGCAGATGCATGATGAGCAGCGGCGGCCACAGCGGCAGCCATATGGGGCGGCAGCTGAGATTGACCCGATCCCCGATCCGAACCCTTGGGTGAGCTAAGCTGACTGGACGACTGCGGCGCCGGTGGCGGCGGGGGAGGGGAGCAGCTGCGTGCATTGGAACGATAAGCAGCCGCAGCAGCTGCGGAGCTAGCATTGGCGCTGGAGCAGCTGGTGTTGCCCACTGTGGAGGAACTGCTGCTCGAGCCAGAGGATTGCAGCGCCTGTGGATTGGGTGAGGCAAAGGGATTGCGGACTATGGTCGAGGTGGTCATCGCCAGTGGCTGCCCTGCGCTGCTTGCCGAAGAGTTGGGCGTGGCCACATGTCCGCGCTGCGGTGACTCGCCACGCAGTGGATGTGGCAGGGGCAGGGGCAGTGGCAAGGACAGACTGGGACTGGGCGTGGCATAGCTGCCATCGTGCGATCGCTTCCGCTGATTTAAGTCCAGTGCGGATTCCCTCTGCTGCAGCTTGGCCAGCAGACGAGCCCGCTTCGGCTTGAGCTCAGCCTCATCTGCATCGCGTAGAATGGCCAACTCCTCGTACTCGTCCTCATCGTAGACGGTCATGCGTTGCTCCGGCAGCAGCGAGGTGCCGCCAATCCCAGAGCCCGCAGTGGAGCCGGCGCTCACCTCGGCCAGGCCACGTATCTTGAGCGTCTCTGCCACCTTGAGCAGTGGATTTATCTGATCCTGGCACACATTTATCTCCCCCTTGTACATGAACTCGACCAGCGCCTTCAAATCGCCAAAATTCACATCTCGCATGATGATTATCGGATGCTGGCAGGGATTGTCGTAGAACAGCGCCTGGAAATACGGCGAGCAGGCGGACAGAACCATTTTGTGTGCCTTGATCGAGTGTCCCTCGCAGGCGAGTGTCACGTCCACAAAGGATTCGCTTTGGAGCAGCTCGTCGAACACGTTGGTCAGGTTCGATTGATAGTTGTTCCAGCGCAGGCAAAACTGTTGATTATCCCCGCCATTTGCTCCTGAGGATTGCGGCTTGCGCTGACCAGCTGAGCTTGTTGGAGCTGCTGGACCCAGTCCCAGGCCAAGGCCCAGTCTCTTCTCGGCCAGCTTTGGCTTCTGTTCTGTGTGATTTATATTCGGTTTGCGCGCTTGGTCAAACTGATGGAGGCCCATCATTCTCATATTTTTGTCGATCAGCGGGTACGGGGAGACGGGCAAGGAGCGGGATTTCTTGGCACTCAACTCTACCTTCAACTCTGGTTCGTCGGGTTCGGTGTGGCCCACTATTTCACTGGAGGTGAGTGGACGTGGCGGTGGCGTCAATGGCTCTTCATTAAACACATTTGGTTTTTGAGTGTTCTCCTCTTTAATGGCGGACTCATCCCGGTGCCGTTCCTGTTGCGGATCCTGTTCCATTTCCATCTCCGACTCCTGCTCTGGCTCAGTTGGATGCTCCACCAGCTGCTCAACTCTCTCTGCCTTGGCCAGCTCATAGGCCATGTCTGTCTGGGTGTCTGTCGGCTCCACATTCACCATTGTGTAATCATTGGCCTCATATTGCCCGTCGACCAGTTTGCTCTCGAAATCCATGATGTCCTTGGTCATATCCATGTTTCTCTCTTCGTTTCTCCTTCTCTTTCTCTCTCTATCTGCTCTTTCGCAGTGTTCTTCTTCTTACTTTTGGGTTTTATCTTTTGTATTTATTTTCAATTATTTAGCACATTTTTGAGCCTTTTGCTGAAGGCGCTGCTTCTGTGCAGCGAAATTCTTTTCAGCCTGCAATAAGATAGTTCAGATATATATAAATATATATAGAAAATAAATACAAAATAATAAATAAATATTAAACAGAGACGAAATTCAAATTGTAATACCACAAATCAAAACAAAATTAAAGGGTTACAAATTATATTAATATATTTTTGAGGGTGATTCAGTTTCTAAAAATATTATTATATATTTTATAAAAAAAAAAAAAATCTTATACAAAACTGATTTAAGAAAGCGACTATAAAAGCTAAGGTTTTCAAATTTAAAAAGTAAGTGCTCGAAAGATCGATAGCAAATATGAATTCAAATCCAATTTTGATGCCAATAAAAGACACAATTGAAAACCCCACAATTAATTTTATTCTTTATGCTCAACTATAAAAAAATGATTAATTTAGCATAGGAAACAAAGACTAATTAGTTTAATCAATATGTAATTCAAACTTCTTTGTGTACAGGGTATCTTCTTGTCGATCAACCTTTCGACTGAATCATCCTTCGTTGTCTCAGAGAGATTAGTCTGATTCTGAGTCATAATTCTTTAAAATATTCCCATTAATCTTGTTGCCCTTGCAAGCATTTTCATTTATTTATTTGCTGCACCTCCTCCTCCCCCCTCAACATTCACCCACCCCCTTGGAACATTATTATTTTATTTGCTTAGCGCACATTAATTAATGTTTCAGTTTTGGGACTAATTTATTATAGAGATTTTCCAACAATTATTGCGCTGTAGACATATAAAATATAAATATATATATATTATATATATATATATATATATATATATATATCTATATATATAGGTATTTTCTTTTCACTGTTGTATCAGTTTCAGTTTGTGTGGCGACGAAGCCGTTATAAATAAGTGAAAATACATTTATATTTAATTAAATATTATTATTTATGGCTTGCGGGGTCGTTCAGCGCATTTGCGTAATTATATTTATTTAAATATATATGCATATATATACACACACACACTTATATATATATACATATATATATATATATGTAGAAACGTTTGAGTGTGTTTATAATTTATATATAGCTGCGCATTTATATAAATTTATTTTATTTGAGATGAGTGCGTGGTGAGTTGTGGTTGTTGGGGAGGGGGGCGGGGGGTTTGCTCTTGTTGTCTAACGGCATTTTGTGTGTGTGTGTGTGCTTGGGTTGGTCTGCAGAAATGCTGTGCTTTGTGTCTGTGTGGGGGGCGCAATGCAAACACAGTCAGCCATTAAATTAATTTATTTTTATTATTATTGTTATTATGTTTCTGCTGCTTCTTCTTCTTCTACTTTTTAGCGACTCTTTTTTTATGTTTATTATTTCATTCCAATTAAATCTTGTGAGTCACTGTTATTATTTTTATTATTTTTTATTATTGTTGTAGCAACAAGAACAACAACAACAGCGACAACAATTGCAATAAGAAATTATTCTCTCAGCAGCAAATTGGTTTTTTTTTATATTTGTTTTACTCTTCAAATTGGGTATTTTAGTTTTGTTGTGAAATGTGTAACACGATGAGAACAAGCGATGTCACAAAGAAGTGAGAAAGTCAAAAATTATAATTTTATTCATTGTTTTCAAACAATTAAATGAATTATTAAGAAAAAGGAACAATAAACAATAAAAAATAAAATCAGCCATTTTCAAATCTGCTTTTAATAATCCTAAAAGTGATTTAGAATTATAAACTATAAATCTTTTAGTTAATTGTCTATTAAAATATATTTCAAATCTTTTTTTCGTCTAACTGCCTCAGATTTGGGCTCATCTTGCAACATATAACGCGGAATCAGAGCACTTTATTTATCCTGCCACAACAACATTGATATGAAAATTGAAGACTCTTTTCTGTAAGTGTATTTTAGCTGCTTCCTTCTTGCTTTGTTGTTAGGCCAAGTTTTCGCTTTGGTTTATATTCTTGCAGTTATTACTTGTATTTATTGTTGTTTCTTTATTTTTGTTGTTGTTTTTCTTTGATTTTGTTGCTGTTTTCTGTTGTTGCAGAAGCACACATTAAATTTTATGCTTCTTTGGAAAAAATTAAACTCAAAGCGCGCTATAAAATAAATAAATAAACGGGCAAAATAAAAAAAAAATATTTATATGTTATTTCGTTTTTGTTACTTTGGTATTTCCTGTTTGGGGTTTTCAAGTTTTTCGCAGACTCTCAAAACTTCAGCAACTTCAGAAACTGGAAGCAGCTTCTGGCCAAAAATTGAGAGCCTTAATTTGCTTCCTTATCGTTGCTGTTGTTGTTGTTGTTGTTACTGTTTTATTTTGATTAATTATTTATAATGCGCGCAGCTGTTGCGCGGCATAAAAATAAATATTAAAATTGAAAGCAACAGCAAGTAAAATCATAATAATAATAAAAGAAAAAAAAAGAAATACGCTCAGCACATTAAAAATAAAAAAAGGCCGGTTCCCACAGCAAGAACAACACTCACACAACACACGCAACACAACACACACACACACACAAACACAAAGTCTGTGCAAAAGTTGCGTTGTTGTTGGCATTATTTTAATATTTATTTATATTTATTTAATTTACGAGTCCTGCGAAGTTTGCACAGCGAGTGGGTTGCGGGAGATATATATAAATACATATATATGTATGTATATTTATAAAATATAAATATATATATATATATATATTTTTGTATATGTTTTGTATTTATTTATTTACGCTTATTTATTATTTATGCAGGCAGCAATAAATTACACAAGTTGTTCTCGTTGCTGCTGCTGCCTGTCTGCCCTTTTACGACTCTCTGTGTGTGTGTGTGTGTGTGTGTGTATGTTTACAAGAGTGTTTTTGGCGCGCCAGTATGATAAAAGCAGCAGCAACAAGGAGCAGGCAGCAAGCAGCAAGGAGCAGAAGATGAAGAAGAAGAAAACTTCGTCGCGTAAGTTTTGCTGTGCGCCCAAAAATACAAAACAACAAAAGCAACAACAACAAACACTTTTACGAGCTAGACATGGGCGAGGGCAGAGGGTGTCTTGTCTTGTGTGGGAATGGGGGGGGGGGTGTTGGGGTGTGTTGGGTGTGCACACGTTATAAATTTATAAATTACAAATTTTGTTCGCAAGAAGTTGGGCAACTGCTGCCGAGGCAAAAACAAATTTCACTTCTCTTCAAATATATGTGCATAAATATTAATACATAAATATATATTAAATATTTATTGTATATATTTATTTTATATATATATATATATATATATATGTAGTAGCATTATTTACACAACTGTCATTTGTCACTTACGGGCAATTATTTCAATGAGCATAATTATATTTAATACACTTTCACAAGTTGAACTGAGTTTTCCACGTTTGAGTTTTCCAAGGTTTTAATTTATTGTTGTATTTTTGTGTTATTAGTTGATAATGTTGCTTGTGCAACACATGATGCCGCGTTTTTTTTATATTAAGTTGTTCTCTTTTTGTTTGTTGTTGTTTCATTCACACACATACACACACAAACACAGGCACAAACACTGATAGGGCGGGCAGCACAAACACACACGGTGACGACAATGTTTACAGTTATTGTTGTTGTTGTGTGTTTCTTGTAATACGCTCTGCTGACAAACGTTGCGTTGCATTCACGACGAAAGTTAAATACGAACTGACTGCTCGGCAAAAGTATCTAACTGATACAATGAATGAAACTCGAAACTCAGCCAGCAGTGAGCTGCTGCCGCTGCCGGCGTCGCTGTCACCGCGAGAGTCACTGCCTGCGAGAGAGAGAGCAAAAGCGAGAGCGTCCGCCAGAAAGAGCGACAGGAAAATTGTTATTCTGGTTTTGCGGCGAATTCGTGCAGCGAGCGAGCGCCTGCTAAGAGCGTGTTAAGAGAGCGGCACGTTTCGTGCTCTTTGCTGAGCTGTGTTTTTGGCCATTTATGTTGTGTGATCTTGCGTTTAAAAGTATAGTAAATAAAATACTTGAGCAACTCAATTTAATTATTAAATTTATTGAAGGTTTGTGCGAGTTGCAAATGTGAAAATGTATTTCAAAAATTTCACAGCAGCCTACTGCTGTCTGTCAAGCTTTCATTTTGTTTTACACCTGCTTCTCCTGCTGCAGCTTCTAATTCTTTCGCACATTCTTGAACATTCTTTGGGAGGGAGCAGGTGCAGGCAAAGACCAAATACATAAAAATCGCGAATAACGTCAAGAAACACGCATAACCAAAAAAAAAAACCCTCTGCGCCTACTACGCAAATAACAACAAAAAAAATCTTGCTGCTGACCGGAAAGTAGAAGAAGAAGAGAGTTGCTGCTGCTGCTGCTGTTGCAGCGTCCAGTAAGAAAATTGTTGCAAATATAGTTTTTAGCGCAACCCCTGGCAGACGATGACGACGAAGGCATCTTTAGCTTATATTGCAGCCATTCATTGTTGTTGTTGTTGCTGCTTAGGCCAACAACTGCAGCGGTGAAAAGAGCACAGCAAAAACTACAAAACTTGTCCACGCCCATCACAAAACACGAGCCAACTAGCAGCCATCGGCATTGGTGTGAGCGAGTGCGCAATATCTTGGCGCTACCTACACACTCACACTCACATCCATACGTAAGCAGCCGAGCCGAGTCAAGGTGAGAGTTGTCCCCCTGGCCAAAGCGAGCGAGCGAGCGAGTAAGCGAGTGAGAGAGAGAGAGACTAGTGCTGTGGCGCTCTCTTTGACGACGCTCATTGGAAACGCGCCAAAAAGAGCAAAAACTTTGATGCGCAAAAGGAAAAAAAAACAAAAAGCAAAAGCAATAAGCAAGAAAGAGGAAATGCAAAATGCGAGCGAGGCGTTGTTGTTGTTGGTGCTCGTGACGTCATGCGGTAGGCGGCGCCTCGAAAACGCATTTTTAATATGCGAACTGCTGTTGTTGTTTGTAGGCTCATTCTTAATATTGTTGTTGTTGTACAAAAAACAGCCCAATAGCTGTTGTTGTTGGTGTTGTTGTTGCTAGTTGACATGTGTGCGCAGCCAATAACAACAACTAAACTAAATCCCCATTTGTGTTTGTGTTTGTGTTTGTTTTTGTATATTTTGCATATTTTATTTGATTTGCTTGCTCGTTTTTTGGCCTTTTTTGTGCTTCGTGCGATTTTGCGAGGCGGCCTCGCTTCGTATTCAACGCCCATTGGCTGGCCTTTTAAATATATATATATATCTATATGAATTATATACATATAAAAATATATTGTTTGAGTGTGTGTAGAAAAAAGCGTAGCATCGTAAATATTTATAAGCGGCTGAGCAACTTCGGCCTTCACACAGCCTCAGCTTCGGCAAATACGAAACACGATTCTCGCTGATTGGCAAAAGCGAATCAAAACTGTTGCCTGCCATATTTATTTAAGAATAGTTAATAATGTCGAAATATATAAATATATATGCAATTATGAATTACTAGCGGGGCCAAAAATAAGTTTTCTCTACTCTTTGCAATACAAATTAGATTCTTGGCAAAATTCTTAATCAAATATTTCTTATTGTCTAAATTAAATTTTGTTTCTTAATAAAATTATTATCATTATTTAACATATTTCTAAATGTGTTTTATTTTAATTTTTTGTTTTTATGTATTACTAAATGGGCTTAAAATAAATGTTGATCTATTCTACTGCAATACAAACAAAATTGATAAATGCATCTTTTATCACATATTTTATATTATATTTTTTTCTTTAAATACAAATAATGATTTACTTGTTCATAATTTTATTGCAACTCTGGGATAATATAATTGTTTATTTTCTTGATATATAAAAACGACATTATTCTACAAATTCTGGCTTAATAAGAAAAATATTCTTAAGTGCCACACATTGTAAAGGCAAAAACCTTTATCAGATATTTAAGATATCAACAGCTGATCTAGATGAGATCTCCTACCAGGTCCAACTGCTCAAAATAACCCAATTAAAGTGTTAATCAATGAATATTGGCAACAGAATTTCAAGTCTTTTGTAAAAACTGCAAAAACTGTGTCCATTTTTTGCATTCATTTAAGTCACTTTCGCGGCGGAAATGAAAACCCTTTCCGCTTTGACAAGCTCAAAGATGGCAGCCAAAAAACAAAATAAAAAGTAGAGCTAAAACAAGAGGAAGAAAAAAAGCTAAAGGCAAAACTAGCAAGTATTGGCTTCCGTTTTGAAGGAGTAGGAAATTTCAAAGTGAAATTATTGAAATAGCGTGAAAAAAAACGAAGAAGAAGGTGGAAGTGTATGTGTATATATGTGTGTGTGTGTGTGTGGGCAGCGGTCTGGAAACCACGTTAAAGGACATCCGCCAGCAAAGTAAAAGAGTTTATATTGGCAGCAGAAACAGCAGCAGCAGCTGCGACAGAGTCAAAGAAATGGCGACAGGAAATGGACATTGCCACTACAAAAAAAAAATGAAGAAGGACAAGAAAACAGCTAAAAAAAATACATGTAAAGCAGTCCAAGCCAATGTCCTTAGAGAGTCGAAGCAGGCACCAAATAGGCAAATGCCGAAATGCCCAAATGCTAACCTACAAATCGAAGTGGACAACAAACCACTCAAACTTTTTGGCAACTTCTCTCTATCTCACTCTCTCTCTCTCTCTTTTTGTCTCCTTCTAAAGAGCTCTTCAAGCACTCTATTTTCTCATTTCTTTTAGCCTAGCTGGAAAGGATAACAAGCAAGGCGCAAAGCGAAAACAAAAATAACAAAAAGTGCAAAAACTGAAAATTCAAAACTCATTCAAAACCTTTGAAACACAAGAATATATATAAAAAACTGAACTAGTCAAACTTTACTTCATTGTAAGGATTAAATTAAGTATAAACTTAGCTAGCTAACAATTTGATTATATCGACTCAGGTTTGTTCAGATCAGCTCGATCACAAAAATATGGCTAACGGGAACAGAATCTAAAAATAAAAAAATTCTAACTGACTTTTAGTGATCTTAATTAGTTTTCCTAATTTCCAAACCTAATTTAAGTTTGTATTTACTGATTATATATCATCATTCCGCATGCAACAAGTTTCCACTTTTTTAAGGCACTAATTTTTATATTATTTAGTGTTATTTTAAGAGCCACTATTTAATATTTAATACATAATAAAATTACACTATTTCATTCGTTTTTTTTTTACAAGAATTTTATGATTAAATACAATAAATTTTATTTCATTTAAATTTAACTTCTTTTCTTAACTAAAACTCAGCTCAGAAACTAAGTCGTATAATTTTAAAGAATGACAACATTCTGTAAAAATTAAAGGCATCTTTTACTAAGCAATATTAAAAACAATATATTTTATTTAATTTTAGTTCAACATCTCCTTTCAACTACAAATGAACTTAGAAAATAAGTCGATTATTTTTTAAAAGAGACAACCTTTTGCATAAATTAAAGGCAAGAATTTGGAGTTATTTTAAAATCCGAGTCATCTTTTATTAAGAAATATTTAATAGATATATTTTATTTAATTTTAGTTCAACTTCTCTCAGTGGCAAGAATTTCGAGTCTTTCTAAAATTGAAGTCATCTTTTATTAAGGAGTTGTAAAAATTTAAATAAAAGTAAGTCGCTTTTGGCTCTGTTTATTTTGCACGCTTGAATAGTTGGCTACAATTGAGTGTGCAACATGGCGCAAGACAATTCGAATAATCCGGAGGTGCAAGCGCATCCTTTGCGCATCCTTTCCGTTGCATTGCTGTTGCTTTTCGACAACACACGAATACTTTGGTCAAAAGCAATGCGTTTTTTTTTTGTACCCACTCGCTGCAGGTCCTGCTTTAAGTGTAGATCACGCAAAATCAACGAAAGCTGTCAGTTGCAAAAAAAAAATAGAAATGGAAAATAAAACAAAGAGGTACACAAACTGGAATGCTAGCAAAACAACAACAATAAGAACAACATTTGATGGGTGAGGAGGGGGAGGGAAGGAGAAGGAGGTATGTGGCAGGCTCAACAATAGAAGTAGCCACATCAGCAGCAGCTGCAGAAAAAGCAGCCAACGGCAACGAAAACTTTGGGCTTGGGAGTTCGTCTGGTGGCCAGTTTGCTTTAGGCCTCGAGTCCTTGGTCAATTGGGTAGCTGTTGCCGTTGCTGTTAGAAAATTGCGCATACGCGCATCCTCATCCTCATCTTTTTCCTCATCCCCTTTCTCATAGTCGTTAAGCTTAGCAGCATAACAAAAAAAATACAACCAGCTGCTTCAGCCCGCCGAATCTATAAAATGCCCTTGCAAATTGTCATTCTTAACATTATTTATTAATTAATAAAAACATATAAATATATAAGTTTCTTAAAATTTATGTATTACTTTTTAAATTTCTTGATTTATTTTTTTTACCAGGCAGATTACAAAACTTTGTTGAGAACTGTTTAAAAATTCCTAAGAAACGCTGATCGAGATATTATTAAATATATCTTTATTATTTTTCCTAGAAATTAATCCAAGAAATACGCGACTTGTTTTAAGACTTAAAGAAAATTCGAAATTTAAAAAGAATTTCTGTTTATTTTACATTTTTTTTCTCAAGATTATTTTGCATAAATATTTATGCAAAATCAAAACAAAATCTTACAAAAAAGAAATCGGAAAAATGTATTTCGTTTCATTTAAGAAATGATTTGAAGCAATTTAAATTAGAGCTTATCAAATATATGTGATAAATATAGCAAAACTAGTTAAGATATTGTTACGTAAAATCGTGAAAAATAAAGCTTAATAAAGCTGTAAATTTATAATAAAATGCTGTAGAAAAGTTTTTTGGCAAATTTAAAAATTTATGAATGAGTATTAAAAAAATTGTATTTGATTTTTAATTATTTATTTTTGGTGTTTATCAGTATATATATATATATAAATATATCTCCTATCGTGTTATACATTAATCCTAATACCCTGTCGTCATCGTCGTCGTCGTCGTCATTGTCATCGTCATCGTTATCGTCATCGTCGACATCGTTGTCGTCGTCGCTTTTCTCCAGTTGTATTTCGCAAACGAACGCGGATTTCCTTATTAGTCTGTAGATATATATATATATCTCCTATTGTGTTACACATTAAGTTCAATAATCATAATACCCTGACGTCATCGTCATCGTCATCGTCATCGTTGTCGTCGTCTCCAGTTGTATTTCGCAATCGAACGTGGACTTCCTAACAAAAGGGTTTCTAATGATTTTTGCGCCATGTTTGTGCGGTGTACGCAGTTCTGTACACCCTTCCTCCCTCCCTACATCCCCCCCCCCTGACTCATCGCACTCTACGCACACCCCTTGTGCTGTAGGGCTCCTTATGCAATTGTTGTTGTTGCTGTTACAGACGGAAATGAAAATCGAAAGAATTGTTAACCAGGCTCCACACATGGAGGCCTAGCTTCAGCTCCTGGCAGCAGCACCTACTCCTACTCCTACTCCTACTCCCTCTAGCCACCTCCTGCTCCCCTTGCTCTCCCTCTGCTCTCGCACAATACAAATAAATTCAATCGATGCTTTACTGCCCCAAGTCGCCGTTGGCCACCGTTGTCCTTGTTAAGCTCTCTCTCTCCTCTCCCCCTCTGCCTACCACTCATCGCTGCCCCTTTATCTTTGGCTCCACTACTGCATGCTGCATATGCGTTGGCTGCATTGCATAGAAGAAGGTTTTGTTGGCCAGCGGGTTGCAGGGGGTGCGGGGTGTGTTTTTGTTGCTTCAGCCGTTGTTGAAGTCGTTTGGCGTCCTGCGCGCGACTCCTGTTCGCTGTGTATGTGTGTGTGTGTGTGTGTGGATGTGTGTTGTGTGTGTGTGTCCAGCAGCCCGCATCGTTGCTAAGCTGCCAAATGGAAATGCTTGCGTTTGGAAGGATACCGAGTGGGAGTAAGGCGAGGCTCAAGTCCAAAATCAACACTGGCTCTCGGGCGAGTTCTCGAATTTTCCATGCGATTTGCAAGCGCAAAATTTCCGCCAAAAACCAAACAAACAAAAACTAACACACGCACACACACACACTTTGCATGTGTGTTTTTTTTTTTTTGGGCCACAAAGGCGCTGCAGGATGCCAAAGGATGCCTGGGACGCTGCTGAAAAGGAAGTGCTCTGTCGCCGTTGCCGTTGCCGTTGCCTCTGCACTTTTGGTCGTCCTCTTCTTGATTTTTTACTCCTCTTCTTTTTTTTTTTTGGGCCTAGTGTTCCTCGAGCGGAAACGCAATTTCCAAGCACATGAGGAGGCCCCAGCACAGGTACAGGAACAGGTCCCCGAAAGACAACAAACAACATTGGCGAAAGCAACAAACCAAAAATTGTGTTTGAGCCAATGCAAAATTCGAAACACTGTTTGCCTATTTGACGGGACAGAAGATAGGGGGGCTGGGGAGGCAGGGGAGGAGCTACGAATTGGTTCTTCTTGCTTCTTGCTTTTTAGTGTTTGATTATGCAAAGCAGGCATCAAAAACTACACTTGCAGAAACGATCAGCCAGATTCAAGTAGCAAGCTTAAAAATATTTAAAATTGAGGAATTTTATTCTTGAATTAATCAGTTGTTTTTCTGACTTCCTCATTTTTCTCAATATTTATTTTAATTTCTTTAAGTTTCTTTCTAAACTTATTAAACATGGATCAAGAATTTTAATCTAATTGCACCTTGTTATTATGATATTATTTAATGTATTAAAATTGCTATCTTTTATTGCACTTTTTGGTGAGCTCTTTTTACAATTAAAATATATTTTTCGCTGGCTCATGTTTTATTTTTCATATATTCCGATATATTTGAATTCAATCTTTTAGGTTCAATGTTGCATTTAAACTATATTCAACAAAATAATTTTATACTATATTTCTTATATTTTAAAATTTAATGTTTACTTGCAGTTTTTGATGAATTCACTTTATAATTCAAATATATTTTTCGCTGGCTTCAGTACAAGTGTTTTTTTTTTTATATATATCCGATATATTTGAATTATATAAGTATATAAGAAGTAAACAGTTGCATTTAGTCTTTATTAAATATTAATAATTAATATATTATGAATCAATTTAATACCAACTAATCTGCTTGTAAACGTATTCATTCATCCTTCAAAATTGCAGTGTTTTGCCTAAAACAAGAACTAAAAAATAATATTAACTTATTGCAACAAACACAAATATTGAATTAAGATTATATTTTAATAATTTAATTTCTTTTTCTGTGTATCTACACTGAGACTCAGCTTAACTTCTGATTTCTTTAAGCAGCTGCAATTTTGGCATTCGAATTTTAATTTCTTTTGGCAACTCAACTTTATTTATACCCCGAAGTATGCAACAAATCCAATAACAACAACAACAACTGCAACAAAAAAAAAGGAGCACAAGCCGCAAATTGTCTTCAGCTGACAGGCTGACTGACTCATTAAAATCGCATTTAACACCAGCAACGAGCAGCGGGTGGCGGGGAGCGAGCAGCGGGCAGCTAGTTTTGAGCTCTGTTGGCCAACAAAGCCACAAAGATGCCACCAGACCAGCCAACAATTATCTGGCTCTGACCCCAACAAGCTGCTTCTTGTTCAGTTTTGTTATTGTTGTTGCTTTTGTTGCTTGTGTTGTTGTTGTAGTTGTTGCCTTGGCATTGTGGCATGCCACTCTCTCATTGCTCATTGCCCACTCGCTTCCAACATAAATAAATCTGCTGGCTGAACTTATCTTTGACTACAATTTGACTCACACAAAAACAGTTAGCAGCAAGTGAAACAAAATAAGCGCACTGCATGTAAAATACACTGCAATGAAAACTACATTGAATTTCAAAGATATTATTTTTATTTAATTAATAGCAGATATAAATTTGGCAACTTGCTGATGTAAAAAAAACTTCCCCTAAATTCCTTGTCTAAAATTCCTTTACCCAAAACTTTAGTCAAATGTGATTCAATTCTCAAAATGAAGTTATTTTTAATTAGAATTTTATTTCTATTTTAATGTTGCATTTCATGTTTAAAACTCAATTCTGATTCTTAATTCTCATATTAAAGTAGTGTTTTGAAAACTAGTGTTTTTTTTACACATTAAAAATTGAAAGCGTAATTCTGTAACAAAAATAGCTTCAAAATGCGCATTTTCAAAACATTATTAAAACTAAAAGGGTCTCCGTGCCGAATACCATTTTAAGCATAGTTTAAAAATAATTATTAAACATTTAACTTATTAAAATTTAAAGAATTATAAATACGTAAATTATAATTATTAAACATTTAATTAAATAAAACATTAAGAAAAATAAATACGTAAATTGATAATCATTGTAAATTAAACAAATTATGCTGCTTAAGGAATAGAAAATGTCTTCAAAATCATAAAGTCTTAACAAATTTTGAATGCTTCATTGGTTAGGGCATAGAATAACAAGTATTCCCACACACACTCACACACACACACACACACAAAGTCACATTTTTCTGCAATGTTAAACTCTTCTTTTGTCACCAGAGAAACAAAATAAAAAAGCGCTGAAAAGCACGTCAGGCCCGCCAGGACTTGACTTGGCTGCCAGTCGAGGCACTCTCACAGATATATAAATATATATATATATATATCAGCATGAATATATATATATATATGTATTTTTTTTGCCAGTTTATGCTGGGATGCCAGTGGCATGTTTGTCGTCGTTAGAATAAATTCCTTTTTAAATATATATATATATTTTTTTTATCTGCGTGAAAATGTGTAAAAAAAACTTGTCGTTGTCCTTGCTGAGGTTGCAGCTGAGTGGCTTTCAACTGGGTGTGTATGCCTGTGTGTGTGTGCGTGTGTGTGTGTGGCACGCGCGATTTCTGTGGCGCGTGCCTTTTGGGCGCTCCGCAGGAGCAGCAGCAACAACACTTCCTTGGCCATGGCCATGGAGACCCTGAAATCCACTGTTGGCACATCGCTCTTAAGTGTTATTTGTCTACGCTTACACGAGTCCTTTCCCTCCAACTCCATCTCTCTGTCTCCATCTCTGTCTCCATCTCTGTCTCTGTGTGGGTTCTGGGCGTGCTCTGGTAATTGTACCGCTCATATGTGTGAATTAAATGTGCCGTAAAGGATCCCAATTTTCCGGTCACTTAACTGAAAACCGAGAATGTGCCAAAACCAGCAAGGAGTTGCAGCAAAGGATGCGAATGAGAATCAAAATAAGGATGAGAAGGATTCGCCACAAGTAGCAGCGTTGTGGGCAACATTTTTGTGGGCTTTGCTTATTCACGGATCATGTCCTGATTGTTCATTTACCCAGAGGACATTGTCTGCCAGGTTGACAGCAAAGGACGCGATTAGCACTCGAATGTTAATAGGGGCCATGAAAAGGTTGGCTTAAATGAATTGTTGCATTAGCCTTAAGTTAAATTTCCCTAGAAACAATATTTACTTATTTAAATTTAAATAAGCACTTTAAAAATTATACTTATCTATAATTTATAAAATGAAGAAACTATTTAAATTGTTAAATGTAAATTGAATGCAAATGGCAGACAAATTAGCCAACTTTTCATATGAATAACTGGTTTAAGGATAGTAAACATTAAAAGTGGAAGTTGAGCTGACTTTAAACAAATCCTGCAATTATTAACAAAACATATTCTTAAACAACTTCAATTGTTAATTAATAATTGGCAGACAAATTAGCCATATCTTGACACATATTGGAAATGCATATATGCAATTATCAGCTGTGTGAATTGAAATCCGGAGCTGAAATCTGGCAAGCCTTTTGGCATCTGGGGCATTTATGCGTAGCTCTTAAGCGCCTTAGTGTTTTCCACTCAACTGTGCAACTGTGCAACTGTGCAACAGTGCAACAATGCAACTGTTGTTGGCAGGCACCACAAGAATTAACCGCCAACGGGCTTCGATGTGATAAGCCAACATCTTGAACATGGCCAACTGGGCAACTGGGCAACTGAGAAACTGGTAACTGGCAACTGGCAAGTTCTTCGGATCTTGGACACTGTCGCAGCCAGTCAAAACCAAATTGTGTTGCCCAACCGCATAATTACCTTACTAAGGGCCGACTTGTATGACAACTTAACTGTCTCACACAATATGACAAGCCACACACACACACATAGACACACACAAATATGCTGCAAAGGACACTCGCACACACACACACACACACACATATAGACAAAGCCACACAGGACATCTCCGGCAGGCAGTGACTGTGAGGTGTCCGGCAAATGTTATCCTTTGCGGTTTACACATTTCCATTTGTCGCTGAGTGAGGTGTCCGGAAGTCCGGATATCCGACAGCCAAACATTGTTTTTAATATAAACAAAGTAAAACAAATTAGCGTCAGCAAGCCAAACAAAATACCTAAAAATGAGCGCCACATAAAAAAAAGGACGAGCCAAAAAAAACAAAAGGGCCAACAAAGTTGTCAGCGGACAATTGCCAGGAGTGAAATGTTCTTAATTTCATATTATATATAATAAATACTCTAACTCATTTTGGCCATAAATGTAAATATATATATAGTATCGGCTTAAAATATATACATATATATATAAATATCAATAAGCCTGACAGCCGAAAAATCTATATTGGCAACTATTAAATAAATTCACTTAATTTAAATACATATTAAATTAAAAATATAATATAATAATAATATAAATAATAAAATATATAATATAATTAAAAAAGACAGTCGGACAAATCAACATTTAAATTTACAATTGACTTAAATAAAATATTGAAGCATAGACAATTTGTGAGAGTATTTAAAGTTCACCCAATTTGAAAGTGCTTTCGCCTCCTGTTTTTTTCATGTGTTATCCTTTGGCGGACACTTCATTATGCGGTTAGGCGTCGAGCGCAGAAAAAAAAGGGCTTTTTCCATATGCAGACAGATATATATATATATATATATATATATATAGTAATAACCAGAAGGAGTTATTGTCCTGTGTGCGAACATTTTTTGCAGTTGATAATTGTTTTGAGTTAATTTAATGCCAGCAAGGATCATCAGCGGTTGTGTTAAAGGACAAACGTGTGCCACTAATTACCAACGGCCAAGCACAAGGACATGTCCATATATATATATATATATTTGTAGGTGTGTTTGTATATATGAGTAAAGGTGTCTCGCAAACGCACTGCAAGTGTAACTCAGCAAGGACTAAGGACTAAGGGCAATTGCTGTTGAAGGACATCGTCCGCAGTTAATTAGGAAATTAAATTGAGTAAAGTGCTTCAGCGTTTTGCTTGTTTGCCTTGGATTTTAGCACACACACCCAGCACATGTGCAAATGTGTGTGTGTATTTGTGTGTGTGTTGAATATATTTTAAAGAAAGAGCAAAAAAAAAAATGTGGCTAGCTAAGCTAGCTGAGCTCTGCCATCTCGCTCTGTCCACGCAGCCATGATTGATCTATGGAATGGTCTCGCAAAGCAAACAGCTTCTTGAGCTGCCCACTTCCTCATCCACCACCTCCTCCTCCACCTCCATCTCCACCTTCACCATCTCCTGCTGCTCCTGCTCTTCGCTGGTCCTTGTTGTTGTTTGCTGCCGCTGCTGCTGCTGCTGCTCGTCAATTGCGGCGCAAGCCGACACCCAATTTGTGCCTCGTGCCTCTTCTCGCCTCGGTGGCACTTATGTACAAGTGCGTTGCCTACTTTTAGGCGCCCGCCACTCATTTCCATTTATGCGCCTCCAGCAAGGCTGAGAGGGATGAGCATGCTGGCGATTTTATAGCTGGGGATGCAGTGGTTCGTCTTCGTGGCAATTGCTCTTATCGCATGGCTGTTGCCCCGTTAGTTTTTTGGTATATAAACGCGTGCAACGAGGACGCACCAACCGGCAAGGGGCAAATTGGCAACTAGAAGGCGGAGCTTCTGGTATTGTAGGCTCTTTTCTTTCTTTTATTTCTCCTTGCCTCCTAGGCTCCAGCTGCAGCTCCTCCTTCTCCCTCTTCTTCGCATTCGCCTTCGTCTCCTGCTCCTTCTCCTGCTCCTTCTCCTTCTCTCTCACGTTGCGTTCGATTTGGACATGGGCTTAAAATCCAGAGCCATTAATTATAATGGATATGCATATAGTAGCCATCGCATATCTTCTCCATTCTCAACTTTATGTGCTGACAACAATAGCAACAATAAAATGCAAATGCAATTTTTGCACATCAATCAAACTACAAATCATGCTAAAATATATTAGCCAGGCCAAAACGACGTCCGCAAAATAGACGAAAAGCAGGTCTACAAATTAATGTGCCCATCAAATATTTAAATCAAATATGTCGCGACTTTTATACACTTGCTGAAAAGGTAAATAGCATTTGGGATCTGGGAGGAATAATATTTTAGAGTGATTGAGAGAGGAGCGAAGAACTTGTCTTATAGTGGAATTTTTTTAATTTAGAGAGATAACAATATAATAAATTGAATGAGAGTTTAGAGAAGATAAGTTCAGTTTTTGGAGAACTGGAAAAGAATAGTTCTTATAGATGGTTAAGTGTTCAAAACTGACAGAAGAATAATATTTTGAAATAAATGCTTGAAGAGGGAAAAATATGCCTTGAAGAAAGATGAATCCTTATAAGTGACAGAGGAACAACATGCAATAATATTCTATGAATTAGAGAAAGGCGAAAAATAGTTTTTAAATATAGCTAAGTTTTTATAACTGACAGAAGAATATTTTTAAATAAATACTAAAAGGGGAAGAATATGTCTTATAGATGGAGGAATCCTACAAAAGAGAGGGAAGAAGACAACTTCTTCATAGTTAGCACAAGAATAATATTTTTAGTTTAATAAGATTATACAAATAAAAAAGGATATATATTTTATAGTTTCAAACTGTCAATTTATCTATAAATTTTAATCTTATTCTCTCCGAAAAAGATAAATATTCACAACAGAGGTTTTTTTGTCTTAGCGCATGAAATATTGCTAAAACCCATTTTTAAAATGATTTAAATATAAATTGAATGTTTGTCCCTTTTGCTGGTCAATGTGATGTCTCAGTAAAGTATTTGTGCTCAGTGCTCAAGTGCTTTATACTCTTTGCACTAGTCCTTAAAGGATATTTCCATTTTTGTTATGCTACAAATGGCAAATAGAAAATGTTTTAGCGGAAATTTGATTTGGAAAAGCGTTTTGCCGGCAAATAAATGAGATTATGTGCTGCCAAAATGTACAGGACACTAACGTGTCCACAGAGAGAGTCCTGCCCTCCTCATACATACATGTGCAGCTCCTTTCCTTCCCAGCTGCCCCCAATCTCTGCTGCATGTTGTCCTTCAGCTTGGGGCAATCGGGGCATTAAAAAATGCAAAAAATTATATATCAAAGCAGCCGAGGAAGCAAAATAGATGGATGACGACGATGAGACCGGACAGGACCGCTGCACGTCATATGAAATTATTATATCGCACACACACACACACACACACCTATACACATGGTGGACATTGAGGTTATTCCTACGTGCTCTGTCTGCAAAATGGAAACCTAGCCAGGCCAAAAAAATATAAAATAGCTTGATGAAAAAAATTGAGAAATTTTGTTAGAAAATTGCAAAAAATTACATACATGACGTATGTATGTGCAACAATAACAGCAACATCAACCAAACAAAACGCAATAAAAAAAACCCACCAAAGAAACAAAAACGCCATCGACGACATCCGCAGAGACAACCAAAAGAGGAGGAGTAGAGCCAGCAGGATGGGTTCCAAGTTCTCTAGTAAATAAAAGACGTATACTTAAAATTAAATGTGAAGTATTCCCAAAGAGAAACACTATAAACACTTTGCTTTAACAACAATTGGCTAACCATTTTTTAAATTATACGAATTAAAAGTAGATTTTTGTAATTTTATAAAAATTATTTATCTCCTCAAACACATGCAGAGATTAAAAAGTCGAATATTTAAATTTTAATCTGAAATATTCTTACATATAATGAACCGCTGGCAATTTTTGACAATTTATGTATCAAAGCCAAAGATTTAAATACAAAGATTGATTTGTAATTTTCTTCATTATTTTCGTAGATTTTTGGCAACCACAATTGCATCCAGAATAAATCTTGCACAGCATTTTTGAGATGTCATAAAATACAATTTGACAAATTTAATTGCAGTTTAAATGTCTAAGTCAAACCATAACTAAAATGAATAAAATATCCGGTTGGAACATCGATTAAGTTGTTAACAATTTATAATATTTAATGTATTATTAATCCATTCTTAGATAGTTTATAATTATATCAGACCAAAGTTATTCTGACCAGTTTAGCTTCTTCATCTACCTCATCTTGTTCAGCGTAATAATTCAAGTTGTTTTTTTTAAACTTTGCACAAATACTAATTAAAATCTAGCTCAAATTCAAATAAGACTTACATTAATTTTAATTTGCTAATTTGTCAAATTATGACTCAGCAATATTGTAAAATGTGTAACGTTAAAAATAGCAAAACATATTCCTATTCTGCATACAATTTGTGCTGCCAAATCTCTTCAAATCTTTTGCAATTAATACGCTTTTCAGTTGGATGTTGTTCACATTGGCGCAGCGCTAATAAAAAGATCTTAATAAATCAACTTTCAGCTTTAATCATTTGCTAGTGTTTTTTGTGGCCCTGCTGCCCCTTTCCCCCCCGGATGGCGTCACCCCCTCACCATGTTAATAAGCGCGGACAATGCGCGTCCCTCAAGTTCATATATCAAAAGCAAAATGTTTTCTCACTCCGCCAACTGTCTGCAATTTTCAAGTGGTTTATATGTTTCTTTTTGTTGTTTTTGTTGCTGTTCCTGTGTATTTAGATGTATGCGCATACAGCTCTATATACACATATGTAATGGTGGGGGGGGGGGGGGACAGAGTGGGAATGAGGTGAATGTTCAATCTGCACAAACAGCTAGACAGCAGATCCTTCGAACACTTATCGCATTCAACATCATTTGCATGCCGCGTTTTTCAAACGTGAAAATCAAAATAAAAATCGAAAACGTGAAACAAATAAAATCATGAAATAAATTAGAGAAGTACAAGGACTCAATCGAAGGGGGAAGAGTTAACAGGAGCAGCAGGAGCAACATAAGCACAGCCGGATATGTTAGACCCCAGTCGAAAAAACAACATGCCAAAAATAATAGAAAAAATCTATCTATATATATATATATATATATATATACATATATATATATATGTATGTGTTTAACAAATATGCGGGAAGCAGACAGTTTTCTAGTTGATTTTTTGCAATCTGCAGTTTTCCAGCTGCTTTTGTATGAAACGTCGGAAATGTTGCTACAAGTCCCGAACCCCAAACCCAAACCCAAAACCCCATCTGCAGTCAGCAGTCAGTCGTCTGTCTGGAGCTGAAGCTGCACCCGAGACTCTAACCCGCGAAGCCCCCCTCACCACTCCCCTCACCCCTCACCTCTCCCACTCTGCTTGGTCACTAGTCTAAGCCCTGAGTCCACTCCTCAGTTGACTGCAGCAGTGAATCTGTTTTGTGCCTGTGCCTGTGCTCGTGTGTGTCTGGACACGTAGTCACGTGTGGCCTCCTTGTGCCACGTCCAGCAGATTTGGCCAACACCTCGCGACGCATTCGCGGCATTCAACAACACCAGCAACCACCGCGTGGTTTTAATCAGCGACAGCAGTCGCAGCAGCAGCAAACTCCGCTTCTGCTTCTTGGCCATCATCATTTATTGTTAGTTGCCCTTGTTGTTGTTTAGATTTCTTTGTCCCTACAACATACATATTTTTGGCTGCTTTTGGTGGCTCACCAGTTTCAATATTTGCACACTCAAAACCCTTCCCCCCCCCCCCTCCACCACTCTTTTCGTTGCGGCCCGCTTAGACGCCGCTCAGTGGTTGGAATTATTTCCTGCTGTGTCCTGTGCAATGGCCAGTTACTTCCCTTCGACTCTGGCTCCTTCTACTCCTGCTGCCCCCTCTTCTTCTGCTACTTCTGCTCATTCTGTTGCCCTTCTGTCATATATCATGTTCAGGCGCAACACCTTGCATCCCCCACCAGCCACCCAAAATTGAATCCCCGCACTTGCCTTGGCTTAAACAAGAAAGCGCAGTTCTCATTGGCTGATAGCAGATTTAATTCCCTTAAAAAACTGATCGATTTCAAGTAACAACGCGCAGTAAAAAAATCAAACTGAATTTTACATATTAAATATCATTTTCTGCCAAAAAAAAAAATTAGTAAGTAATTTTCCAAAATTGAGTATTTGTGGCAATTTGGGGAATTTTGCTAAAGTTTAGAAATGTCTAAATTGTATGATGTAATTTGAAGAATTCTAATTTTAGTTTTTTGTTGCAAATATGAATATTAATTTATTATTATAAGTATAGATATAAATATAATATTAGATGTCAACATCGTATTTTAAACTTTACATATTCCCTGCCTGAATTATTATACCCCTCCAGCAAAAGTGCTCAAAAACTCTTACTTTGTTTTTTTTTATGCATTTTGCAATTTTTCGATTTTGGTATTTCGATTTTCAATGCACGAATTTTTTTTCGCCAATTTATTAAGCTCCTCATTTCTATTTTTCTTATTGTTTATTTCATACCATTTTCTATTTTAAATTCGGCAAACTTTAAGCGGCAATTAAAAGAGTTTTTGGGGACTGCAATGCAACATGTGGCAAGCAGTGCTTAAGGGCGGGGCAAGGACTGAAACGGAGCTGGGGTCTTGTGTGTGAAACACTTAACAAATCTTCAAGCCATAAACAGCCCCTAACAACAACAACAACAACAAGAACAAGAACAACTTGGGGATTAGCATGTGGCATGTGGCATGCAGCTGGGCTGCTTCCGATTCCCCCTTTGATGCATGCTGCAATAAACATGCACAAGTGGCAAGTGGCAAGGCAAAGAAACAAACATGAGCAGCAGCGGCAGCAGTGGCAGCAAAGTCCTGCCTCTGCTCCTTTTAAGAGCTCCGACAACAAATTTGTAAGCCAACAACACACAGCCAATTAACCAACACGACCAAGAAGCAGCAGCAGCAGCAGCAGTCACTGGCCAGTTGCAACTCGGACTCAACTCGACTCGAACTGTGACTTTTGGTGCACACACTCACACACACACATTCAGTTAGACAGACAGACAGACATACTTGGCTTGTGGCAGAAGTGCTGCCATGATTTTTAGTCATAGAAACACTTTCCAAGTGTTGGGCGAGGGATGGGAGAGGGGAAGTGGAGTGGACACTTGAATGAGCATTTTGCTTATCTCTAACTCTCTTTATGCTCGTCTACTCCTCCACTCCTAACTGTGGTAACTGCCACACAGTGGATTGTGTGTCAAGGTCGTTTTGAGTGCTGCCTCTGCTTGTTGCTTGTTGCATGCTGCTGCTTGTTGTTTCCTGCTCCAAGACGGTTTCTAATGTCTCCATCTCTATCTGAGGCGCCCCACTGGCAAAATGTTTTAGCTCTAAGTGGACTTAACTGTTGTTGTGTATGTGAATGTATGTGTGTGTGTGTGTGTACAGGATGTGTATTGTGTATTGCTATTGTAAAGCAGCAGCAGCAGGAGCAGCAGCAGGAGCAGCAGCAGGAGACGTGTTGCCAGGAATTGTGCTTCTGTCTGCCTTTAGACATTCTTGGGGAATACCTTTTCAACAGCTCAGCTCAGACTTGTCTGCCTTGCCTTTTCCACATGTATGTGTGTGTGTGTGTGTGTGTGTGTACTACTTATTGCCATAGCACTGGTTCCTGCCTGCTGCTTCTGCTGTCTTTGTCCACATTTATATTGCCTCTCTGTGTGTGTGCTGCAAATTTCAACTCACCCCCTCTTTGCCACATTCCAACTTTGTGTCGCAAATTGTGTGAAAATTGTTTTTCTTGTAGCTGTTATTATTGTTGTTGTTGTTTTTGTTGTTGTTGTTGTTGTCTGGTTGGCCTTTTGGCTTTTCTTGTTTAAGATTCTGTGGTTTTGTGCATTTGTAAATAATCTTGTTCTACACAGGAGAGGAGGGACTCTATTCTGTCTGCTGTCTGCTGTCTACTTTCTAGTGTCCTGTCTGTTCACAGTCTACAGTCCATTAAAAAGGACTTGCCGCCGTCGTCCTTCGGTTTCCGTTCAACTTGGCCGGACAAGGCTACATAATTTATGTGTGAAAAGTCTCTCATTCTTTCACATTTGGCTTAAGAATTTTGGGCCAACTTACAAATGAGTTGTTGTGTTTGTGCGTGTTTCTGGTTGCAATCCAAGTCAATTATGTTGAAAGATATTAAGTTAACAAATTAAATGGTTTTTGACTTTGATTGACTCGAAATAAACTCAATTTAATTGCATAATTGTTGCTATAATTTGAAGTTTATTTAGAAGACATAACATAACAGTTTAATAATAATAGTAGAGTTGTTCAGTTATACGTAATGTTAGCCAACTTAAATTGTAATATAGAAATAAAACTTTAGTTGTTGTAAAGTGCTCATTATATATGGTTATTTATGGATATTTATGTAGTAAAGTTGTGCAATTTGTTGTGCTGAATTGCAAAGCAATCATTAAAATTATTAATAAAATAAAAGAAATTATAATAATATTTTATTATTATATTCAGCATTTTTCTCAATACGTTAACTGCTTAATTCTCATAAATATATCATTCCTTAATTACTTCTAATTAACATTTGACTAGCGATAATTTAATCTCAATAACACATATATACACATATAGATGGCGCCAGCATACAATCCACAAATCCAAACAGTTGGCAATGGTTGTTATCTTCACTGAATACCTTTGGGATTTTCCCTTCTAGCACAGACAAGAACCCATTCAAAATCGCGCATGCGTTTCACAAATATTTATTACAAATATATTTCTATAACTAAGAAATTCATAATAAGAAAAATATATATGTCTTACTTACATTCATTGCAGATTGTAGCTTTTAATTTGAATTGAAAATTCTTTATTTAATGTAGTTCATTTAAGGTTTACTACACTTTTGTTACTGTGCAGTGG
Source organism: Drosophila multiciliata (assembly GCA_037043605.1). Lineage (NCBI taxonomy): Eukaryota > Metazoa > Arthropoda > Insecta > Diptera > Drosophilidae > Drosophila > Drosophila multiciliata. The sequence continues at coordinate 692,014 of JBAMBF010000119.1, read as the reverse complement.
CAAAAGATTTTAGATTAAAAGCATAAAATAATAGTTCCTATTTAATTCATAATCTGACATTCCTCGCTCGATCTTGACCAAATGTATTTATTAAAATACATATTTACTGATATGTTTACGTATATAAATAGAAGGTTGTCTGGCCTGATCATACGCAATCAGTAATACTCACAATAAATATTAGAAATAAAAATACCAACAACAAATAAAAACAGATTAAAATTATTGATTCCAGCGAGCAACGAGCAACGTGCAAATCAATTTTATGGGAACAGCTCATTTAGAAGAGGCTCCAAAGTGCACAGATGGGGATTTCGTAGTTTCTAAGCAGTTCACAGTTATTTTAAATGATAAGTTATCATCAACCAATGAGTAACACTGTAAGCCAGAAAGAGAGAGCGAAAGCGTGTGTGTGTGAGGGAGAGAGAGGGCAAGCCCCTGGCAGATAAGAATACATAAAAAGAAAGCATTAAATCTAAAGCACATAATAAATGTCTAATCTACTTTCTATATATATATATATATATACATATTTTTTTTTATTTATTGTCAGCCTGTTATCAGCAATGGCGCTAAGCGACTAGAAAATCGGGCCATGCCAACCGACAGTTCAGTTGAATTTAAGCAGCAGTCAAGTGCGGTCTATATAAAAAAATAAATTCAATTAAACACAAATTTATCCTTAATAAATAAATAAATAAAAATAATTAAAGAAAGTGCGCAAGCAGCTGAAAAGTATATAGCATAATCCAGAGTATATATATATATATATATATATATATATATATATATATTGATGTATATATAATCACACAGCTCTCAATTGACTGATAAGTTGAACAGACAACATTAAAATCGTGTGTCAACTTTTGAACCCACCTCGGCTGCAATGATTTCCCATACAGTGAGGTGAGTGCAATAAAAAAATTATAATAAAAATAATAAAATAATATAATAAAATAATTAAACAGAGTGTTCAAACTGATGTACATCGTGGCTGGCATACTGATCAGCAATGAGGAAATATGCGATACTGTGGATCGCATTCAGATCGCGCCACGCGTCGAAATGAAGCCTGAACTCGTGCCGGAGAGGGGTCAGTTGCAGCAGCGGGGGGAGCAGGAGTCGGCACGTACGAAAAGGCGTCGCAAAGTGAGCGTCACTGAACTGGCTGGCGGTGTGGTGCGCGGCGTCACCAGCCAGGTGACCAGTCGCCTGGGCAGTCGCCTCAGCTGGCTGTCCGATGTGCCCCAGAAACTGGGCAAGTGGCGCTCGCTGGCGCTCAGCTTCACCGTGTGGACCATTCCCAACTGGCTGATGGAGCACACGTCCAGCTACATCAGCCGGAAGTTCTTCCTCAACAGCGACTGTGATTTGATCTACAAGTGAACACTGGATATATATATATATATATATATCATCTTGGGTACCTCGGCTAGAGTTGCCCCTTGTCAGTATCTGGCAACATCAATTTATTAGTTTGTAGTTGACTTAATTTAAGTTTTGATAGAATTTTTAGTACAATCCAATATACCCTATTTGCTCATCAGGAAAGGGTATTCAGTTGACGGCACTTCGAATTAAAACAATTCCTTCACTTTTCTAGTTTGCAAATTGATGTGAAATTTATTTAAGTTTTAGAAATAAGACGCGTTTTTAGGCATAAGTTGAAATAAAGTTAAAGTTTGCCAACAATTAGACATCGAATCAATATATATGTTTGTTCTATATACGATATTATGTGTGTGTAAATATTTGATATATATGTAAATATATATAGTAGCATATGGTCCCAACAAGTATTCCCAGCATCTTTCTGGCTCTCTCCTTAATCTCCTTCGGCTATGTAGTTCTCCGAGTTGTCCGGACTGTTGCCACCGCCGGCGCCGCTTCCGCTGCGAACATTGAGACTGTTGTGCAACATGTTCGCTATGCTGTCCACATCGAGATTCTCATCCGTTGCGGAGATCTTGCGCAGAGCGGAGCAAACAATGCTCAAATCGCCACGCAACTCGCTGACAACCGCTGTGATCTTCTGGGCATTGGACAAGACCTCCACGCTGCTCGTATACGGATTATAGCGCACTCCAAACGGACGTTGAATGCTGTCAGCAAAGGAACTGCCAATGGACAGATTAGGAGTGGATGAGCAGCTGTAGCAGTTCCACTTACCGCATCTGCTCCTTGGCCTCCTCGAAGGAGTCGGTGTAGTAGTAGGCATTCTGATAGGATGTTATGATGCACTCCTCCTTGCAGGTCAGCTCCGGATCGAATTTCTTGATCTTCTCCTGTGCACTAATCGCATGCTGCAACTCGGCCACCGAGCTGAGCAAACCAGCTCCATAAACCTTGAAACTGTTATCCGACTGCTTGCACAATCCAAACTCCACGGTGAAAAAGTAAAGCTGCAACAGTTGCAATTTGTGGCATGAACAACTTAAAACTACACTCAGAACGGGTCGACATTAAATTTAAAAATTCGACAAGGCTTTCCTTATTTAATTATTAAGAAATAAAATTTCTAAAACTGAAAGTTTTTGACTTTAAAAGCCAAGCTATGCATTTATTAAATTCAGAATGGATTTTTTTTTTAATTTAAGCAAAGCTGCAACAGTTGCAATTTGTGGCATAAACAACTAAAAACTACACTAAAAAAAGATTCGACATTAAATTTAGAAATTTGACAAGGGTTCCTCACTATATTATTTAGAAAATAAATTTCTGAAAGTGAAGGTTTTATTTTATTACTTAAAAAAAAAAATGTTTAGCATTTTGTAATTTCAGAATGGATTTTTCTAAAGTTTTATCAAATTGAGTCTACTTTCCAGTGTGTAATTTTTCTATGTGTATGCATAGCGAATGTACAAGGGATGTTTTTTACAATTTTAATTTCTGTTAGATTTTTTTTAAGGGTTTTTAAGGGCAGTTAATATTTTATAAACAGTTAAAAACTACGTATTCGCAAAATCTTTGATTTGGGGGGGATTTGAATTTTCTGCTAAGCTACTCTTGCGCTGGAGCTGCCTATTGGTTTACTCAGTTAAGATTACTCACCGTTGCCAGCTTTTCGATATCCGCATCACAGGCGCCCAGCGAGGCGAGTCCAATCTCCTGCGAGAACTGAGCAAAGCTCGAGTTGGCCAAGAGGGGCATGTGCCCCAAAAGTTCATGACAGCAATCACTGCGAGCGAAAAGCAATTATCAAACTTGACAACAATACACACAACAAACACACACACACACACAGACACTCTGTCAACTTACGGCTCGGGTGTGTAGAAGGGATCGGAGGAGTGGCGAATGTACTGGGTGCAGTGGAAGACGCGAAAGGCTAGGCCAGAGAGGAAGTCGCGGGGCGAAAGGTAGCCGGCAACTGGGCGCAGTTGGAAGCCAGTTTTGCGCTTCAGATAGCTGCTGACATCCTGCAGCTGGGGCACATTGTCCTCGCGATAGCCACAGAACTTGACCAGCTCCGGCCAGTTCTCCATATACTCCGGCACCGCATGCAACTGATACAAGCGATGCAGCTCCAAGAAAACGGTGCCCCTGCAACAAACCACACACGCAACAAGTGGCAAAGTGGCAATTTGACACAGCAACAGAAAACCACAAAATGCACTTACCAAGTTTTCACCTCCTCCGGCGTGTACTGCACCCGTGGAATGGGATTGCCACTGAAAGTGGATTGAGTTGAGCTGAAATTTTGAGTTCAAAACTAATTCGAAACTAAAAACTTACTGCTTGAAATTGTTGGCGATGGCTGAGAACTGCTCGCGACGCTTGCGATAAACTGGATCCTTGAAGCCAGGATGATCTGCATCCAGATCGGAGCCATACATCAGCACATTCTGCGCCTGATCAATATCCGAAATCTTGCGTGGAAACCAAACCATGTCGCCAAAGTCTGAGTTAATTATTGAATTTTATTATTTATATATTTTCAAGATTTTTACTACATTTTAAAGAATCTTAAAAATTAAATTAAAATTTATTAAAATTTGTTAAAATTAAAATTTTAATTTTATAATACGATTTTTTTTTCTACATTTGTCAAGTTTTTTCTAGCAGAAAATTTATTTTATTAATTTTTAGATTTTAGATTTTGATGTGTGACTCACCAAAACTGGAGCAGGCGGAGAGGGATGGAGCCCTGGCCAAAGTGTGCGCATTGACGGACGTATAGTTGACCGAGGCGACTTCGCGATTGAGCATCTTGACCACCTGGTCCAGGCGACGGGGATCGCATTCCACATCCACCAACACATCGGCCTGATTGCTGGCCATCTCCAGCGGCGACAGCTCCAAGTGCAGCACATTGATGCCCAGCTCCTGGAACACTTGCAGCGCACGTGCCAGATTACCCACCTGATTCTTGAGCGTGAATAAAATGGAGATGCGCTCGCCGGGCACAGCGCCATGACGCACTGCACCATCGCTGGAGCCGGCATTGATTTGCAGACGTGGTGTTTCCACACTGCGTTCCTGTTTTTTGGGCGAGAACAAGAGGAAACTGTCGCCGGGCGCCGAGGCATGACGCGAGAGACTTGCATGCGTCGCCGTCGATGAGGACGACATAGCTGAGTTTGAGCCGGATTCCTTTTTGGGCGTGTGCAGAGGACTGCCCTGCTTGACGGCCCACTCCTGCTCCCCGCTGCGATACAGCCACAGGCCCAACAGACTTTTGCCCGATGCACTCATCGTCAGAGATATATATATATATATATGAATATATATTCTAAATCCAATTTAAATATTCACTTTTGGTCACTTTTAAGCTGCTGCTTCAATTCACTTGTGGGAAACACGCGTCGTATGCGCAACGCAAACGCAACGGCAACTGCAAGATCCTTCCGCAGCACAGGCTCCTTTTATAGCCAGCAACTTTTACACACGCACACCAACACACACACACACACACACAGTGGCATACATATTCAATTGTATTTATTAAGTGTGCGTAGCGAGAGATAAATTTGTTCAAGGATATAAAAGCTACAAGTGACTTTTTCACTTTTCCACAGACTCCACCTCCTTTTCTATGTGTGTGTGTGTGTGTGTGTGTGTGTTTGCGTGTGTGTGTCTGACTGCTTTTCAAGGGGGATGCGCTCGTTTTGATTGGCCAAATCATGTTGAAATCAGGCTACATCTAACAGTTAACGCATGACGTCATTTCACTTTCTAATCAGCAGCAGTGGATGTGGCACTGGATGTGGCAGTGGCAACATTTAATGCGTTGCGTTCAACTCCCAAGTTGGACTTTTATTCTGCTGCTCTATTTAATTTTTGTATATTTTTTTTGTATATTTTTTTTTTATTATTTGTGCTGTCAGCGCTTGTCTTTCAAATGCGTTTGCTTAATTTATGCGGGCATCGGGCGAATCGTCATACTTCCAGGGTAAAATAATGCAAGCGTGACAAAACACACTATTTTTAATTTAAAAGTTGAGTGTTAGATATTATTAACTTAAAAAAAGGTTGAAGAATGTTTAAGTAATTTCAAATCGAAAAAAACACTTTTAGCAATTTAAAATTGAGAACAAAAGTAAGAAATACAATTCAAAATTAAAAACCGACTCGAAATCTTTTAGATAATTTAAACTTTCAAATGAAATTTTATTTTATTATTTTCTCAGATGAGAAGCAAATGCTTCTTTCTTATATGAACTACCCCCGTTTCTTTTCTGATTCACTTTTGCATCAGTCGAGTGAGAAAGTAGGCAATCAGGCAATCGGGCAACTGGGCAACCACTTGATGCTCTTGGCTCTCAGGCTGGAGCGAAAGTTGTGCCCCAAGCGGCAGAGTCAATAATAGATAAATGGCAATTTCTTTTGCGGTGCTGCGTTTGGTTTTCTCTTCTGGGTTGGAATCCAATGTTTGCGCTTAGAGAAAAGCAAACAGCAGAATAAGACTCAGACTCAGACTCAGGCAAGTAAAGCAGAGCTACTTGACTATTAAAATATATGCGGGTGTGGCAAGCAAACACACTCACACACACACGAACAATACTAATGTGTATGTGTGTGTGTCTGTGGTCCACGAATGAGTTGATGTGATAAACGTAATGGCTACAATTCCACCTCCTCCTCATTCTCATCCACTTGAGCGTATTTGGACAGGGCATTCAAAGTGATTGCTGCTACCTACGTAAGCTGAAAGCGTTTGATGGATTTATTGCCAAACGACTCTTAAAGTACATCGACAAACTGACAAAGTTAAAGACAGTCCCTTTGGGGGTCTTGAGAACTGTCAGTCGAGCAAGAAGCATTCAGCACCAAAAGCTGAGTTCTATAAGTGAATGAATGAATGAATGGCGCTTGTAATTTCTTGTTGATTTCTGTCTAATTAAGTTAAGGCAACTACTATGCAAAGGGGGATCCAAGGATACTCTGATTCAACTGATACATATGCATGCATGTGTGTGTGTGTGTGTGTGTAGATATATTCGTTTACATTTGAATAGATAAACGCATTTGCACTTTTACTTTTAACCTTTAGTCAATCTTTATTGTTATTGTCTATAAAAGATGCTCGACTTGACTTCTTTTACTTTCTTCTTTAATAGATTTTATACTTTTTCAGAAATCAATACCAAATGGTTAAAATCGTTCTCATAAATAAAATGTTATTTTATTGCCTTATTTTTGTAATTTATTTGGTTTAATTCAGGTTACAGAAAATATGAACAAGTGGTTGAATTTTTTGATGACTCCAAATTCCTTAAGTGAATTCGATAGTGAAGTTCCTAACGATTCATAAATTACGATTCATAAATTATACTCTTCGCATGAGTCCTCCTACAAATTGGATTAGCTCAAAATTTAATCTTGACAAAGAAAATAACCGTTTTTAAATAAATTGCATAAACTAACTGCATTGCACAGGTTGGAAACTCTGCTAACAAGTAGTTTAAAAACAGAACTGCAAACTGCTTGTGTGCAGCATTTGACAGCAGTTCAGAAACTGCAATGTTCACTGCTTCTTAGTGAACTGCTTAGTAGCATAGTTTCAAACCTATAAACTGCTTGGCTTCATACTATTTAATTGTGTAGCATACTTATAAGCGGTGCTTTTAACTTCAACCCTCGGTCATCATTGCGTAGCATGCTTTCGGGCTGGTTTTCCAAAAGATTTGTGTGCAGTATTTTAGTGAAGCATACTTTCAAGCGCTGTTAAATTCTGTTATAGAGGATTTCTTGGGGAATCCTCAAACGAGAACACCCCCTGAAGGTCATTGCCAACGTATATTAAAACACTGCTGACCGGCCTGACATTTAAAGTTCTTGATACGAATGTGTCAAGCAAAGAAAGTCAGGTTTTCAGAGCAGAACTTTCGTTTGCAAGCAAGAAAATACATATATTTTCAGAGACACTTTGTGGCGCCACCGTTTAAAATTGCAAAGGTTTTTCGTTCGCTCACAGTTACGAGACAAGAGTAAAGAAATGACAACAGTAATGCAATTCACAACACACCCCCAAGAAAAGGTATCGTTTAGGGGATGCGCATGCTCGTCCAGCAAGCAACCCCCACAAATATTCAAAGAAACCAACACCAAACGGATGCAGCTCCCTGAGCTCGCTTTGGTTGTAAACAAAAACAAGTTGCACACTACTCAGAGAGAGTAGGAGAGAGAGAGTGAGAGAGAGAGAGAGACAGTAATGGAGCATGCTCCTGACAGCTGAAGCACAAAATTTCCCATCTAAAACTGAGCTGGCAGCATTTAGCAGTTAAGTGGACGTCAAACTGGGCTGAAGTACGGCAAAGAGAAGACGTCAAAAGGAAATTATTGATTTTTGGTTGTGCGAAGTGAAAAAGTGTTTCGCCTGCATTTGGCCATGTAGAAAAATTGCAAAAGTCAAAAAGCCAATAAACAATAAACGGACAGAAAGAGTTATTATTAATCTAGTTGTGTGGGCGTGGCAGCTGCGCCAATTACAGCGCAATGGGCGACAGCGAATTCGAGGAATTCCGCAGGCCCATCTTTGAGCCACATGCGTTGGCCAACACATTTGGCAAGAAGCAAACGACACATGCATTTTACTCGTAAGTAGCCCACTCGAGATGCGATGCGATGCGATGCGAAAAATCAATGACACTTCAACTGCATATGTAAGCGAGGTGAACACGTGTTCCCAACTCTGCACCAGAGACGCAGTTAGTCCTTGGACAACAGACAGCTGAGCAAATGTCGAGCACAGATGATGTGATTCCTTTGAAATGTTCTCATCTTGAGAAAGTTACAAATATTAACAGAATTATAAACTATTTCCAAAAGATAAAATATCTTACAAGATTTCTAAGGCTAATAATAATCCTTACTGACCTCCAGATATATATATGCATCCCTTAATAAATACATCCTTTTACGCATCACATTTTCTTATCCAATCCCATAATTTCCACTCTACAGTCTAATACCCAACGATGATTTGGAGGATTCGCACTCCTCGAAAAGCGATGGCTCCGATCAGGAGGATGGCATCATTGACAGCAAGCTGCATCGTCAGGTGGAGGACGATGAGCTGGGCGATGGTTTGAAGATTACGCTCTCCTCGGATGGGTCACTCGATACGAACGATTCATTCAACTCGCATTGTCATCATCCGTTGAATCATCAGGATGCCATCGGTGGCTTCATTGGCATCAATGGCATGGGGCCAACGGCAGTTGCAAGTGTTGGACCGGTAACCATTGGAGCCAGCACAGAGCTGTTGACACCCAATTCGGCGGCAACGCGACGTCGTCGCAAGTTGCCCGAAATACCCAAGAACAAGAAATGTAAGTAATCCCAAACTTTTAGGATTAGAGATTAGCGATTAGAGATTAGATCCCGCATGAGCCCTTCCCTCGTAGTTGAAGCTAATCTACTGATGGGGTCGTTGCAGCTTCCATTCTGCATATTCTAGGTGGCTCCACAGCCGGTCAGTCCCTGGCGGATGAGATTCGCATTGGCAATGCCGGCTCTGTGGGTGGTGCAACCGGAGTGGTGCCTGCTCCTCGCTCGAATCAGCAGCGTTCGTTTCTGTCACTCAAATGTGGCTATTTGCTGGATGAGGACTCCAGTCCGGATTCGGAGCGATTGCAGAGCCTGGGCGATGTGGACAGCGGTCACAGCACAGCGCATTCCCCCAATGATTTTAAGAGCATGTCGCCGCAGATTACATCGCCGGTGTCCCAGTCACCGTTTTCCCCACCATTTGGAGGAGTACCCTTTGGGCAACTGGAGATGCTGGAGGCGACACATCGGGGTCTGCACAAGTTTGTGCCACGGCATCACGATGAGATTGAGCTGGAGATTGGCGATGCCGTTTACGTGCAAAAGGAGGCTGAGGATTTGTGGTGCGAGGGTGTCAATCTGCGCACAGGTCGCCAGGGCATCTTTCCCTCGGCCTATGCCGTTGATCTGGACTACAATGAGTTCGATCCCACTGTGCAGCTGGTGAAGAAGGAGCGCTATCTGCTCGGCTACCTGGGCTCCGTGGAGACGCTCGCCCACAAGGGCACCGGTGTCGTCTGCCAAGCGGTGCGCAAGATTGTCGGTGAATACGGCAACTCGCCGACGGGACAAACGTGCATTTTGGAGGTATCAGATCAGGGTTTACGCATGGTCGATCGCTCGGCTCCAAATGTAAGTTGGCAGCATGCACAAATCTCTAGGATTGTCTTTGAGAAATTGCTTTGCTTTTCGCAGAACAAAAAAGAGAAGAAACCCTGCATCGATTACTTCTACTCGCTGAAGAATGTGTCCTTCTGTGCATTTCATCCCAGGGATCATCGCTTCATTGGCTTCATCACCAAGCATCCGACAGTGCAGCGTTTCGCCTGTCACGTCTTCAAGGGCAACGAGTCCACTCGACCCGTTGCCGAAGCAGTCGGGTAAGTTGCTCCACAAACTAATCCCCTTCGCAGCTGCCTAATCTTCATGAACTCATCTGATCTTTTCCAGCCGCGCCTTTCAGCGTTTCTATCAGAAGTTTATTGAAACCGCTTATCCCATCGAGGACATCTACATCGAGTAGAGCGCAAGTTGCGAATATATAAAAAGAAAAACAAACAAAATTCAAAGATTAAAAGATTACTTACAAAATACCACATATAATATATATATATATATATATATAGTACTATATATTTTTTGTGTGATTCTCAATAAAAATCTCCACAAATGTTTGGTCTTCGTCGCGAAAATCTTAATAAGCTCACAATAGAAAACTATCGATTTCGTAATATTTATTCTAAATTTGTTTAAAATGTAAATAATTCAACTCGGTTCGAAAAAGCACACACAGAATATGAAAAACCAACCAAAACACAAAGTAAACACGCAGCGATTAGACAATTTAAGTGTAACTCAAAGAGAGCCACGCAAATAAAAATTAAATATAAATTTAAATAGAAAATTCCTGAATATGCACAAACCGCTCTTAACTCAAGTCGGACCTTAATAGCTACCATACTTACTTAGTTGTGAGGCCAAAAGTAATAACAAATAAGTCTAGTAATTTCCGTAATATCTTTCATCCGAATAGTGCCCTTTATAAAGCTATGATTTCCATCCACAAAACTTTAACAAATACAATTCTCACGCAAATTTTCTAGTATTACTTAATATCGAAAGCCCAATTCTAAGATGTGTAAAACAATTATTTATATATATATATATATATATAGACGTTTATATATATACTTATAAAGAAAACAGAAAGAAATATATATATATATGTATACTTATACAAAAAAAAAAAACTGTAGTAAATTATTTAAAAGGTAAACTTTAAGGTAAGTAAAAGTCTTTTGTTTTTTTTTAATAATTTATGTATAATTTCTTCTATATTTTCATATTTATGATACAACTTAGCTTTACTAGTTGGTTGTTTTTGTTTGTTTGTTTTTTTTTTATTTTTACAGCAGTTTTATATTGTTCTTTATACATATATTTCGATTTTTGAAAATGTGTAGAAATGAATCATCATAATTATTTAACATACAAAAAAGATTGTGATTTTCTTTTGTTGTTTTTGTTGTTTTTTTTCAGTATGTTACACAATAATTATATATTTGGATTTACTAGGCATGTGCTGAGATTGTTGTTCTGCCCACAATTGCTCGAATTGCTGTTGTTGTTTGTGTTTGGATGTTGTTGTGTGTTGTTGTTGTTGTGGGACCCACCATATACACACCCACAAGACAAGTCTAACTCTAATCTACCAGCACTATATATATATATATTTCCCTATGTAGCCGAACAGCGACTTACTAAGTCCGGGTCTGTTGCCAACAACACTTACACTTGTATCTCTCATAATAATAATAATAATAATAATAATATAGTAATAGTTTATATACTATAATAATATTTCATTAGTAATACTTATTGTTGCTATTCTATTCTCTATATATATATATTCTTGATGTGTGTTCGCTTATGTCAACTAACTGTAATTCAATTTTAGGCATATTTTAGAGGTTGTTCGACTTATTTTGAATCAATCATTACGTAATTGTTTAACCATTGACTTCCTTATCCTTAGTGTTATTTATTATTTATTAACTCGATACAAAAAACTTGGTCTGGCTGTTGTCGTCACAATAATCAAACTCAACTCGAGAAACGAAACTCCTTCAAACTCCTTCAACTGCTGCTGTTTCAAAAAAACTCTAGTTTTCTATATTTGTTTAGTAACAAGTTTAGAGATTATTGCTTCATTTGTACAAAACGGCACTACATAAAAAAAATTAATATTTACCGAGTCCTTAATTTAATTATTACTTTACGAACTGTTCAATTGTCGAAACAATTTTATTTGAATTATCCACTTTCCACATCTTGTTATTTTTTACGGTTTTAATTGACATTGCTTTGAATGATTTCTAGTCAAGTTCCACGTTTGTTCCACATTTTTGGGGGCTTTCGAAAGGAGGTATCATATCATATAATATCATATCAAATGGGATAGTTATTGTTAACCTGCATTGATGAAAAGTAATTGGTTGTGCTGAGCTGTGATCTGTTAAGTGTAATTGTTTTGTTTGTTTGTTGTTGTTTTTTTTTTTAAATAAGGCTTTTTTGTTTTTATTTAAATTTTTGCTAAAAACTACAATTTAAAATTAATAATCAGAATTAATTAATAATTAGATTAGAACGTAATAATAAAAACATTTCGCGCACACATACATGCATACAGACACACAATTATTTACAAATTTTTACCTCACAAATCGATCTAAAATTACAATTTTCTCTGAATATTTTGTGTTGGAATAATTATTTTTTTGTATGTGTATAAATTTTTTATATTTTTTTTTATATGTATAATAGCATTTTGTATTTTTTTTTGCTGTTTTAAAAAAAAATATATATATTCTGAACCACAATATATTTACAGTTACGCTCGATGTGATTGAAATTTTCAAGATGCCAAAAAACGTTAGATATTTATAAATTTCGCTCGAAAAGAACGTAAATTTTGTGTTTTTTGTGAATTTTGTCAAAACTGGAATGCGCAAACACATCGAGCGTATGCTACAAATACTATATATATACATATAGTATTTTGATCCTGTGAGATTTTTCGACATATTTTCGAAGGAAAAAAAAATGGTTTAAAACAATCGTATGACGGAAACTATAATAACAATAACTGAGAACTATTTGTTGTAACTTTTGTTGTTTTTGGAGTTTTCGACATGTTGCACTTACACGCTAAAAATACAAACATTTCCCAAGTGTTTTGGGAATTACAATTTTGTGTTTTCTTGTTGTTGTTGTTTATGTCTAGGTATATGTTGCTGGATGCGTTTTTATATATGCACTTAGTTGCGGCCACGCCCCCCCCCCCCCTTCTCCATCTCTGGCAGCCGACTTTGATTTTCGCTAAGAACTACAATTAATGACTACAGGCTACAACTGTTAAGTGTTCTCCTTTTCCTTCTCCATTTCCTTCTCCATTTCCATTTTTTTTTTGTTTTTGTTGTTTTTATCTCGCATTTTCGTTTTAGTTTCTTTTTTTTTAACAAATTTTTTGCTAAGTTTTACGATTAATATGCATTTTTCATTGTTGTTTTTGTCATTTTAAATAGTTATTAATAAATAATTAAAATATATATAGAACTATACATATATATATATATATGTTTATATATATATATATATATATTATTTGCATTTTGTTTATGAGTAGGTATTTGTATGGAAGTGGGTTAACTAGCAGGATAACGGCTCATCTTCATGAATGACACGCGATATTTATTTTGCATCTTCTTCTTCTTCGTCTTCTCTATCGTTAATGATTCGATTATCTTGTTTTTTAATCGTTAATCGTTCATCGTTCTTCGCTGATATTTAGGCTACACATAATGCGAAACTTTTGTTTAACTTTAATACAATATTTTTAATATTCTAGACTACACTTCTACATATATATATATAGTTATATATATATATATAAAATTCGCTTTAAAATGTACAGTTATGCATTAGTGATTTCATTTGCTGTTTGCTTTTGTAGTTCGTTAATCCTCCTGCAATCTGAGGCATCGCTATAAATATGCTATATATATATCTATATATGGGGTTTATAATATCTTGTTTGCTTGTTTGTTTTGTGTAGAACCAAGCCGGGGACGAGTTAAAGAGAGAGTTGGGGTTAACTTACGAACTAACTGTACAATTTTTATATAGTTTTGGGTGCTCCTAATTCGAGTGCTGTACAACTTGAAAAGGGTCTAAGGGAATAATAGGGGTATTTCTTTTGGGGGAGGGGGATTTAGGATTTAGGAGAGTGGGCGAGGGGATTTGGTTTTGTTATTAGGACACTTGTTGCTGCTGGAAGTAAACGATCTTTGGATTGATCGATTTAACACTTGGTCGCTCGTTCGCTGATTATCATCTAACCTCACAGTCTTTTTTCAATGGAAGTAAACCGCCGGCTCCACCTCGGCTGCTGTTGTTATTGTTGTTGTTGTTATTATTGTTGTTGTTGTTGGTATTGCTACTATTGTTGTTGTTGTTCGAGTTGCTGTTGCAGGAATTGCTCGAACCCGAACCACTGGCCGAGGGTAGCGAATTGTTGCTATTGTCATAGTTGCCCACATTGACGCACAGCGGCGATGTTGGTCCAGCAACCACAACGGAATTGGTAACACCACCAACACCTGTCATGGCCATTGCGGAGCCACTTGCACCACTCTCGGGCAACGAGGTAGAATCATGCACATCGGCACTCTTGCTGGAGTCAATCACCAGGCAGGGCGGCGACGGAGTACTCGCATCCTTGCCCAGCAACGCAGGCGATGCATTCGCATTTTGCGAGTGTGGCGTAAAACTATTCGGCAACATGCCACAAGGCGAGGCAACATCCGGCACCAATGGCAGTGGCAACTCAGCAGCAACTGCTGCTGCTGCTGGCGGGGAGGCAACTATGTTCGTTGGTGTCGCTGTTGTTGTTGTTGTTGTAGTAGTTGTTGTAGTGGATTGTTCCTTAGCGTCCGATTTGGTGCCAATCACATAGCAGCCGCCAGCAGAGATTCGCGCAATTTTCAGTCGCAGTGGTGCCTCCACATGCGGCTCCTGTGGCTGCGTCGTGATTGTCGTCTCAGTTTTCCGCTTGTTAATCCGCAAGATGAGCTTTGGCTTCTCGCCGGGCGAGTTGCTGTTGGTGTTCTCAATCAGTGTGGTTGTCATTGTGGTGCTGTGCAGACTATTGAGTAGCAACTGTTGCTGCTGCTTGAGGCGCTTCTTCTCCTTCTTGTCGCGCTTCGCCTTCTTCGGCTTGACGAGCAGCGTCTCATTGTCGCCGGAGACTTCGCGTTTATTGTTGCTGCTGTCGTCGCCCTTGTCGAAGGCCCGCATCACCGACTTGCGGAAGTTCATCGAGTCGCGCCTGATCTCCTCCAGCGTCGGTGTGCTGTACTTGCTGGTCAATCGCTTCTTGGGCGGACAGGCGCGTCGCGTCATCTCGTAGCTGTTGCTCCCGCTGCCGCCCTCCGCGCCCAGATTGTGTCCAGCTGCCAGATTCGCATTCGTTTCACCCGCCGCTGGCAGACCTCGCAGCTTGATCATTAGCTTGGGATGATCATCTTCGCTGCCCTCGAGGGTCTTGCTCCGTCCACGTCGCTTGCCCGCACTGCTTGCCGCACCAGTCTTGCCATTATCCGCACTGCCCGTGCTGCAAGCGCTGCGTCGCCTGCCATCGTTGCCCGCAGCGCCACCAGCAGGACCACCCGGCACTACTCCACCACCGGCAGTCAGCGGCAGCGCGTGCTCCTCCAGTGCGGCATTGGCGGCGTCCAGCGCACGCAGCTCCCTGCTGCTCGAGTTCTTCTTGAAGCGTTTCGAATTAGCGGCAGTTGCAGCTGCAGCCGTTATCTGCTCCTCATCCAGCTCACTGGCATCCGACTTGCGCATGTTCTCCAGCGGCAACGAGTCCGAGGCAGCTGGTAAGCCACACGAGCTGTCATCATTCAGGGTATCCTTCTGCACCACGTACAGGCTGAGCAGCTCCTTCTTGCGCATACGCCGTGAATTGCCGCTAACCGAAGCCGTGCCACTTGCCACCGTCGCATTGAGCTGTGTGGTGATTGTGGTCTGCACAACCTGCGTCTGCACCAGGGAGCCGCTCGAGAGGCAACTGCTGTTCGTGGCGCTGCCACATTGAAGATCTGGATAGGCGAGTGGTCCCTTTATCTTCAGCTTGAGCTGATTGCGCGCATCCGACAACGATGCCTTGGTCAGCGTCGTGGTGTCCGAATCTATGGAAACCTCCTCGGAAGTTGCCTCCAGCGAGACCTCCATGTTGGGCACCAATTCCGGCACAATTAGTGTACTAATCGGCGCCGCTTGATTCGCCTCGCTGGAGTGGAGTGCGCCACTATTTAGCAGACTGCTGCCCGGCACCGCAGGCAAGCCCGTTCCCAGGCCAACCACGCCAGTTGCCCCAACCAGTTTGCTGGGTGAGGTATTATTGCTTCTGTGATGATGATTGTTGTTGTTGGTGTTATTGTTGCTGCTGCTGCTGGTGTTGGTTGAGCTGATGTTGATGTTGTTGTTGTTGTTGTTATTGTTGCTGCTGCTGTTGGTTGTGGTGGTGGTGCCTGTGGCACGCAATGCTGATTGAAATTGCCGCTCATCCTCCTCATCAAACTCGCTGAGCGTCTGATCCGCCGTACCCGAGTCGAAGGCACCGAGCAGATTGTTTTGATACGCTTCCTGCGAGGCGGTGCTGTGCGGTGCCTCAAAGCCCAGGTTGTAGGTGCGCATATCCACGGGACCCGGCAGCACCGGTTGCAACAGCGGCGGCTGTGTCTTGCTCTGTCCACGCAGCTTGCAGCTCGAGTAGCTGGTGGTGGTTGCACCACCACCCGTTGCTGCTGCTGCTGCCGCCGCCGCATTGGGTGCCGAACGCAATTCGAAGCTGCGCCGACGCAAGGATTGCAGATTCTCCACACCTGGTCCGGCCAGCTCATCGTCGTAGTTGTTGAACTCGAAGGGGGTGCCAACCAGATTGTTGACGATGTGCGTGTTGCTGCCATAGTCGGACATCGGTGGCGGCAGTGGCAGCATTGCACTTGCCGCACTGCCGCCGCGACCACGTCCCCGGCCCCGACCACGTCCACGAGTGCCGGCTGTGGCTCCACTGCCACGTGGCGCACGCTGACGCAACTTGCCCGTCAGCGTGTGCGTCAACGGATCGTATTTGGCGGGTGTGGCAAGTGTTGCTGCTGCAACTGTTGCAGCAACAGCTGTTGGCGTCACGACAGGTGCAGTTGGTGGATGCAAAGCAGGTGATTTGCCGGGTGACTTGCCTTGTGGCAACTGGGGGGATTTGAGTTGCTGTTGTTGCTGCTGTTGTTGCTGCTGCTGCTTGTGCTGCTTGGAGTTGGTTCTGCGTTTGCTGGGCGAGATGTTGTCCTTGCCTGTTGGCAGTGGCAGAGGCGTAGGTACGGGAACCGTTACTGGTAAGGGCAGAGGTAATGTTAGCGACTCCAAAGGCACTGGTTGCACCATCGGCGTCAACTGTTGCTCGGCACAACTGCTGAGCATTCCACCTGGATAGGTGCCATCCACCGGTGAAGTCAATTGATATTGATGGTTGGGCGTTGTGGTCAACGTCAGATTGGGCGTGGCATACGGCGTGTTCACATACGGAGTGGCCGGCTGTGAACCGTACAACACCTGACCGGAGGATTCGACCACTGGTTGCTGCTGCTGCTGTTGTTGTTGCAACAATGCTGTAAATTGTGGATAAATACTGCCATTGAAGTGAGCATTGGGCGTCCTCTGCTGATGTGTTGGCGTCGTCTGCTGCTGCTGCTGATGCTGGTGCTGAGCATTGCTATTGTACATGGACATCGGATCGATGCCATTAACCAGTGGCGTATGACTACCAAAGGAGGCGACACTTGCATTGCCACTATTATTGTTGTTGTTATTGCTGCTGGCACTGTTGTTGTTGCTGCTGTTCGAGTTTGCTGCTGCTGGCAGAATTGTTGTTCCTGCTGCTGCTGCTGCTGTTGCTGCTGTTGGCACACTCACCGCAGCCGCTCCATAGCTGTTGTAGTAGCTCTTGTCCAGCTGCTGGGCCAACTGACTCGGCGGCTGATCATTCGACTCGGAGACGGAGCTGGGCGAGCTGCTGCGTCGGGCGGCAATCAAATCATTCTCGTTCCAGCGCTGCATCCGTCCAAATGGCGATTGCATTCGTGTGTTTTCATCGTAGTCGCTCAACTTGCTGTTGTTGCCGCCGCTGGGCAGCTGCGATGATGGCGTCTGCGGCGGCAGTGCACCACCAGGTGTTGAGCCCACATAGCTGCTGAGACTATTCTTGACGGCGGCCGCTGCCAGATCCACAAAGTCAGGCGTCGGAGTTGGAGTCGCTGCCGCCGTCGCCACTTGTTGTCCATTGCTGGCTTTAAGAAGTTGCTGCTGCTGCTGTTGCTGCGGTGTTTGTGGTGAGGATTTGTTGAGGTAACAGCTGAGCGCTGCTTGGGTGGCCTGGTAGTTGACATTGGCGTAGGCCAGATTGTTGTTGCTCGTCGCATTTGTGGTGGGCGTGGCATTGGGCGTGTTTGTCAAACTATTCGCATAGCTGCCGCCACTGTTCGCCGTCAGCGGTGAATCCTTGATGGTCATCTGACTGGCCACCGAATTGGGCGCCGAGCTGCCAAACAAACAACTTTGAACCTGCTGCTGAATCTGGTGTTGCTGCTGCTGCTGATGTTGTTGTTGCTGCTGCTGTTGCTGTAGCTCCTTTTGGGCGAGAATAATATCCTCGGGATCGGCTGCATTGTGAAAGGGAAAGACGGAGGGGATGGCGGGTGTGGGTGGCAACAGATCCATGGGCTCCTTGCACTCATCGAGCAACGGTTTGCGTTTGGTCTTCCTCAGTTTCTCGACAAGATTGCGTGTGGCCAGCGTGCTGTCCTCCTCGATGCAGCTGTTGCCGGCATGGAGCAGACTGGTCATTGGTCCCGAGTTCGGTGGATTCAGTACCTGAGCAACACTTGCCATGTTAGAGGCATAATTATTCGCATATTTGCTGTCCTCCATTTCGAGAATGGCATCCACAATCGGCTGATGCGCTGCATCCAGATCCAGGGCCACGCAGGCAGATGCCGGAGGCGGTGGTGGTGGTGGCGGGGGAGGAGCAGCAACTGCAATAGGCATTGCAACTGGTACGGGAACTACAAGTGGAATCACAACGGGCTCCGGCAGTTGTAGCTCCTGCGGCGTCTGCTGCTGTTCCGTCGAATTGGAATTCGAGTCGAGCACAATAATCTCTGGCGGTTCGGGTGGTATCACTGTCACCGCTGGCGACGATGTGGATGCGGAGTATTTGCTGGCATTCGCCAGCTCATTCTTGCGCTCCTCCTCCAGCTCACGCACCATTTCCATCTCGTTGAGCAGATGCTGGGTGTGATGCGTATGCTGCTCCTCCTCATCCTCGTCGCGCGTTCGTCTACGTCGTCGCCGCGAACGCCAGCGATTGCTGCGCCGGCGTTCACTGTGCTCACTGCCCACCACCTCGTCGTCATCATCGTCGTCGTCATCATCGTCGTCGGACAACTCATCGTTCGAAGGCGTCGGCGTTGGTGAGGCGGGCAACGGTGCCGCTGGCGGTCGCTCATCAATGTCGGCGCTTAGCTCCGCCAGCTTGCTGGCATTCGCCGGGAGCTGGGTGTGCGTGGGGGCAGTGGTCAACTCCTCATCAATATCCATCGGCTGCTCACCGGCCTCGTTCGCAGGCGTCGGAGTAATCAGTGTTGGTGCCGGTGCCGGTGCCGGCGCAGGGGCAGTGGCAGGGGCAGGCGCTGGCTCAACAATGGGCTCCGCTTCGGCTTCAACTGTAGCAGGAACTGGAGCCGTTGCAGCAGCTGGGCTTGGCTCCGGCGCCAGCTTAGGATGCGCGGGAGTTGCTGTTGCTGTTGCTATCGCTGGGGCTGCATTGTTCAGCTGCTGCTGCTTCTTGTCCAGCAGCTTGTCCAGTGCACTTGTCGTTCGACCCGTTGCCGCCTTGCGCTGTGCAATCTCATGCTCCAGATTCGGTGGCGTCTTCTTGGGTGATTCATCGGCGCGGGACTTGCGCCTGTTGACAGCCGCAGTTGTTGCTGTCTTTTCTGGCGAGGATTTGGGCACTGGGGCCACTGCAACGGGTGATGGTGGTCGCGATTTGGAATTACGTGTAGCTCGCTTGCTCAGCTGCTCGGGCGCTGCATGCTGCTTGTTGGCCGCATCATCTAGCGAGGATTTGCGACGCTGAGCGGCAGTTAGCTTCGCTGGGGCAACAGCTGAGGAAGCCGCCGCAATCTTTGGACTCACTTCCGGCACGGCTTTGACGGGCGTTCTCTTTGGCGATTTATTTGTGGAATTTTGACGTGTTCTACTGGCCAGTGGCATCACTGCTTGCGGTTTATCAACCGATTTCCGCGGCGAACGCTTTGGCACCGTCGACGAGGAACTGAGAGTTGCGGTTGCTGCTGCTGTCGCTGCTGCTGCTCCTGCAGTTGCTCCAGTTGCTGCTGCTGGCTTCCGTTTCTCGGGCACTGCATCGCTATCGGAATCCGAGTCGCTGCCACTGCTGCTGGAACTGTCGCTGTTGCTGCTCGAATTGCTGCTGCTGCTGTCGCTGTCACCGGAACTCGAACTGGACAGATTGGGCTCTGCGATGCTCTGCTTGACGGGCGTGTTCGGCTCCTTAGGTCGACGCTTCTGTGTCTCCTTGAGCGAGGCGCGTCGTGCAGGTGTTGCTGTTTGTTGCTTGGCTGCAGCAGCTGTTGCTTTGGGCGGTGTTGATGTTGCGGATGCTGTTGTTGCTGTTGCTGTTGCAGCTGCTGCTCCACTTGCTGCTGCCTCATCGTTCTGTGTATCCAGGTTAGACTTGCCCAATGCGGCACCGCTGCTCTTCAGCTGCTCGGCAGCCTTTTTGGCCGCCTGCCGCTGTGGCACATACGAAACGGCAAAGTTTTGCAGCTTTGCCACCTCATTATTCCGGGTTGCAGCCGGCGTGGAAGTCGTTGTTGCTGTTGTTGCGGGTTTCTCTTTTTCCTTCTCCTTTTCTCTCTCCTTCTCCTTATCCTTCTCCTTCTCTTTCTCCTTCTCCTTTTCCTTCTCCTTTTCTTTTTGCACCTTGGGCGGTCTGCCCCGTTTCCCCCGCTCTGCTGTTGTTTCCGCACCCGCTGATTTCCCCGCTGCCTTCTGCAGCTCCTTTGGCCGCGTTGCCTTATCCTCTGCCGCCAGTCTCGAGGCAGTTTCCTTTGCCTTACCCTTGGCGCCACTGTTGCTGTTGTTGTTGCTGCTGCTGCTGTTGGCATTGGCACTGGCTGCGCTTGGCTCCGGTTCGCGTAGACGCTCGCTGGCATCGGGCAGCGCTGTTGCGAGATTCGTCGAGATGCGCATGTTCTCGGATGCTTTTTTGGCCGCTTGACGTTGTGGCACCACCAGCAGATCTACAGCTGGAAAGGCGGCCGTTGCATTGCTCTTCTTAGTGTTGGCTTTGGCTTTGCTTGCTGCAGTTGCTGTTGCTGCTGTTGTTGCAGCTGTTACAGCTGGAGTTGCTGTTGCTGCTGCTGTTGTCCCTGGCACAAACTCCTTCATGGCCGCTTTGGTGCGTATCGTTTGTTGATTCTGTGAATCGCTCACATTGCTCTCAACAGCCGCCCGTTCCATCTCCTCCTCTTCCTCCTCAACATCGTCGTCGTTGTCCTCTTGCTGAGACACCGTCGACGTGGAGCTATCCGAATCGGAGTAAATGTGCTGCGCCAATTTGCGACTTGTTCCCGTTGTTGCCCTGTTCGCTGCTGCTGCTCTTGCTGTTGCCGATGTCATTGCTGTTGTGGTTCGAGAATTGTTGTTGGCGCTGGCTGGTTGAGTGCGCGAGTGTCGCGTGTCGGCGAGCTTTACCGGCAGCAACTCCTCACTTTCATCGCTGGACAGGCTGCCGGCATCCCGTTGACGCATCTCCTTGTCCATCTGAGCAAGGCCACGTGTCGCTGTGGACGCAGTGGATGCAGTTGCTCCATTACTCGCAAGCTTTCTTCTTGCCGTTGTTGTTGCTGTTGTGGTCGCTGTTGCTGTTGCTGTTGTGCTATGCTTTGACTTAGTTGCTTGGACTTTGGCAGGTACTGCTGACTGCTTGCTGCTGCTGTTGACACGCTTCCGTTCGATGATCGGACGACGTTCGTTTTCATCGCTGGAGGAACTGCTGCTACTTGTGGCCGCGGATCGTGCATCGGCAGACGCCGCAGACGCACGCGCAGCTGCCTCACTTTGACGCCGCTGGCGTTGCTTCTGTCGCTGCTCAACGCTCCTCGCATACGATTGCTTCCGACTCGGTTTACCAACTGCTCTCGCTGCGACTCTCGCTCCAGCCCCCGCACCTGCACCCGCACCCGCACCCGTTCTCGCTCTTCCGCCATGGCTATCGCTTGCGGAATCACTGTTGCTGTTCGAAGCCGAGGAACTACTGCTGCTGGCACCAACACTTCGACTCCGACTGCGACTGCGACTCCGGCTGCGACTCCGACTGCTGCTTCGACTACTGCGCGCCGAGCTGGAATCAGCCGATGATGAGCTGCCGCTAGACGTTGGGGCGGACGCTGTTGTAACAGCTGTTGATTTAAGTGGATGCGATTTATTGTGGTGGCTTGGCGTTGACGTTGTTGTCGTCGTCGTTGCAGCCTTGTCGCTCTTTGAGGCACGCCTCCCCGCACACGGCATCGCCGTGGACGCCGTTAATGGCGCCCTTGGCGAGCCACGTGGCTTGGCGGCCTTATTTGCGGCCGTTGTTGTTGTTGTTGTTGTTATTGCACCATTGTTGAGTTTCTTTTTGGGCGAACCCTTCGCCGTTGCAGCAACCGTCTGCTGCTGCTTGCGCTTGTTGGGCGATTGGGAGGCGCGTCCACGTGCCTGCACCTTGCCCATCAGCTGCTCCAGTATGTACTCCAAGCTCTTGTACTGCGCCGGCACAGTTAACTGATCCGTTGAGCTGTAGAAGCGATCGTACAGCGTCGGTCCATCGTTCGCATAAATGATCGCTTCCGTATTGAGTGCGGGTCGTTGCAAATCCTTCAGCTGTTGCAGCTGCTGCTGCTCCGCTGTGCCATGGCTGCCCTGCTGCACGGACTCATCCAGTACACCGAGCTGCTTGTAGAAGACCTGTTCGCGCAGCTTGAACAACGAACGCGAGAGTTTCTCGCGCCTGCTAACCATATAGCAGAGATTGCGCACACGCTCCAAATCCTGTCGCAGATGCACAACCAGCTTGTGATTCTCTATATCTTGCTGCTCCTGCTTGCGTGCCAGCATCTCCACATCCTCCGATTTGGGGGGTATTAGTTCGCGATTGTGGCGCGATTTACGCTTCAGCTTCCAGTAGTTGTAAATGGCCTCGATTGCATCCTCGTCCACGTCGAACAGATGGCAGCTAATGTCATTGATATTCACATGCCTATCAAACTCCGCCTCCACCTCCTGAAAGATTGTGGAAAATAAAAAAATATAACAAAAAGAATATATAAATCTTGGTAAAGAGACTAAGCATCATCGATCCACGACTCACCTGCAATCGCAGAGCACGCGCCTGATTGCGCTCCTCGGAGGTCATGTCGTTCTTGCGATGCTGTTTGCGCCTGCGGTGATCTTCACCCTTGGCGCCGGCCGTAGGATGCTCATCGCCCGTTGTCGTTGAATGGCTGGCGAGCTTGTTGTTGTTTTTCTGCATGCAACTGGAGGCGGCGGCGGCAGCAGCGGCGGAGGCAGATGTGTGCGAGGAAGCGGCACCCTCCTTTTTGCCCTTGCTCATACTATGCTTTTGACAATACGAACGCAGCTTGACACCATCCTCAGAGTTGCCCTCCTCGATGATGGCGCGCATCTCGAGTCCGTGCTGGAACGCACAGGTGACATGGTACGCAGTCTTGCACGTCTTCACCGAACACTGGATACAGCTGCCGACACGCTCGCGACAAAGTACACAGATCAGTGTCCAGCGACTGTGCGGAATGCTTGAGATTTTTGTTATCGGCTCCATGCGGTCCACACAGCCAATGCTCACTTCCGGTATCCATAAGGCGCACGAGACATGCGCCCAATGTTTGCCCGATTTGTTGGACTTCATCGCGCCGCCTTTGTTCGGACACAGGACACAATCCGGCTTGATGCCCATGGAGCAGGTGCGACAATGCCATTGACCTGCAACACAATCAATCATTCATTGAGTAAGAGCAAGATTAAGATTAGGTTGTGTCAGAAGTTACCTGATGGAATCGCTGTAATGCCGTAACAAGCCTGATGTACGCAGATGTTGCAATTATCACAGAATACCATTTCGTTGGCCTCCTCGGAGTCGGGCGAGCGACAAACATCACATATAACATTCTCATCAAACTCAATGCCCAGACCCTCCTCCTGCTTAAGTATGACCTGAATCTGTTCCCAGCAGCGCACCTGTTAACAAAACACATTAGTTTTCAATTTACATTCGTTAGTCTGGCTGATACTCACTTCCAGCTCCTCGATGACGCGCTCGAATTGCGTCTCATTGATGGGAAATGCGCCGCATTGGGCACGATCGCCATTGTAGAGATGCAGCCAGGACTCATCGATGGGATCAATGTCATAGGCACATGTGTTCTCCGCCAGGTTAACAACATTCGTCAGACTATGCAGATCCGGCGAGTAGTGTTCGTCTTTGGTGATGCGCAGGAAACGATTTTTTGGACTGCAAAAGCGAATCGATTATTTAAATAAATACAAAACATAAATATAAGAAGCAAGTTGCAACTCACAGTTTAAAGTCATGCGCTGGCGACACAATCGGCTCGGACAGCACATAGACACATGGCTCGGGCAGCGAATCGGGATTGACTGGCACCTGTACGCCCTTCTCCCATTCCTGCTTCCATTGATCGGTTACAATTAGATACTCGTAGTTTGCTAACGGCTCTGAGTCTGGCAATTTCATTGCGCTAATGAGATCCTTGCTATAATTTTAAATATATATATAAATGTCGTAATAGATCTACATAGATTTTAAATAGACTGCTCACCGATAGAGTTCCGCTGGCGCCTCTGTGGAGCTGCGATTGTAGATGCTCGACATTTTAATATCCGCGACGGATCGTGCTTGCCACGCGCTACTGCTGCTGTTGTTGTTATTGTTGCTGTTGTTGTTGTTGATATTGCTATTGCTGCTATTGCTGCTGCTGCTCTGCGATTTACTTTTGCTGGCCATTTTGACCTTACCCGGCAGCTTCGATGTTGACTTGGCCTGCAGACTACTGCTTTTTTGCTGTTGCTGCTCTTGTGGCTCCAGCAGCGCTGGTCCTTTGGCTGGGACAACTGCTGCTGCTGTTGCTGTTGCCGTTGCAGTTGTTGTTGTTGTTGATGCGGATGTTGCTGAGGATGTTGTGGCAACTGCTGCTCCATTGGGCGGACGACCTTTGCGTCGCTTTGTGGGCGGCGGTTGCGGTTCAACATCTTGCCGCTGCTGCTGCTGCGGCGGCTGCAACTGCAGCTGTTGTTGTTGTTGTTGTTGCTGCTGCGGCGTCTGCAGCTGCTGCTGCTGATTACCGCGTTTACCTCTTTGTGACATTTTTCATTGGTGTTGTGTTTGTGTATACGATTTTCTTGGTATGTGTAATATCTCTGTGTGTGTTGCTGTGTGTTGTTTGGGTTTATCCGTCGAGGGACCGTCGGTGTTCCCTTGTGCTACTTTGACCTCCCGCGCGCCAAGTGCGACCTGCAGACAGGATGCGGATGATGATTTGGTGTTGCAGGGGGGAAATTTGAATTAATTAAATGATTCAGATAAATTTATTGATTTCTTACTACATGCTTAAGGCCACAACTGGCGACACCACAACCACACAGCCGGTTGTTGTTGCTGCTGCTGATGAAGATGCCTCTGCTCGTTGCTGTTGTTATTTATAATTGTATTACACTTGCAATAAATATAATTGTTATAACTAATAGTATTATTATTATTGTTGTTGGTGTTGTTGTTTTGGTGATTGTGCTGCTGCTGCTGGCGCCCGTTGAACATGGGAGCCGCTGCCGCTGCACCAGCACTAATCCTGAGTAGCGCCGCCACTTTGCAGTCTGTGTGCCGTTCGTGCACTGGCAATATAAGCAATATAATGCCGCGCTACCGCTCCCCTCTCACTCCCCTTCTTCTCTTTCTCCCTTTGCTTTTTGTTTTCGTTTCGTATTCTTCTCTTGATTATTTTTGTTGTTGTTCTTTTTTGTTGCACCGTTTTGTTGGTCAAACTTTGTGGTTTATGATACACGCACGCTTAAACGAAATACACTGATAAATATATTTTACTAACAATTTCAGTTTTTATAAATTGCAAAAAAAAAATTTTCGCTGTACATTTTCTATGCATTTTTCGTCACAAAAAATACACACAAAAAAAACTGAAACTGATGGTCAAAAGGAAAATAGAAAATCGCGTTTGCCTCAAACAAAAGCTGGCCACTGCAGCACGCAGCACAACATTAAATGCCATCCAAATCAATCTATCTCGCACGCTCGTTTTAAGGGCGCGCGCATTGACAATATAGGTGCGAGCGAGATGCAGGTGACTTGCGTTTTGCAGCGTTCAGCTTTTGTGCAAACGTCTTTTTCCGCTCCTCAGCGCACTGTTGCCCCCTCCCCCGCCTCTTTCCCTTCCTTCATTCATACACACACATTCGATTCGACGTTTTTGCACCTTTTTTCTTACTTTTTTTATTGTAGTAATATTATTTGTTTTGGCAAATTGCACATTTTAAGAATGTATATGAAATGATGGCCATGTCCGCTAGTTGGCATTGTCCCGACATTTGTTGCTTTGTTTGCCTGTTTTGATTGTCGCGTTTCGAGCGAATTTTGATTGGATATTTTACTCTGGGCTATGCTTTTGCCGCCGCAGACACACACGCGAGTACTGCCTGCATTGGCAAAATGGACGTTGCGAACGATTTCGGCGTTACTTTTAATTTGCACTCGCGTTTCGCGCAATTGGCACAATGTTTGCGACAAATATGCAATTTTTTACGGATTATTTACAAGATTTTCTTCTCGGTTTCCTTTTCTACGTCTGCCATTTTGCTTTTCGGCTTATCGATTATTAGAGCTGTACCGGAATCGATTATCGATAGCGGCACTAGTCAATGCACTAGATCGTTCATCGAACTCACGACTATCGGAACCGATATGCCACAACAACAACAACAATTCACTGACAAAATTCAAATAAGAAAAGTCAACTTCAGCGCAGATAAACATTTCGTTCTCATCAATATGTTTTCCCAGCGTGTGTAAGTACGTGGTGGCTAGTGGTGGCTTAGAGTTTGTCCCGTTCCGATGTTCACCAACCTATTTGTTATCGAATGACCAACAACCACCATCGGCAGCTGCAGCAAAAGCGAAGAACATAGAAAAAAAAGAAGCGCAAAACAATTTCGCACAAATATATTTTCTACATCATAAAAAGTAGTGTAAGTCGTCAGCAAATAGTGAATGCGACTTGTAGATCAAATCAAACGATAAGCTATAATATATAGTGCGGCGTTTCAAGCCGGAAAAACAACTAGAAGCAGCTGCAAATGCATTTCTTTGTCTGCAATTTGCTCGAATAATCTACGAAACGAGTGCCTGAAACGAAAAAAAGAAAAAATTGCGAAAAATGTCAACAACTCCAAATTCAAATAATAGTGGTAGCAATAGCAATAGCAATACCAACAACACCAACAACACTGGCCAAAAGCAAAAACAACAACAACAACAGGACACATACAGCGAAAGTAGCAGCAACGAGGAGAATCTTGAGGCTGCCGAGGAACGCAGACGGCGTATACTCAAAAATCGGAGTCGCAGCAGCAACTACATGCAACGCCAGCAGCAACAACAACAGCAGCAGCAACAACAACAACAGGTCAACATGTCGAGTGGTGCCATTTCCAAGCATCATCATGACAAATCTCTGACACCAAGCACAAGCAGCGCTGCAGCAGCAGCCGCTGCAGCTGGAGGAGCAACTGCAGCAGCAGCGGGTGCATCTGTACGTTTTGGTCCACCGGACCGCATCTCAATGCTGGTGGATGGAGTCCGTTTTACTGTTGAGCAAACATTGCTCACCGCCCATCCAAATACAATGTTGGGAACCATGTTTGGCACCGGCTTCCAATTTGTGCATCCCAACGAGCGTGGTGAATACGAACTGGCCGATGGCATCTCGCATTTGGTATTCCGCTCTATACTCGAATATTACAAGAGCGGCGTGATCCGTTGTCCGCCCACCGTTTCGGTACCGGAGCTGAAGGAGGCCTGCGATTATCTGCTGATACCTTTTGATGCGACAACTGTGCGCTGCCAGAATCTAAGTGAGTAGTAGCTGGTAATCCCCCATGCAGGCGGCGTCTCTTAGTTTGTGTCGTTCGCTTTGCTCTCCCCTTTCTCTCCCTCTTTCTCTCTTTGCCATGCTGACCATGTTGATTTTCAAAGGAGGCCTGCTCCATGAGCTGAGCAACGAGGGCGCGCGCCAACAGTTCGAGGTCTTCCTCGAGGATCTCATCTTGCCACTGATGGTGGCGTCCGCTCAACGCGGCGATCGCGAATGCCATGTTGTTGTCCTGCTCGACGACGACATGGTCGACTGGGATGAGGAGTTTCCCCCACAAATGGGCGAGGAATATTGTCAGAGTAGGTTGCTATTAAAATGATGAAATTTATACGTATCTAATACCCTATCGGGCAGCTGTTCATTCGACGGCCATGCATAGATTCTTTAAGTACATTGAAAATCGTGATGTGGCCAAGCAGGTGATGAAGGATCGTGGCCTGAAGAAGATACGCTGCGGCATCGAGGGTTATCCCACACACAAGGAGAAGATACGTCGACGTCCGGGCGGACGGGCCGAGGTCATTTACAGCTATGTGCAGCGTCCATTTATACACATGTCCTGGGAGAAGGAGGAGGCCAAGAGTCGTCACGTCGACTTTCAGTGCGTCAAGTCCAAGAGTGTGACGAATCTCGCCGAAGCGAACGCTGATCCGCCTCTTGAAGTGGATGCAAGTAAGCCTTAAAGATCACTCAACTCTTAAAATTATTTTTTACTAACGAAATCCTTCGGCTCTTGCAGGTGGCAATCCCATACCGCCGCCAGCTGTCGCCAATGTGATCAATGCTCAAGCAAACAATGCTGATCTTGTCGGAGGAGTTGCCCCCGTCATCGGCATTGTTGGCGTTAATGTTGTCAATATTGATGCCGTAGCTGCTGTGGTTGACGAAGCTGCCGGCGGCATTGTCATCTTGAACGAGGTGGATCAACAAGCCGGTGCAGCGATCGCTGCCCCTGGCATAATTGATGAGCACATCTAGGCGTGGCCCCAAGGGCAATTAACACACTGCCATCTTAGCTAAGCGCACCACAAAAAAAAAATTAAAATATGCTTTCTACGTTTTCAATCCAAGTTTTGTATACACCACTATCCAAAATAAATAACGAAAAGAAACCACTCCGGACTTGCTCAATTTAGTGAAGATTAACAGTAATAGGAACATATATGTATATATATTATTAATATTTATTTACCAGTTGTCTAATTTATGTCGCATTTACAGAATTTAAAGCATTTAAAAATTAATTGCATTAAATACACAGTTGGATTTGGAACAGCGCTTGACTTAGGCACCATCGAAGGACTCGCGTTCGCCTTGGGCCAGCGTGGACGTCTCCCAGTTGAGGGATCGCTCAATAGCCATTTTCCATTTCTGATAGCGCAAATTGCGCTCCGTCGAGCTGATCTTTGACTTGATTGCTTTGCGGTCGTCTGCCTTGGAGAGCGGTTCCTCCATGTTGTACTGGGGAGCCACTGTTTTATAGGCAGCCATCGCAGCACCCTGAAAGTATCAGCAATTGTAAGAAAAGTAATAAAAGGAAGCAGGATTTGCCTTACCAGCGCTGTTGTCTCCGCTATCTTGGCGCGCAGCACTTGGATTCCCACGAGATCAGCCTGCAGCTGTAGGAATAGATTATTCACAGTCATGCCGCCATCGACCATCAGTTTGGCCAGCGGAATTTTGCAGTCCTTGTGCATGGAGTCGAGTATATCCCGCACCTGGAAGCAGACCGCCTCCAAAGTGGCGCGCACAATATGCTCGCTGGTCGTCTCTTCGCTGAGGCCACAGATGACGCCCCGTGCATCCTGATTCCAGTACGGCGCGTACAGGCCGTTAAAAGCGGGTACAAAATAAACATCCAAGGAATTGTCTACAGTGCTGGCCATGCTCTCAATCTGAGCCGAATTCTGTATCAGGCCCAGATTGTCACGTAGCCAGTTGAATGCTGCTCCGGCAATGGAAACACTACCTTCAAGCGCATAATAGGGCGTTGCCTTCCTACCCAGCTGATAACCCACAGTGGTCAGCAGGCCATGTTGGGAGTGCACGATCGAAGGACCCGTATTGTAGAGCAGGAAACAGCCAGTGCCATAGGTAGCCTTGGCCTGTCCCTTGGTCAAGCACTGTTGACCTACGAGAGCTGCCTGCTGATCACCGAGATCCGCCGTAATGCTGATGCCCCGCAGTGTGCCCGCTGCAATAATGCCAAAGTGTTCGGCACTCGAGCAGATCTCGGGTAGAATACTGGCAGGCAGGCCAAAGAACTTGAGCAACGCTGGATCCCATTGCAGCGTCTCAATGTTCATCAGCATTGTGCGCGACGCATTTGTCACATCCGTCTTGTGCACACCGCCCTTGGGTCCGCCCGTCAGATTGTACATCAGCCAGGTGTCGATGGTGCCGAACATGGCATCGCCCGCATCCATTGCCTTTTTCACGGGGGCCACATTATCGCGTAGCCAGCGCAACTTGACGCCGGAGAAGTACGGCGAGAGTGGCAGGCCGCAAAGTGGTCGCAGATAGTTTATGTTGCGCGCATTGTTCGGGATCGTCTCCAGCAAATCCTCGACGGTGCTGGTTGTACGATTGTCCAGCCAAATAATAGCATTCGCCAGCGCCAAACCCGTATTTCGATCCCAGACTACTGTCGACTCACGCTGATTTGTAATCCCAATAGCCAAAATATTCTGAAAGAATTTGAAGCATTTTGTATTGTAAAACGGTTAAATTGGCACTAAGTTTGCTTAAATATGATAAGAATCGTTATATACTTGAATTTAAATTTGGCGCTTCACTAAATGCGAAATTTATCATTGCTACACTGATTTTTGGTGATTTGGCAACACTAGTGAAGTGACAAAAAGTAAACAAAAAGAAAAGAAAGGCAGAGAGAATAATATACTTGCTGAAAATAAAAACACGCACACAGAGAAAACACTGAAAAGTTTACAATACAATGACTATATTCATAAAAATTTGCTACACATTCCAAAAAATAACTTGAACTTGAATTTGAATTTGGCGCGAAGCTGAAAGCTTCTTACGTCACAAAGATTTTGCTGGTGAGACAACACTGATGCAGCAGCGAACAATAAACAACAAAAATGGACGAAAATAGAGAGAGAGAAAACTGATAACAAATATAAAAACAGAACTTAAACAACGCAAAAGGCGACGTAACAAGCAGTCGGCTGTAGAAAAATTAGTCAACGTTTTTTCCGTTTTCCCACTAAATGGCAAACGCCATCAAAATTCTCTGTCGAACTATTGTCACCCAGGTCAGTGGAAAGTCACAGCAATTACGCAAAATGACCAGCTGCGCGGGGACAACAACAATAACAACAACAGTTGTGGCGGTGGGACAAATGCGTTCAACAAACGATAAAGCCGACAACTTGAAACAAGTGGAGCAATTGGTGGCACAGGCAAAAGAGCAGCAGGCCAAGCTACTCTTTCTGCCCGAATGTTGTGATTTTGTGGGCGAGAGTCGAGCGGAAACGCTGCAGCTGGCTGAGCCACTTAACGGCCAGCTGATGGCCAAGTATCGCCAGTTGGCCAAGCAACATCAGATCTGGCTATCCCTGGGCGGCATCCATGAGCGCACAAGCACTGATGAGGCTGCAGATAAGATCTACAACGCACATGTTCTGCTAGATGACTGTGGTGAAGTTGCCAGCGTCTATCGCAAATTGCATCTGTTTGATGCTTCTACAAAGCATTTTCGTTTGCGGGAATCGGACACTGTCGCGCCGGGTGAGCGATTGGAGGCGCCTGTAGAGACACCTGCTGGCCGGTTGGGTCTACAAATCTGCTATGATCTACGTTTTGCTGAGCCGGCGCTGTTGTTGCGCAAAATGGGCGCCCAACTATTGACTTATCCGGCAGCGTTTACCTTCACCACGGGCAAGGCGCACTGGGAGATCATGCTGCGGGCACGCGCCATTGAAACCCAATGTTTTGTGGTGGCTGCTGCCCAGCAGGGATGGCATAATCCAAAGCGTCAGAGCTGGGGCCACAGCCTGATCATTAGCCCGTGGGGCAAGGTGCTCGCCGATTGTGGCGGCGAACAGGAATTGGGCGTGGCCACTGCTGAGCTGAACCTGGGCAGCTTGGAGGGCATCTACGAGAGCATGCCCTGCTTTGAACATCGTCGCAACGATATTTACAGCTTGACGGGTTACAATTTGGGTGCAGCCAGTTTGGACAAGGGCGAGGATCGTTGCTTTGCGGACAATACGGTGGACAAGCGCACCATATTCTATGAGTCGGAACATTGTTATGCCTTCACCAATCTCCGCTGTGTCGTCCTGGGACATGTGCTCGTCTCCACGAAGCGTGTCGTTTCCCGTCTGCATGGACTCAACTGTGCCGAGCTCACAGATCTGTTTGCCACCGTTTGTATGGTGCAGCGCATGCTGGAGCAGATCTATTGCACCACCTCGGCAACGGTCACCGTGCAGGACGGCGAACATGCGGGGCAGACGGTGCCCCACGTTCATTTCCATGTGATGCCACGACGCCAAGGCGACTTCGGCCACAACGATCAGATCTATGTTAAGCTCGAGCATGCCGTAGAGAAGCAGCCACCGCGAACGCTCCAGGAACGTATCGATGAGGCACAAAGATATCG
The DNA here is from genome assembly GCA_037043605.1 of Drosophila multiciliata. Taxonomy (NCBI): domain Eukaryota; kingdom Metazoa; phylum Arthropoda; class Insecta; order Diptera; family Drosophilidae; genus Drosophila; species Drosophila multiciliata. Next base: position 659,503 of record JBAMBF010000119.1, on the reverse strand, counting down.
CAACTGTCTCCAGAAATCGGAGGACTAATTAGCTTCCACATTATACGTGCAATGCATATAGAATATGTGTGTCAATAAATTATATTTTTATAAGCTTTGCAAATTATTTAAATCTTCTCAAAAAATTTAGCATCTTTTTCGATACAGGCCATTTCTCAGTTAAGAAACGGCCTGTATCGAAAAAGATGCTCAATTTTTTGAGAAGATACACAACTTCAACTGGGAGTGGTAACACTTTAATTTCAGTGAACCCATTTATAATACATACAGGGTGAACCACAACTGATAACATCTCTATTTATATTCACCTATAAAATACGTGCAGGAAGCAACTGCAACATAAAACAAGTGTGATAACACCTTCAGTTTTATATACTTTCAAAATACATAGCATTGGTAACACCTCAATTTTTATATACCCTATTAAAAATATGTACAGGGTGCACATACTGGTAACACCTCAAATTTAGTGTCTCACCTCAATTTTGCCGCCCAGCGCGATTAGCTTTTGGCAGGCGCCCTCTATGCACTCGTTGACAGTGTTGGTAATGACGCACGGATCCTGCTCACACCAGCCCTCCTTGACGAAAATCGAAGGCACCTCGATTTGATGATAACAGACAATGTCATCGGTTCCCGCGCGGAAAATCATGAAACGAGCTGATGTGGTGCCCTCATCAATGGCGCCAACAAATGGGCCAGCCATACTGACATCTCCTGCTTCACTTTCAGAGCTATTCATTTTTTATTGAATATGTATTGACGGATTGCGTATGCACAGAGACCGTATACAAGTCTGAAACACGTATAACTACTAATCGAACTGTTTTGCGATTGCCGATGGCATATTCGTTGGACGACCGAATGTGATAAGATATTTTGCCCAGCCCCTCTCTAAAAGCTTATTTGGGATGAACTATGCCCCCTCTTAAAGCCCGTTCCGCAAAACATAAATATTTATTACGAATGTGTGTGGAAACATGCGGAATACACAAAACAGCGGCGTTTATGTGGCACCGAATACGCGATTACTAATTCAAGAACTCATTACGTTATAAACATTTGCGGTGGGAGCATTAAGATCAGCTGAGAAAATCATACATTTTGTGGCATTGCAGTAGTGTGTCCAAATTAGTCATTTCAGCGTTTGCCCAAGACGGTCACACTGTCACCGATGTTTGCTGTTTGTCGCACCTGGGAAAAGCCAGCCAAATGCTTGAAATTTGTTTGCACGCTTTTAATCGTGAGCCAAAGTCATGTCAATATCAGAGCAACACATTATCGGACTACGCGATCTGCTAGTTAACGATAAAAATATACCAGTGCTGCTGCAACTGACCAAAAGTGTGACAAAAAATGTTTGCAGCGTCGAGGAGCCAGAAGGTAAAACACACTTAACTCCAAGAAAACAAGACAAAAACTCAAGGTTATTTTTGGTATTACTTCCCAGAGGCGCTTAGCTTTCTCACTTTGCATATTGAGGATATACACAAGCTGCTGCACAAGCGTCATATCACCAAGGACATGTTATTTAGATATTTGCACACACGCCTGCCGGGCACCTCAACAGATTTCACCAAAGCTGATCTTGTAATGAGAGTGATTCAATATTGGGAAAAGCATGGAGAAACCCAAACCCAAACCCAAAGTCTTGCAACTGTTGGTACTCACAACGCAGAGGAACAGCAGTTTCCCATACACTTAATTGCGCGTAAATTTGGCGATTGGTTTTTTAAGAAGTACAACAATAATGGTTTATGCCAAGAGGATCTGTGGAGCGACGCACAGTTGCAGCTGAATGTGATTGCCGATGATGGGACAAGTGAAGTAGAGTGCGTCGGCGTTGCCGAGGTGCTGGGTGCCCTAGAGAAAGCGAAGGAAACATTTGGCTTCTATTTCAATCCGAATCTGTCGCATTCTGGAGTCCAGGGCCGGATGGATTCATATGGTCAGGTTGTGGTGCTCTGCTGCGGCACATTGCATTCGGAGGACATATCCGTTGGCGTCTTTGAGTGCTTGTTTGGCCTGTTGCGCGATCCGCATGCATGCAACCATTGGAAGCCGAGAAAGTTTAAGTGCCTGCTGCGGAGTGCAACGAGTCCACCGACTGAGCACATCCTAACCAAATGCGATACACTGCAGGAGGCCCTGGCGCTGCCAGCACCCAGTGATACACTGGACCAGCTGTGACTAACTTTAAGAGCTCTCGTTAATGTGTGGATATTTATTTAATTAGAATATTTAAATATATATGTAGTATATACAACTACTCTGTTTAAACTGCCGTTATATCTGAAAATTTCGACTTTACTTTGATTTGTTTTAAGAAATAAAAATACGGAAAAATAAGTAGAATATCTAAACTATTTGTTTCAATAAAGTTGGTGTGTACCAAAAATTCAATTCCTATAAAGAATTTATCTTTTGCGTTTTGGCAATTTAAACAGGCAGTTTATCTAAAAGGGAAATCTTCGACCTATAGTGATTAAACATTACCTGATTCTGGATTTCAGTTTGGATGGACGCGCTCCAGTTTCAATCTACGGATAAAATATACGAGAGAGAGAGAATATGTTTCTCAGCAAAAAACGCGATTTTTGAAGGTCAGACAACTTACGCCCCGACGTGTGGCATTGTGTCAGTTTCAAGATGCGCACTCGACTATCCCCAACATTTCCACCAGTTGCTGCAAGGTTCAGAAAAGACAACAAAAATTAAAGCTTTTTGTTTTGGATTGACAATAAACCGCATCGGTTTTTGGTTTAAATGGGGGAAAAATAAATAGAAATAGTTGCCCATAATTTTTTTTTTTTTTGAGTTTTTTGTTATGGTATAAACTGATTTTTGTACGGCCCAAAAATAAATTATTACCAGTTGTGCTGAAGGAGGCATCCACTTTAGAGGTAAATTTCTATCAGCAGTGGGGCCCACTGAAATGGTATCAAATATTAATAACAATGTCGGTACAGACTGCAACTAGGCGTAGTAGTTATATATATATATACTATATATATTGCGAGTGTGTGTGTGTGTATATGTGTCAGTAATTGGTAAAGTGGGAGTTTTGTTCTGTTATAAATACAAGCATACATGCATATATATATATATAAATATATATATATTATGTAATATGTATTATGTATCATGTATTATATGTTACTTAAAGGCTATATAATAAAATGATGTCGTAGGCACGCTCTCAACAGTCATAACAATCTTAATCGCCGAAAAAACCACTGAACTTATGTACATTTATCTTATGCTCGTAATAATTGTATATATAATATAGTATATAGTTGTAACGTATTATATAATGTATAGATTTGTGTGGCTGGGGTGAGTGTGGTCTTTGAGGTTCAGTGAGAGTTGTGTTTTACTCTTTTGTTGATAACGATAAATTTGGGATAACTAACATCGGCTAACGAAATTGGCTTAGTGTCTAGAAAATATTGAATTACGTTTATTTTCTCTGTCGTTGTCTCTTCGCAATGTCTTTCGCTCAGTGTACTACATTTTCTCCTGTATGAATGGATGCGTTAGTGCCTGATTGAGAGATATACGCTTGCCCGGGTCCAGTGCGAACATGTTCTCCAACAGATCCTTCAGCTGTGTCACCTTTCGCAACTGATCATCGGGCAAATTCTGGTCAGCGATGAGCTCCTGTTGCAAATTGCGACACGGCTTCACCACCGGCATCACAACGATCTTCTCCTGCAAATGCCACAAATAGTTCAGCAAGGTTTTAGGGGGATAATCAAAAATAAATAAATAAATAAATATATATATATATATATATATATATATATTTATGTTAGTTAGATTTACTTACCCTCTCCGTTAACTTGTCAATCTCATGATAAAGAAAACTGCAGCTCTGATCAAAGTGCTGATCTTTGAATTGACCTTTGCGCACAATACGATTGGGTATCTTTCCCTTGACATCCATAAAGAATTTCAGCATCTGATTGTTGCTCTTGCCACTGAACAGAATCTTGCCAGTGTATAGCTCGTAAATGGTGCAGCCAGCAGACCAAGTATCAATGCCATAGTCATAGGGGATGCCCATTATAATCTCCGGTGCACGATAGAAGCGTGACACTAAATACGGCGTTATTTCATTCTCACTGATGCCCGAAGCAGAGCCAAAATCGCACAATTTCAATATCAAATTATTCTCATTGACCAGAATATTGTCGGGTTTGATGTCCGCGTGCAAAATGCCCGTCTTCTTGAGCAGTTTGAGGGCGAGAAACAACTGCTGCGTATAGCTGCGCACCGCCTTAATGTGCAGACCTACATTTTTGCCATATTTCTTGAGCACCTCGCGCAGATTCATTGCCAGCGGCTCAAAGACCATGCACAAATGCTAAAAGTGAATAACAAGCAGTTAATGATTAAATAGCCTAAGGTGAATAGTCTAGAAAAACGCACCTGCTTGTGGAAAAAGTGTCGATACAAACGCAGGCAATGGAAACGATCATCGGGATCGGCATCGTTGAGCTTCTTGAGGATTTCCAATTCGCGCAGACCAGTTTTGTGCCTTTGTGGAAGGGTTTTCAGTTAGTTAAGGAATGCTACTTTTTTTCGATGTTGCCAACTTACATGATCTCATTGTTGCGAATAATTTTGATGGCAACGTTGGCAGAGCCACGCGCCTGATCGCGACCACGGACCACATTACTGAAAACACCCTGGCCGGTGTAGCTGCTGACAAGGTAGCGATTGTCGAGCACCTCGCCAATGCGCACGCGGTAATATCCCTCGGCATCATCCCAGTTGTCGGTCAGCGCCGGATTCTCATTCTGATGCTTGCTATGCACAATTGTGCTGGGTGACTAAAAAAATGGATATATAATTAATTGGGTTTGTTTTTGGGATTGATTTTGTGACGCGAAAACAGTTACAAGCCTACGACTCACATCGAAATTGGAATCGACATCCTGATCGGCGAACATATCCCACTCGTTGCGCTTCTCCTTTGTGGCGTTAATCTTGGATGCAGAGTTGGCATCGACTGCTTCGCTCTTATCATGTTCATCCTTATGTTCATGCTCCTCCTGCTGCACCTGCTCCTTGACTTCTCCGTTCGGATTGGGTGAGATGGAGCGCCCGCGTTCCTGCCTAGATGAGCCGGGTGAAGTGCTCGCGGACTCGTAAGAGTTGGATTTGCGTGGTGTTGGGCTGGTCGTGCCCGACTCAGTGGTGCCCAATTTCTGCCAGGATTAAATTGAAATTTTAGCAAACGAATTGTTGACAAAAATCGATGAGTTTACCTTCACAAGCTCCTCGCGCCGCTTGCGACGTTGCTCAATGATGCGCTCCTCATCGTCGTCGTCTTCGTTGATGTCAATATTCAGGAGATTAACCTCCTCGTCGCTGCTCTCCTTGTCATGCATTTTCTGACCCTCGCTCAGGGAGCCCTTGTAGCGATCACGTTCCGCCACGCCGTTGCCAGAACCACGTGCACCGCGTGCGCCACCACCACGATCATGATTGAGCTGCTGGCGTTCGCGTTCGCGTCGCCTGTCGGACTCAAACTTGCTCCGACTGTGCGAACGCGAACGCTGATTCCAGCGCGAATCACGATCATAATCACGATCTCGGTCACGCTCCCGATCTCGCTCTCGCATCCGACCAACGCCGCCACGCTCCGACTGCTGCTGCTGTCGGGGACGTTCGCGACTATGATCGCGTCGTTCTCGCTGCTTGTCCCGGTTGATCTCCTGTCGCAGATCTTCCATATTCCGATTGCTCTCCTGATAGCGGCGATGCTGGGGCTGCTGCTGGTGCTGCTGCTCTTGGCGTCGACGTGGCGTGCGACTGCGTTGATCACGTGGTACACGTTCACGCGAGCGTCGATCACGTGAGTCTCGAGTATGTTGACGTCCACCTCCTGCTGCTCCAGCACCTGCTGAGGTTCTTGGCTGAGGACTTGCATGTCGTCGTCGCTTCTCCGGTGTGGGTGATGGTGTGCGTTGGCTACCGCTAGAATCATCCAATAATATAACATCGGTATCGTTTGAGTTATGGATGTTAGTTGGTTTTGTATTATTAACATGTTTACTAGTTGCAGTTGCCGCCGTTGATGGGCCTGCAGACTGCGAGGAGGAGTTTGGCCTACGCTTCGCCAGCGTCTCGACAGCTGCGGACTTTGCTGCTAGTTGCTGTTGCGGCTGCTGCTGCTGTTGCGAGTTGCGTTGATCGAGATCATCGTCCTTGTCGTTGTCATCGCGCTGACGCTTAGGCACCACCAGCTGCACGGAATTGGAACGACTCTCATCGCCTTCGGTGTCGGACATGTAGGCGCCCAGTCGCGCCTGCAGCAGCGCCTTCTGCTTCATAAGCTCCTCTAAGTTAAGCTCATCTTCCAGCTTTGGCGGCAAAACTGGACTATCAATATCAGTGGGGCTGCTTATAAAAAGAAATATAGAAAATATATATTAAAATGTGCCAATATACATAATAAAATGTTATTTTTGCGACATTTGCAACACTTACACTTCGCTTTCACTGCCTGAGGAGGCCACCTCCCACACTGGCAGCACTTTATTCTGTATGGTTTTTGTGATCTCCTCGACGAGACTGCATGGATCAGTCGGAATATTTGACTTAATTATGCGAAAATCGGGTCCATTCGGCGCCAGAACTGCACTGCGTTCACGGCTCGCCTGCATAATCTCTGTGAATTTACTGCTGAGGCTAGCGCTTCCTCCAGTGTTGGATGAGGCGTTCCGAATCTGTTGCTTATCGGATGCATTTGAGGATTCGCTGGGGCGATGCGAGCTCTTCTTGGACTTTTTGTGCTTCTTGTGCACTTTGTCATTTTTGCTAGATGACGTTGCCTTTTTGTGTTTTTTGTGCTTTTTCGATTTTTTGTGCTTAGCGCGACGCTCTTCTTCTTCCTCGCTGTTGTCGCTGGAGTCGTAACTGCTCCGTAAAAAAAATAATGTACATACACACAAGGACGCATACACACGGACGCACACACAAAATTGCATATAACCTCACAATGCTTTGCTTTTTCTAATTTTCCTTACCTTTTATCGTCTCGCGTCATTGTGTTCAACTCTTAGTGCATAAAGTCATGCACTGCTGCTTGTTTTACTTGTTATAATAATGTTTTAATTAATCTTTGGTGAAATTTAACATTTGCAAAATGGAATTGTTTCAAACGTTTTGCCTAAGTTCGTTTGAACTATTACTCAAATGAACCAAGTGACTTACTACCGTTCATTTGAGTATAACGAGTGTATAGGCTCATGTTATGTTATGTTAACATAAGAGTGCAACGTTGGCTCTCGTTGATATCGATAAGGTAATTACATATTGATCGATACAAATTAAGCGATTAATATTCATTATTAACAACAGCCGGCAAAGGAATGCTAGCAAAATTCCAGCATCTGTTTCTGCCACGATCATTTATTCCAGCACCACTTAATTACATACTACGTGCATCGCGGCCGCATAGCACCGCCATCGCCATGGACAAAGTGTATCTGCGTAATGCCCAGGACACGGATGAGGTGCTCATAACCTTCCATTATGCCAACAAGGCTCTAAAAGTGGATCGTGACTTTAATTTCTGCCGGAAAATTGATGAGCGTGTGGATGAAGCACTCATACGCATCCGCAGCAATGTCGAAAAGGAATTGGCCAAACGCAACAAGAAGAAGAACAAGAAGGGGGCAGCATCAGAGACAGTTGAAATTACAGTGCCTGAAACGCCCAGAGAAGTTATTGTGCAACTTCAACGAGAAGGCTGCGAAGATCGCATATTGGGCATCACTTTTGCCCAGTTGCTATCGCAGCTTGGAGATGGACTCAAACTGCGTGTTCTGGACTCAGAATTCGATGTAGTGCTCAATCACCCGTGGACGGGAGCTCTACAGTTGCCCAGTTGTATATTAGCTGGTTGTATAGTTTATCCTCTGAAACTAGAACTGCAGTTTGCCAGTCGGGAATACTGTTTGGGTCAATGGTACAGGACACCAAAACCACCAAAAGACGGTATGTTCAGTGAGAAAACCAAGTGGGAGCCTTGCGGAAAGGGATTGATTTATCAGGTTACGGCCGAAGATATTGATTATCATCTAAAGTTGGAAGTGACGCCGGGCAATGAGAAAGGATTAATGGGACCACCAACCGAATGTGTCAGCAAATCTTCCGTACAACAAGCACCAACCACTTTTCCCTTCGAGCAACGCCAGCAATACACAAAGGAGCCAGTTAGCAATCCACTTGGACTACGAGTGGTTAGCTATAATCTGCTGGCGGATCTCTATGCCGATGGAGAATATGCAAGAAATACATTGTTTCCCTATTGTCCTGCGAATGCCCTAAAGATGGACTATCGCAAGCAGTTGTTCATCAAGGAGCTGGTCGGTTATAAAGCGGATCTAATGTGTCTGCAGGAGGTGGATCTGAAGATATTCGAGCATGATTTGAGACCAGTGTTGGAACAGGCGCCCTATGGCTACGATGGCATCATGACGCCCAAAGGCAGCTGTGCCGAAGGCATTGCCACCTTCTATCGCCCGTCCCGCTTTAAGCTGCTAAACAATTATGCTCTGCATTTGGGCGCCAACCTTAGGACTTTGCCCATCTTTGCTGGACTGTGGAACAAGATTAAGCACAACGAAAAGTTGGCGTTGCGCATTTGTGAACGCTCCACAACGCTGCAAGTGTGCTTGTTGCAGCTGAGGGATTCGGATCGGTGTCTCCTCGTGGCCAATACACATTTGTATTTCCATCCGGATGCGGATCACATACGACTGCTGCAGATTGGTTTCTCGCTCATCTTTGTAGAGCACATCTACAAGCAGGCGATGAGGGAGCACAAAATCGATCCCTCGAATATTGGTCTGGTATTCTGTGGGGATTTCAACAGTGTGCCAGAATGTGGCATTTATAAGCTGATGACGGAGCAGTTTGTGGGCAGTGATTTCGTGGATTGGCGCAGCAATGTGGAGGAGGAGGTGCGGGATGTTGAACTAAGGCAACCATTCAATATGATCTCGGCATGTGGCACACCGGATTATACCAATTATACCACGCTTTTTGCCGCCTGCTTGGATTATATATTCTATCAAAGCGATCGCTTTGATTTGGTGCAGTCTGTGCCGTTGCCCAGCGTGGAGCAGCTGAGCGAACATCAGGCAATACCTTCCATCACTATTCCCTCGGATCATGTCTCCCTCATCGCAGATCTAGCATGGAAATCTAACTAATTGCAATCTTGTATACTAGTGTAAATAAATTGTTTTTATTTTTGTGGATGGTGTCTTTAACTGGCTACGGCAACATCTCCCACGTGATCATCCTTTTCAATGCTCAACTCGAGCACAGCATCCTCGTCCACCGACATCGACATTGAGGAGATGGGCTCTTTGGAGCTCTCTGTGGATGTTGAGGTCTCCTTAAATTTATCGCGCTGGGCATCGAATTTATTGGGTCCGTCCATGTTGTTGAGCTCATCATCATCATCATCGTCGCTGACCTCCATAATGCCATTATTATCATTTAATTCGGAAGCGGCATCGCTTTCACTCGACGACGACGACGAACTCGAGCTGTTTTCCTCCTTCAGCTGCTGCTCAAGCTCATGTATGGTGTACATGAGCAGCGTAAAATCGTTGCGACGTTTTTGGAACTTGTGCTCCATCTTCTGTTGCTTTTGTGTCAGTTTGTCGATCTCCTTCTTGATGATATCGATATGCGTTTCCGTTTCCTTGCGGTCGGGCTGCTCGCCAATCAGTGAGGCAAGTAAATCGTACTCCATTTTGTTTTTACGCAGCTCCTTGGCTACGATTAGCTCCTTTTTGCTCGCCTCGATCTGTTCCTTGGCGACTTCTATGCTTTCCTCATGTTTCTCAATCAGTTGTATATAGTTCTCATGCTCCTCCTTAATCATCCTAAGCGTCTGCACATTTTTCAATGCAGCAAATTGACATTGCGCCAACTGCGCCATCAGACGATCGTACATTATTTGGCTGCAATTTTAATGCTTAACAATATTTTACAGCAATTTAATTAATTATTTTTTTTACTTGGTTTCTGGCGAATCGTTTTTGGAATTGGCCCATTTCAGGAACTGCTTTAGCAGCATATTCAGTCTGCGGTCTTCGCCGGTGCCATCGCCATCAATTAGCAGACGCTGCTTTATTATCTCCTCTATAAAAATTATATTGTTATTTAACTTAAATAAATTTAAATGAAATATTTACCGTCGTTCATTGCTGTATTTTCCTTTGTGCTCAAACTAAAAACCGGCTGTTTTCATGTTCATTGCACGCTTGCTTCTGCAGGCATATCGATAACAGTAATCGTGTATATCGGTGCTGTAGTTACAGAATTTTGTGTTAAGAAGAAGTTCATGCGGTTTTTCTAGTTAACATTTAGTTTTTGACTGATAAATAATTAAAATGACTGCTGTGCCACCGCCCGCAAATATTTCCACGCTAATGCCACTGGGTAAGCAATGAATATTGTAGTATTAATAAACAATTGAAACGACTTAATGCTGTTGGCAGAACTGGTCGATAAATGCATTGGTTCGCGAATCCACATTATAATGAAGAACGACAAGGAAATGGTGGGCACACTGCTTGGCTTCGATGACTTTGTCAACATGTTGCTGGACGATGTAACCGAATATGAAAATACGCCCGACGGACGACGCATCACCAAATTGGATCAGATTCTCCTAAACGGCAACAACATAACAATGGTACGTGTGTGAGCGAGAAGGGAAGAACTATACCCAATTTAATAATATCTTGTTTATTATTTACAGTTGGTGCCTGGTGGTGAGCTGGCCGAATAACAATATTCCATTTACTACTGTACAATCATAAACATTAATAAATCAACAACAAAAATATCAACTATTTCTAGCTGGTCACACTTCAATTTATTTATTGGGTTAGGTGGCAACACCGCGCATGTGCAGTTTAAAATTGAGCGCTCTCAATACTTTCTACGGGTTTCGAGCATGCAACAACGGCTGGCTAACAGTCAACATGTGCCATAAATACTAACGGTAATATTCTGGGTGCATGTTCGCTCGTTCTCCCATTGTCCGTTCTCCGCTCGCTTCTTTCAGTTCAGTCCGGCACCAAACTCGAACGGAAGTGGAACAAGCGAAGCGGAAACACACACGACGGCCGCCGCACCGTTTTGTGGAAAACTTTTTCAACAACAACAAAACCCATAATAATAACTGCAATTTTGTTTGGTCAACCTTATGACTAATTATTAATTAATAAGCGGCAAGTGAAGTGTGCTGGCTGAGCAATATTAAATCGTGTTGATTTTATCTTAAATATTAAATTTATATCTAGGCAAAACTTTAAGTGCAATTTTTCGTCGGTATCTGTCGGCCTTTTTTTTGCTGAGAAATCTAGACGCATAAATTCAGTTGGACAGAATTATGATTATTGCTGACTAGAAATCAATATATATGTATATATGAGCAGCAGCTGCCAGAGCATTGCGACGGCGGCGAGCAGTGCGGCAACAACAGCAGCCGCCGTCTCCATGTCCGTCTCGAATGCCACCTCCGTGGGATCCCTAATTGCGGCCGCCTGCATGCAGCAGCAGTCGCATCCGCACCAACAGCATCCTCATATGCTGCACCATCATCAGCAGCATCCACAACAATCATCGACGCATGCATTGCACTATGTGAACGGAACGGGCAGCTTGGGTCGCTTGAAGTTTCATCACAAGAGTCTCGATGCCAGCGATGAGGAGCTCGAGTATGCGCAGGTATGCCGTGGTTAACATCATTAATTGATATCTATGACACGGAGGCAGATGAGCTGCTTCGCTTGGGTTGGGTAATGGTGGGTTCCCTTGGTGGTTTGTCTGCTGCTTATTGAGTCATAATATGAATGTCCTGCAGCGTTGGCTCAATTGAAATTGCCTTGCGGCGGGTGGTGCTCAGGGTGGTTCTGTGTGTGTGAGAGTGGTGTGTGTGTGTACCGTCTCTCTATACACATGCTCTTGGTGGTGGCTTTTGGGTATGCTGGGAGCATGGCTGATTTCGAGTGGGCGGCCGTGGGCGAAGGCTACAAGCCAGAGGCCAAAGTTTGCCTCAGCTGTTTAACCTCTGGCTCGATTACATGGCCAATATGTGGAGTTCACGCTTGGCCAAACAATTGGCCAACAAACACACAACAACAAACAACCGTCAACAAACACCAAAAAAAAAAAAAAATACCGACAACCAAAGCTGCGCCTCGCCAATCAACTTTAAATAATTCAATGCCCCGGAAGTATACAAAACACACAGCGAATCACCCCGAAACCAAAAATACCGAGTACCGTCACCCGTACTCCCCTCTGCCCACTCCACTCTCCCCTACCCATTAGCCGGAAATTAATTGAATCATGGTTTTTATGACATTTCTGTGCGTATTGCATGAGAAATGGAAATTGTTGCCAAAGCCCAACTTTATTATAATAAAAGTTTTGGTTACCATAAGTACTATGTATATTTGGAATATGTTATTTGTATTGTGCAGTGCACTCAAAAAAATATTCAATTCAACTAATGAAATTATTAATAAAATAAGTAGAATTTTATATACAGCTCAATTAAGAGATTAATGCATTTTGTCAATAAAATCGTATTAAATTAATATATTTATTTATTATTATTATTTATTTAATTATTTTTAATTTGCTGAGTGTGTCGGTTTAAAATTTTTTACTGTTGATTTGCGAACATAAAGTTTGCTACAAAAAAACAGCTGTTTAAATTCCTTTGGCTTTCCGGCCCAGGAGACCAATAAAATTTATTATTTATAAATGTGCTGGGTGAATTGATAAATATTAAATGTGGTCTGTTGTATTTGTAAAACTAACTTTTCACTTTTGATGAACAAAAGGTGCTTAAGACTGTTGGACTGACTATTCATTAAAGTGAATATTCATTTGCTACAATATAGTTTTTATGAAAGGACGGAAGGAAGGAAAAGCGGGAAACCCGTAAGCCATTTGAGGCATTTTGCACAAATGTCCTGCTGCTTTCTCTTCCCCCAGAGCAATATAGGTTTAATGAAAGGCTGTCTATTTAACTGTGTCTGTGTGTGCTTATGGGTGTGTGTGTGTGTGGGTGTGTTATGTTTGCCTCCCATTGTTCCGTTTGCTTCCCATTGCCTCAGTCTGCTTAGTGAAAGTGTTGCCTCATAGCGTATTCATGGAAAACTTTTTGATAAAAGTTGAAAAAATCGTGCAAATGGGCGAATGGGAAGAATCGCGTTATCTTCTTCTTCTTTTTGCTGCCCTTTCTTGGCCAGGTCAACAGTTGGGCAAACATCATTTTTTAAATGACAGACTGTTATTCGCCTGCGGTTATTTGGTGTGCCACATTTGTGGTTAGATAAAAACTGCTTACACTTTTATTTCGTTCCGCAGATGTCGCGTTCTACCCACATCCTGGGACGCTATAAGTCGGAGCGTCTGCTGGCCTCCAATCCGGATGAGGATCGACGGCGTCGCACCATTATTGTGGAGAAGAAGAATGACTCGTATGGATTCACGCTGCAGAGCTATGGCATTCACTACAAGTGCGACGAGGAGCTGGAGATGATCACTTACGTGGACTATGTGGAATATGGTGGACCAGCGTTTCGAGCGGGTATGCGCGAAGGCGACGTTATACTCTCCATCAATGGCAACGACATGGAGAAGGCGGATCACAAGACCATCGTTGAGCTCATCAAGAAATGCGATATGCGCATGCGAATGGTCGTCCTGTTTGAGGATTGTGTGCGAAAGGTGAGCACGACTATTCATATACCCTGTACTGATTAAATATGAGTGAAAAGGGTGTCGATCGATTTAGAGACTGCAGTTGCCTGATCTACACTCATAAAATGAATCGCCTTAATTTTGCTTGCGCCAATTCGAACTTGGCTTTTTTTCTGAGTGTAGCCAGAAGAAGAGTAAATTTTATTTGAGCCTTGTTATTTCATTTTTACATCACAGTAAAGATTTCCACATCTTATGCTCCCCCTAGGTGGATCTGCACATGCGCTACATTCAGTTGCAGAGTCTGCTGCAGCAGAAGATGAACGAGTTGGAGCGAGTGCATCTGCGGGAACGGGAGCTGCTCGAGGGCAAATGGAAGACGCACAGTTTGCCGGCACGCAAGAGGACGAATGCAAACACCACCTCACCAAGCGATGGCGACGGCATCTCACCCACCACCGAGTCCAATCTCAATGAGATGACAACGTCGACAATGTCGACGGGCTTCTATCGTCCCGTTGCCCTCTCCACGGAGGACGTGGCCAATCTGGCGCTCAGGCAACAACCGGTTATAATACCACCGCCAGCACAATTTATGCTCACCTATCACTATCTGGATCCCACATATCGCTATGTGCTCAGCCCCAACAACTACATAGATGGTGGTGGTGGTGTTGGTGGTGGTCTGCAGCGGAGCAGCAGTGGAGATCACCAAAGATATCTACTGCATCGCACCGAATCCGTGGACACGAATAGTGTCAGTGTTAGTCAGGCAAGCGCCAGCACCACTCAGCCCTATCACAGTGCCAGCGCTGGTACTGGCGCTGGTGGAGTCAGTGCAGTTGGTACTGGTGGTGCCACAGCCAAACCAGCTGCGCCAGCACCACCGCCACGCACCTGTGAGAAGCACAAGCCACCAGCACCAGCACCATCACAGCCGGCAGCCAGCAGCAAGCTGGAGAAGTCGAAACATTGTCATGTGAGTCACTCGTGTAATCCCTGCCTGGGTCACTTTCGATGGAAGTCCGCCGAGAAGTCATCAACAACCACTCAGAACAGCAACGGGGGTGGGGACAATGTCAGCCTGGATGCCTACGATTTGGCCAGTCCCTGCTGCGATACGCAGTGTGTGCCAAGCAGGAGACGCCATCGCCAGCACAAGGAGCATGTGCACAAGCACAAGCATCGCGACCGGGAAAGGGAACGTTCCGAGACCAAGGAGAAGCATGCTCCGACAACGACAACATCCAATGCACGTACAAAATCCCAGTCGCTTTCTTCGCCAGCTGCGGCTGCTGGTGCTGAGCGGCCGGTGAATCCACATCATCATCATCACCATCATCATCATCATCGGCATGGGCAGCAACAGGAGCAGCAGCAGCCGCAACACCATCATCAGCACCATTACCAACAGCAGCCGCCATCTCAATCCCAATCCCAGGCGGGCAGCATGCGTTCCCGTTACTTTGACCTGGCATCCGGCTTGGCCAGCCACTGCAGCCTCCATTCATGCACTTCCAGTGAATTTGCACCTGCGGATTCCGCTTCGTATACCACCTCCATCAGTACGGATACGCTGTTCTGGGAACCCAAGAGCGAGGCGGCGCAAGCGACGTCTCGACAACATTCCACCAAGTCAAGGCAATCCTACGAGCAGCAAACCACATCCCAACCACATGCCCAGGGACATCATCATCATCATCCGCAGCAGCACTATCATGTGACGGCGACACAGGTGCAGCCGTCCCAGGTTTATCCCAATACCATGGCCTACGTGCAGAAGCCCAAGTCCTGGGATAATCTGGCTGCACAAGGCTTTGGCTACGGCTGCCTGGATACGGTGGCCATGAAGCCGCCGGTTAAACTTCAGATTGCTCAGCAACGGCATTCGATGCCGCGTCGTAATCCATACGGACGCTTCTCCACCTATGGCGATGTGGAGAACTATGCACCGCCACCCACCGAATTTGTGGGTGAGCTGACAACCACAACGACAACGACCATCACAGCCAAATCCACGGAGGAGCTGCTCGCCGCCTGCGATTGCTTGACGCCCCAGCAGCAGCAGGCGCTGAAGGCAGCCCAATACCAGCTGAGCCAAACACAGAAGCTGTCGCATCAGAACTCCTGCCAAATGGGCTACTATTCCCATCTGCCCAGGCCCACAGCAGATGTGGGCGTCTCCACGGTACAACACCTACCGCAACAGCCGCAACAACAATCGCACCAGGCAAATAATGGATGCGATGTTGCCACCGTATCGGAGGCAACACGCTTGTAAGGATCTCTGGATCCAGCAAAGAGAATGAATGCACTCAAAGGATTCAGCTGCTCAATTTACAGATTGATATTGCAACAAACTAAAGATTTTAATTGCAGTCGAAGAATTTCATTATTTCTATAAAATTTGGAAAAGCATCTTTAAGTGTCCTCAAGAAGTTCGAAAAGAATTTTTGATTTGACTACTGTGCAAATCTAAGATGATTCATTTGTTATTCATGAGTGCATTCATTAGGAGGACGAACATCGAAACACTTAGCAAACTAGTTTTGGTTGCAGCTGTAACTAAGCCAAATTTTTAAATTTTAACTAGCACTTGAAAACAGATAGGAACAGTTTAAACGAAACAGGTAATCCAATTTCAAATAAAACACACATATATATATATATATATATAGATAGATGTATGAAAACGCATTGCAGTTTCTGAATTTCTGGATTTATTTAAAGACTGAAAACTACGCGTATATTTTAAAAAGAAAGTGAGAGAAGATTCTCAAGTGCTTAAGTAGAGAGTTAAAAGTTAGACATATGATAAATACATATAATATATACTTAAATATACTCATGTAGCTATTGTTTTTAACATATTGTAGATATACATATATATATATATATATATATATATATTCTTAATAATTATTATTATGGGTCTGTAATGCTGATATCAAACAATGTAGTTTATTCATTGTGATAGGCAGACACTGAAAATACACAATTCCAGTTTACTACATATATTATTTATTATATATATGTATGTATAGATAAACTGATCAAATGGCGCTTTCGATGTAATGCAACAATGTAAATGTTATTGTACTTTATATAATGCAATAAAATTCAATGTGTGTTCATGTAGTATAACTCATAGAAAATATGTTTTCCCATTCTTTAAATTTGTTAAGCCGTTTTAATTTATTTGCAGGTTATTCATAATATGTGGTGATATATTTAATTAGATTAAAATCGCAGATGTATATCTTTATATAGACTGGACTGTTGATGCTATTATTATATACTTGTTATGCAACATTTACTCACATTTAACCATTTTGTCAGTAGTCTAAAGAATAAGCAATGATTTTTAGCCGAGGTCAGCCATGTACGATTCAGAACAAGTTTATTCAGCTTACTTTAAAGTTCAAGAAACTTGTTTCGATTCTAGACCAAAAAATAAATCGCTTTTGAATTATTTTCAAAGGGCAACGGCAACTCTACACTGGGTCAGCTGTTTTTCTTCGAAGTCGAACAACCCCCGAATGGGCTGTCATTTAATACGCGATGCGCCCTCTAGCGGCTTGAGCTCTGCACTATCAAGTGTCAGTTTTGGGCACAAAAAATCAATACCAACCCCCAACCCCAGCCCCCTTCTCGTTAAAAATGTAAATGCGAAAAAATTCAATACTGTGCAGCAGCCATACACGACGCTCGCAACGCGTTTCCACAAAATATATTCATTCATTGTGAGTTCCACACTCGAAAATAAATCGAAAATTTGCTTGAATCTTGCCAACACACTTGCAGGCGAAAAGTTTTGAGAACCGCAAGCAATAAGCAACAAAAAGAAGGAAATAAAGAAAAGAAAATAAAGTGAAGCAAAAGGGGCGAAAAGTGCGTGAAACGCAAATCGTATTTCGCGAAAAAGGCGACCGGCAAAAGAGATACAAAGAAAGCAGCAGCAGCACACACACTCTCAAACTCACACACATAGAGGAACCAAGTGAAAGTGACATGGCAAACGTGTAGTCTAAGCACAACAACAACAACAACAACAACAAGAGGAACTGCAATAATAGTTTTAAAAAAACATAATAATATGCTAGGTGTGGCGGCTGTGGAGCGCTGCTGCTGCTGCCGCTGCTGCTGCTAGCGCAGGCAAAAACTGAGGATAACGGTCGGCAGCATCGACATCATCACCGGCGGAGCATCGACAACAACAACAGCAACGACGGCGCAGCAGGCAAAACGTGAACAAGTAGAAGAAGAAGAGGACGCAGAGGCTGAAACAGAGGAACGAGCACACAAGGAAAGCGACAAGCAGCAGCAGCAGCGGCAGCTTTTCAAATATCGCCAGCGGCCGTCGCGGTGACAAACGGAAAACGGCAACGGCGACGGCGACGTCGACGGCAACCGTTGCTGCAACGGCTGCACTGGCGGCTGCTGTTAGTTATAGTGGTAGCGTTATTGTTGTTGTTTGTGCTGGAGGCAGCGGCAGCGATAAAAACAGCGGCAGCGGCAGAGGCAGCGGCTGTGCCAGTTACAACAATGATAAGGTAAGCAGCTACGATTTGTATTTATTTATTTATTTCTCATTTGCAATTGCAATTTTTTTGCTTTTACACAAAGCTTTTTAAATTTCAAATAGATTAGAATTTATTGTATTGAAAAAGTGCATTTGCAAATGGCGCTCAACGTCAATTAAAAATCAAAATGCCCTATGGCAACACTGTTCAGAATTTCACAATCTCCACTATAAAAGAAAAACATTTTGGGGTTTATTTTGCATATGCAGCAGGCATTAAAAATGGTCGAGTGTGTATAAGACACTTGTGGGAAAATACTTCCATAAGGTATATTTAGTTAAAAAAAAACTTTTATAGTTGTTTGAGTTTTTTTTCACTACAATTTCGTTGATGATATACATTTTTGGAACAGAATCAACTTTCGCTCATTTTGCTTGCAGGCAATGTAATTTAATCAATTCGATAAATACGAATTTGCCAATGCCCAAAAGTTTTTTTTCAAACTGTGCCTGCTGTCTGAGCCAGGGGAAGAGTGAGGGAAAGAATGTTTATCTGGCCAAAAAGTGAAATCCTGTGAAAAACTAAATTTTTAAAATAATGAAGCCTAAATGTAAAGCAGAAAATATATAAAAAAAATAATTTATAAAAAATCAATTAAAAATTAAGATATTTTAATATACGTTTGTTATATACTTATGTTTCCCTTTAGTTTTTTTTTGTTTGTTGCAATTAGAGTAGTATTTAATTTGTAGTCATTGCTGCCGTTGCAATTGTTAGATTTTGATTTTTTTTTATGTTGAGGCCTCTGACAGCATCATTATCAGTGTCAAAATGCCATTAAATGTGTAGCAAACACATACACACATACACACACACAGGCACACAATGCCTTTGAGGGCTTACACACTCACACACAACAAATACAAAAAATAGGAGGAAAAACTGAAAATAAGTATTAACAAACAAACAAAAAAAAAAAGAAAAAAAATAGTAGGAAATGTGCAGCTTTGTCAAGTAGCAAAGAGCATCATGGAGTAGTAGCAGCGAGTAATATTTGCTAGAGTGCCAGGGGCATTGAAAACTCACACACACACATGTACGCATACATAAACACATTTGTGTGCGTGTGAGTATGTATGTGTGCCGCTTGGCAGTCAGTCAAAAAGCGTCTGGCGATGAGCGCCAAAGTGCGTTGCATACTTTTTAGCGCGCTTTGTTTGACTGGATTGGGATTTTCCAGCAGTTGGCGTCGTCCTCGCCATCATCATCATCGTGTAACAACAACAACAATGAGAAGCAGGAGCAGCAACAGCAAGAACAACAACAACTAGTAGCTAAACAAACAAGCAAGCAAGAGAGAGAGAGAGAGGAAGAGAGAGAGTCACAACTCTTCTTCTCTCTTCTTTTTTTTGCCACGTTGACAAACATATGCAGTCAGTCAGCCAGCCAGGCGACAAAAATGTCCTCATCCTGTTTAAGGGAAACTTATTCATTTCATATATACATTTTGAAATGAGTTTGACAATCTAATTTTATATTTTAAGAACTATAAAATTATATATGTGCTAAAAATTAGGTATATACATTTCCGTATTTGTATTGTAGAATTTGTATTTATTTTTATTTTTATTTGTATTTAATATCGATGATGAAATAGCTAATATTCTCTTTTTGAAATTGAAGCAAAGCGAACTAGTTGTGATTTGTTGTATGTTCTTGCAGTGTCTGCACACTTACTGTGTGTGTGTGTGTGTTAATAAGCATTGACACAGTGGCAACGACTTTTGCTCAGTATTTGTGTTTTTTCATTTCCGGTTTCCACATGTTGACAAGCTGCTGTTGCTGCTGATGTTGCTTAAGTTCTGCTCTTACTGCTGCTGCTGCTGCTGCTCTTGATAATAATGATAAAGTCAATCATGATGATGATGAAGTCAGCAGCAAGTTATGGCTAGCATTAGTAAAGAGAGAGGGAGAGTGAGATGGGAGGAGGTCGTAAGTGAGTCAGCCTGTTTAGTTTATCAGCTTTGTTTAGCTTTGTTCTTCCCCTGCCCCACACACACACACACACACACACATTATCCTGTCGTTGCGAATGCGTAATTTTCACATTATGTAATTTGCACTTGTTAAATGAACTCTTAATTTGATTAAGCCGCCGTAAACATGGAGTGGCGACGACAACGCTTCCATCGCAATATTTCTTCGACTCTCTGACGCATAGCTCCTTTCACCAGTCTTCTAAAAACCATATTTACTGCGCCTCCTCTCTTCCTCCGCGCCCCTCCTATCTATTAGCTTTTAGATGTGACTGCTGCTGCTTCTGGCTGGCTGCTGGCTGCTGATGAGCTCATATTGAAAGTTTTTTGTGCCAGCGACCTAGTTTGGCGCAACCCAAATCAATGTGGTCGCTGTGGCGCCATTTGCACTACCGACCCCACTCCATCTTCCCCTGACCCTTTGTGTACTCTCCTCTCCTCTTCTCTGCTCTGCTCATCTCTGTTTTTCTTTGTTGCTGTGTCGATTGCCTGCGTTCCGCCATTAAATGATGATTTTTTCTACATTTTCTTTTTTTTTGAATTTTTGAATACCCTGCATTCAACTAATCTAGAAGGGTTGCTTAGCAGTGTTATACATTTCTATCAGCACTTGAATAGATTTAGCTCTTTTAGCAAACGAAAACTAAATATAATAGTTATAGTAAATGTGTTGATCGCAACATTGATAAAAATCGATATCGATTACACACAGAGTTGCATTTTATGTTACATAATTGATTAATGTATAAGTTACATTTCTATTTCTCTCTTAATTTTATACTGGTTATCTGCTAAACTATTACTATTTTTTGGGTATGATTAGGTTTTTTCTGGGTTTTTTCCAAGGAATGCAACAAATGTAGGACACTTTTGCAATTAAATTTATAAATAAATAACTGCTAAATACATAGCTTATTCACCAAGCTATTTGTTGGCTTACAGGGTATGTGTTAGTCTGGCCAACTCTCTTTTGAAACTCTTACTGGTTTCCAATTTGACTTAGTCACCTGTTCGGGCGTTATTAATTGAGCTTTTGATGCAGAGGATGCCGTCAAAGGAGCATCGATCGTTTCCTCTTCTCTCTCCCTTTATAGTTCTTCTGTTGCTCCCTCTGTCCTGCTTTCCTTAAACGTACAAACGTAATTGTTTTCGCCAAATTGAAATTTTGATTAAATACGAATTCGTATTCAGCTTCTTGGTTGTATGTGGAAAAGGGTTTTTTATTCATAGTCATAAATTATTCTCGAATAATGCTTCATACAATTTTAAATTTTATTGATGCAGTATTTGAACCACAATGGCTATTTAGCATATGCCGCATTTTTATTATGATTATGATTGTCATAATGAATAAGTAAGCGATAGAATTATAGATTAATAGGTGGAACAAAATTAAAAACACTTTACTGATTTAATAACATGTTTTAATACATAAAAATGTCACATCAGCGATTTAAGCTTTCTTATAATTTGAAATAAAAATATGTAAAATAACTAATAACTAAATGTATATATTTATCAATGCAGCAAATCCGATTCGCAGACATAACATTTTGGGGCGGCAGAGAACGGCATGGTGAAAATGGAGTCCACTGAGGAACAGGATAGAAAGCTTGTTTTGGAATTTTGCCATCTGCTCGAAAAATCCAAACAGCTGTTCAATGGACTTAGGTAAAACGATTGTACATGTTGCATATCCCTAAACTATGCTGATATTATTCCTATTCCTCTATATGCAACAGAGATCTGCCGCAGTATGGACATCGTCAGTGGCAAGCCTATTTTGGACGCACTTTCGATGTGTACACAAAGCTGTGGAAGTTTCAGCAGCAACATCGCTTGGTCCTCGACTCCAAATATGGACTGAAGCGCTGGCAAATTGGCGAAATAGCCAGCAAAATCGGACAGCTTTATTATCACTATTAGTAAGTACGGAACAGTTGGAAGATGATATATATATATATATATATATATATATATATATGCTTGATAAGTATTAACAGCAGAGTCGAAATAGCCTCAGGACTAATAGATTTGGATACTTTTAAATGAAAGTAGATCAAGTTGATTTCATTTTATTGATAACTGCAAACATTTCTTCAATATTGATACAAATCGATTAATAATAGTAATAAAGAATAATTTGAGAATAATTCTTTATATAATACGCAAGTCAAGTTAATTAATTATTATCTATATTTCGCGAACTTAGACATAAATCGATTAACGATTAACAATACATAATACATATTGATTGATCAACTATAAAAATAACATCAAGATAGTTTGAGAAACATCGTTAAATGTCTAAGATTTATGATATATAATGACTTGCATTGACTCCGATTACTTGTTACTCCTAGTAATACTCATTTACTAAATTATTTTTTATTTTTAATTGCAGTTTAAGAACCAGCGAAACAAACTACCTGAATGAGGCGTATCAGTTTTATGCGGCAATACGGGGAAGGGCGTATTATTCGCGTGCTGCCAAGGAGGATCGACCCGATTTGATGGTGAAGAAGTTGCGGTATTATGCACGCTTCATTGTCGTCTGCCTGCTGCTGAAGAAGATGAAGCTGGTGCGGGAGCTGGTCACGGAGCTGGAGAAGCAAATACAGGAGTACACAAACACGTAAAATTTGAAACGAATGGCAGTCGCTGATTACAGCTTTAAAATTTCTGTACCTATTCACAGTTACGAGCCGGAGGATCATATGGAATGGTCACTGGTGCTGGAGGAGATCAAGGGCTTCATCAAGGCGGAGGCAGCG
The DNA here is from genome assembly GCA_037043605.1 of Drosophila multiciliata. Classification (NCBI taxonomy): domain Eukaryota; kingdom Metazoa; phylum Arthropoda; class Insecta; order Diptera; family Drosophilidae; genus Drosophila; species Drosophila multiciliata. The sequence continues at coordinate 636,412 of JBAMBF010000119.1, read as the reverse complement.
GTGGCAGTTCTCCATGCCGATTCCAATCCCATCATATTATCACATAGGTGAGTCGTTTGCACAATCGATTCTACGATTCCGGATACACTTTGCCCGTGCTTTCGTCGGCGGAGTAGTGGAGTATGGACTGCTTGTGGGGTAGTTCTTGTGGGTTGGCTCTTTATTTCTGTTATTCTCTTTTGTTGTTGTAGTTGTTTTTTGTTTTTGTTATTGTTTTTGTTGTGCTCAGGTATACGAGTTTTGCTTCTGTTTGCTCTTGCTATCCAATTATTTTGAATCATTTTATGTGCTTATCACAGAAGACTTGAAAACACCAAAGAAACACTCACCGTTGCCATTTCATGTCATGCACTTTTCCATTCATTTTCCCCCAATATGCATACACACCCACAACCACAAAAACACACAACACACACACTAACACCAACCGAGAATATAATCCTGAAGATATATTCACAAAATATTGCATTTATTTCAGAATAAAACAAATTGTCAGCAAATAGAAACACAAATTTCGATTTTTTTTTAACGATTTCACTTAATCACTATTGAATATACGTTCTACAGATTTTGAACTCATTTTAAACAGTCTTTGAATTTATATATATAAAGAAATTATTAGCACTTAAAATTGAGTAATGGAGAGTTAAATTTTTTCCACATCTGATGTGGCATGTTTAGGATAAGAATTCAGGAATAAAGGTTATAAATTAACTCTAAACTTGTTTAGGTATTTCGTTTCATTATATTAAATAAAATAAAAAATAAATATATATAATTAGGTGCTGAATTTCAATAGGTATTTCCGACATGCTTTCCAAAATCGTTTGCATATAAGTCAGGACGTAAATAAATCTAATACTTTATAAGAAAGTGAAATCTATTTCAACTTTGTTCTTTGTTCTTTTTATAATAATCTATTATTAAAGTAGTATATGAAATTGAAATACCTAAAAATCATATTTCATTCCAATGATTATTGGTTTAGCAGTATAAATAAACATGAAACAGACATAAGAAAGTATATATTCTTGACAACATCTGAGATTTAGAGACATTCATTGGATCAAGTTTATTTAATCTGATCATTATCAATATTAAAGTGGTAGTTAAAATGATGATTAGAATTCTCAGTTATTGGTTGGCATCAAACTTTACCTTCACCGAACACACACTTTTCTTGTATCATTTCATATGTTCTATCCTTACACACAGAAAAACACAAACACACACACACACAACTATCACTCCCCACCCTTCCCCAATTCCATCCCCCCTCGAAAAAAGTCACCTCATTAGTGCGCCACATTCTCAATTCTTCTGTGAAAGCACGGGCCCCCGCAATTTGCTTGTGGACCAGCACAACTACAACGACTGATGTGGCAGTGGTTCCGGTTCTAGGTTATCGCCGCTGACGACTCCGCCGTGCGAGAGATCGCCCCATATGACGCTGAGCCTGCAGGAGATACTCATTGTGGGCTCGGCATGCGAACAGGCCAAGTTCTCCGAGCTCACAATGGACATGTTTAGGTGAGTTACCCAAACCACATATCTATATATATATATTATTGATATTAATCATCATCTTAATCATCATCAGAATGCTGCAAACGCTGGAACGCGAACCGACGGAGTCGGCAACGAATCCGCTGAGCATGGCGCATGGTTTGCATGGACACGATGCGAGTCCGGCGGCCAGTCGGATACCACCATATGGTGTGCCGGGCTCTAAGGGCTACTTGGAGAACGGTCGCAACTTTCGAGACAATCCACATAAATATCTACTGTATAAGCCTTCGATTAGCCAGCTGATGGTGTTTCTGGCCAGCGGCACCAAGGAACTGCCAATCGGTGGTGCTCTACTCCTGTACATGTCAGCCGATGGCTGTTTCTCCACCACCAAACATCCGGAGGACTGTGAGTATTACAAGCACTTGGTTGAATTGCTTCTCAATTGTATTAATCCAATCCTCTGTCGCAGATGGCTATGAGCTGGGCGGCCTGGGCACCAGTGTGAAGCGGGACAGCGTCGATGGCGGTGGCTTATCGTGTCGCGGCAAATCATATAAGGAGAACCACTGCCTCTATCCGGGCGATCTGTATCCATTCACGCGTCGTCCGCTCTTCATCATCATCGATTCGGATAATTCGTTTGTCTTTCAGCACATACCCCGCTACTTTGGCCAGCCACTGGTCGTTCTAATGTCACCGCAGGATGTGCCGCCCGCTTTTCAAGGTAAGGTTGGAACTTTTAGATTTAGATTTGGATAATTCGAGACGCTGAAACCAAGATATATAGTCTTGCGTTCATATTATTCTAAAGCCTATCTGTTCAGGAGTTTTTGACTACGGTTTCCGATTTAAAATTCATGTTAGGAGCACAATTGAAAATAAGATTCGAAATTTGATAAATTTGCCATACACTCTTTATATATTCCAGCTGATGTTCAGCATCATGGTTCGCTGTTTACATTGTTCCTGCACTCCCCGCTTACGGCGCTCTGCTACATCTGCAATGTGGGAGATGTGCCCATTCATCACTGGGAACGCTGTCAGACGTATGTGGATCGTTTCATAACGGAAGCATCGCGTCTGGTGACCCGCTGTCGCATTGATGAGATCGAGCAGGGCATTGGTTTTATAGGTATGTCATCGATGCTATAAACACTCGAAAAAATGATCGCGCTGAATTTTAGAAACTCTCCAAATACACTAAAAAAAATTCACATATTTTTTTTAAAAATATATCTAAAAAAATATGGAAAAAAAAAAATTATTTTGAGTTTTTGTAATTAATACAAATTATTATTAGATTTGCTTAAATTCATTTCGATTTATTTTCCGAGTGCTTATTTTTATTGAGTAGATTTTAATGGTGTATTTATTTGGTTGCAGACTCGTCATATGTTCAGTTCTTTGGGGATGACTTTCTGCGCACACTCATCTTACGTTTTGTGTTCTGTGATGTGGTTTTGCGTTTGCATCGCGGTTTCCGTGGACGACATATGCGACCGCGTTGCGAGCCACAGCTGCCGGCAAATGAGCTGCTCGAGCACCCCTCGCTGTCGCACATCATATTCCAGCTGGCATCGGCCTTGGATGTGCGCGGCCATTTCTCGGAGGGACCCGAGTGCGACTGATGACTCTTATTGGGTGTAGTCTTAGTGGTAGTGCTAGTCGTAATTATCTATATGATGAGGCAGCAGCTTTTCCAGCTTTTAACCCTCTACTGCCTCGATAGACAGTTTTCGTTTTCGTTGTTGCATTCTGTGTATAATACTTTAACGCTAGATTGGAGCTGGTCTATATAGCTACAAACTGATTCATAACGATCCATAATGTTTTTTGCCGCTAATTGTCGAAATTGCATATTCAATTTTTATAACATACATACAGACAAGCTAATATTAACGCATACCTATAAATACATATATTATACGCGATATACATATATAATAATAATAATAATAATAATATTAACATTAATAATAATCAAGTAGCTAGTTTTCTTATATAGTGCGTCGCGCAATGGAAAGGTCCAATGTTAGTTGCTTAGCATATACATAATAATAATAATAATAATAATATTAAAAATAATATAAAAAATATACACGATTAACGACTAAAGCAGAAAAAACAAGAGACGAAGAGGAAGAAGAGAAAAAAACAAAAACACTAACAAAACGATAACTGCCAAAAACGTGGAAGATGTAAAAGTAAAGAAATCAAATTTAGTTCAACAGCAATTTTAACAAAATTGAAAACCTTTTTACGAATGAAATTAGAGCAGAACAACAAATGAATAAAAACATTTTCATAAGCAGCGATGAGTTTAGCTTTTATACAAGTGGAGAATAAAGAAATAAAATCGTAACTTTAAATCTATATAAAACACGACACACTATATAAGAAATGCGTTTTTTATTGTACACAACGCTTACAACAACAACAACAAACAAACAAATAATAATAATAATAATAAAGATAATGATAATGAAAAGGAAATATTGTACGTATGTAATATTGCATATAGGTATTATTATGATTACAAGATGACTGAAAGTTACTGTTTCAAAAAGCAAAAAATTTAGCAAAAAATTATAATTACTTACACACACACACATATATATATATATATATATATATATATATATATACATACATATACATATATTTAACAAAACGATAGTTAAGCAAACGAAAACAAAAAATCATGAATATATACAAAATATATTTTGCGTATGTTAAACAAATTAAATTTAAAACAATCCCAGCAAAAAAAACAAAAAAAAAGAACATTTTATACGACAACCTAAATAAAATCTATACTTGAAATATAAATACAAAATACGAATCATGTTTCGGCATTCACAACAATCACATGTTAAATCCCCAATATCATATCGCAGTGTTCCAAAAAAAGAGAAGAAGAATAACACGAGATTTTTGGTTTTTAAATATATCGGAAAATGGCTCGATAATAATAACTGATAAGACGACACTTAACATATATATATATATACATAAATTCATAGGCAAATGATAAACGCAAAACAATATTTCATATATATGGAACATACAAACTAGTTAAACGCATAGTAAAAAAATTATATATATATATTTGACAGGCCGGCAAAACATATTAAATTACTTTCAAGTTAAAACTTTTGTGCAATTTTTTAAAAGCAAATCCAAAGAGCATGTCAGCTAAGTAGCTCTAAAATGAAAAATTTCTAAAATCTCAAGCAGTTCTTATCTAAACAATAAAGCCTCAAATTTATTTTTCAAATGTTCTTTAATACTCTTTTTTATTATCAACCAATTGTATAGATATTTTACCAAAAAAAAAAAAAACAAATTTGTTTAAATCTTGTGTACATACATAAATATGTAATTCTAAACGAGAAAAATGAAAGATGATAAAAATGTTCTTGTGTATGATGATGTTGATGATGAGGAGAATGGAAAGTGGAAAAGTATTGTAATCACATTATCAATTATCATTTCGATTAGATTTTGTACATTTGAAAATTGCATTTACATAAACATAACAACTGCAAAAAGTTAATATACAAATTAATTCATGATTAATCAGCAACATTAGCCACACGTAAGCGATACAACAACAACAACAACAAATCCCACAACATTATCATAAGCGAATTGTTTAAACACTCTATCAAAGCCATAAAAAACGAACGATAAACAAATTTAGCAAAGCCACAAAAAAAAAAACAACAGTATGGGAAAGAAGTGAAGTGTATGGAGTTTGTATGAGTAATAAGAATAAAGCACATGTTTGAAAAGAAAACCCTCCTCGATCACTATCTCATTTTATGGGAGCTATTCCAATTGTTACCCAACATAATTATTCCAATCTTAGGCAAACAACTTGTTAAATTTCAAAAACAGTCCAAAAGAAATAGCTATTTACCATATGAAATCCGAGATGTTCCCTGGTGAGATTTAGGACTTTTTACCACAAGTGAAATATTACAGTTTTTTTTTCTCTATAATTTAGATATATTCTCTGGGAAGGTTCAATAAACAACCAAAATATATTACTTAATGTAAATTCAGATCTCTTACAGGCGACCCGTGTGTTCCTCGATCCAATCAACGAAGCTGGAGACGCGTGTAAATATATCTGGAGCTCGGAGTTTGCACTCAAACTCGAAGCCACGTGAGACTATACCGACAACAGTTAGCGAGCCATCGTTCAATACCAAAGGACCACCAGAGTCACCATAACAGGGCAGTCCAGCCTTAGAATTGATGCACAAGAAGGAGTCAATTATATGTATCTTATTCGACCAATGCTGGCACTTCGAATTGGATATGATGCGGACATATACATATTGCAAGATATTGGTTCCATTGGTTCCACTTGCGGTGTCCCCCCAACCGGAGGTGATTCCCTTACGGCCATTATAGTTGCCCTTATGTTTAGGCAACTTGGCGACCTTGACATAAGCATTCAGCCTAAGATCCTCGGGCAGCCTGACGAGTCCTATATCATTGGCCACCGTGTTGCGATTAAACAGATCGTGTACAATGGTATCCTCCTTCTTGACCACCATTTGTACGAAGCCAGGCTCGGTTCTATTTGCCATATTCACAGCACCCGCAGTAACAGTAACATCAACACTGCGAAAAGAAATGTTTAATGTATATTGTTAATTATATATTATATAATTAATCATTGACTGAGTTGAACTGACAGAACTGCGTTTTCCCTCTTCAGACAGTGGGCGGCAGTTAGTATCCAATGCGGTGAGATAATAGTGCCCCCACACGAATAGAGTTCATCTTGGGAGATGTGAAATTTGCAGTCCAAGTACACCTGGTAGGGAAACTGTTTGGGACTTGCGGCAGATCCATCGATAATCCTTTCATATTCCTGACTGAATATTATACTCGGAGTCAGCAGCGAACAGAATAATATTACTATCAGCTCCATTTGGTGCACCTGAATGTGGAGTTGCAATTAATAACTTCGCATTATATAGGCTAGAATAATCGCTTTAGTTAATCTTTCTGAAATTCTTTCACTTCTCGCGTCACTTTTAATTTTAATTGTTTTTAATTAAGAAAAAGACTGGTATCTTGTGAGTTATATGGCAGTTAATTATATTTATCCTTATCTTGTTACTCAGCTCTGTTTGCCGCACTTATTTAAAACAAATATATAGTATGTAAATATATATATATATATATATATATACATATATATATATATTTTACAATACTTATTTACTTTAGTACATAGCCTGTGCATATATCGAATGGAAGTCTATCTGTACAATTGTCACATTTATTGCTGTCGGAAATTGTTTTCTTTCGAAATCCACAAAGCTGGAAAAGCTGTTTTAAAACTTTGAAGTATATCTATAGCTCTAATAGTCCCTAAGATTGGCTTTTCCTTAGAGGCAGAGCTTTATTTATTTGGCTAAACAAAAATGTATAAACGTAACGAGATCTAATTTATTTTCTTCAGAGTATAAAAATATAGAAAATATTGATGAATTTAAACAAAATAAATAAAATAGTTTCCTTTTCAATATTTTAGATATGTTCTCTAGATGTATTCAATTTAAAGTATAAATATTCAATTCACACAGTTAATCTAATTAAAATCAGATCTTTTACAGGCGACCCGTGTGTTGCTCGATCCAATCAACGAAGCTGGAGACGCGTGTAAATATATCGGGAATTCGGAGCTTGCACTCTAAATCGAAGCCATGTGACACTATACCGACTACAGTTAGCGAGCCATCGTTCAGTACCAAAGGACCACCAGAGTCACCACGACAGGGCAGTCCAGCCTTGGAATCGATGCACAAGAAGGAGTCAAGCATAAGTTTGCGAACGACCTTCAGCTGTGTATTCCACCTACGCTCGCACACCTTATTGGATATGATGCGGACATGGATATATTGTAAGATATTGGTGGCTTTTCCTCTCGAAGTCAGCCCCCAACCGGAGGCGATTCCGGCATAACCACTATAGCTATTATAAACCTTCTGTTTGGGCAACTTGGCTACTCTGACATAAGCATTCAGCCGAAGATCCTCGGGCAGGTTGACGAGTCCTATGTCATTGGCCACCGTGTTGCGATTAAACAGATCGTGTACAATGGTATCCTCCTCCTTGACCACCATCTGTACGAAGCCAGGCTCGTTTCTGTTTGCCTTATTCACAGCTCCCGCGGTAACAATTACTTTAACACTGCGAAATTAAATTTTTAGTTTATATAATATTATCAATCGCTGACTGAGTTCAACTGACAGATCTGTGTCTGGCTCCTGCAGACAGTGGGCGGCTGTTAGTATCCATCGCGGCGAAATAATGGTGCCCCCGCACCAATTTGGCTCATCATGCGAGTTGCGAAAATAGCAGTGTAAGGACACCTGGTATGGCAACTGTTTGGGCCTTGGGATATATCCATTGATAATCCTTAAATATCCCTGACTGACTATTAGACTCGGAATCAGCAGCGAACAGAATAATACTACTATCAGCTCCATTTGGTGCACCTGAATGTGGAGTTGCAATGAATAACCCAGCTTTATATAGGCTAGAATAATCGCTCCATTTTATAGCTCCAAAACTCGTGTTCTTCTCTTATCACTGTTAACGTAGTAAACGATAATTTTAGCGTGCCTGCAATTTTCTTTTGTTACTCATATTTATATATATATATATTTTTTTTTTTGCACACTTGGGTTCGCCAAAAACTAATGCATCTAAATCGGCTTAATATGAAGGCACGGCCATATTGGCAGTTATTGGTGGGTTGACCACTGCCTGTCAAGCCCCAACCGGACATGATGCCGATTCGACCACTATGCCAATCATACAAACCATTAGTGTTCCGTTTGGGCAAATTGACAGCCCTGACATAATCATTTAGCCTAAGATTCTTGGGCAGCTTAATCCGCCCCATACCATTTTCAATCGTTTTGTGTTTAAATTTATCATGCACAATGGTATTCTGCACAACGCCCACAATCACAATCACCTGACAAATCCGTATTTGGCTGTTGCAGACAGTGGGCGGCTGTTAGTATCGAACGCGGTGAAATAATGGTGCCTCCGAATGACACGGGCTTACTTGAGTTGCACCTGCTTCAGCCATGCGCTCCATCCATCGATAACCTATGGGATTTGTCCAGGACTCTGCAGCAAACACAGTGTAATTACGAACAGCCTCATTTGATGCGCTTGAATGTGGAGTTGAACCTAAAATTGCGTCATATAGAGGGCTGGGCTAGAATATATAGCTCTACAAAATATCATTCCGTGCATAGAGCTGTCAAATCGATGAATGTATGAAAAATGTAATTGGCTACGAAACCGTCAAATTGGCAGGCTTCGTGTGTCGAACATCAAACAAAAAACACTATTTCACTGGCCATCGCTGCGATAAGTTCTCAAGTGGAGTAGAGACCGGATTAGGTTCTAATTTTTAAATGCGTGCAGCAGCAATCTCTTCTTGCTTTTGTTCCTGCGATATATTCTTTTACTTAAAATCCACTTTCACAATTTTTAAGCTAAAACTAAGATTAGTAATCAAGTCTGTTCTCAAATAAAACAATATTTTTTACATTGCTTGCAATTTATTAGTCAAAAAGATAAAAGCTTGGATACTCGATACAAGTAATTAGTTGCATGTATATTATCATTATTATATATATATTTATATATATAATCATATTATATTGTATATATTTGACGCTCTTCCTACTCAATGCTGCGTACCAAACTTATAGATAACTTCATGATGATACTTTTCGCCTGGTCGCAGAATGCTTGTAGGGAAATTCTCATGATTCACGGAGTCGGGAAACTTTTGCGTCTCCAGGCAGAATGCGCCATGTTTAATGTAAGCAGCACCCTCTTTTCCCGCCAACGGTGTCTCACGCTTTCCCTCCTTGTCTGGCAAGAAGTTGGAGGTGTACAGCTGAACGCCAGGCTGATTGCTGGCAATCTCCAACCAGCGACCGCTTGGCGGATGTGTAATTCTGGCAATGTTCGCAATGCTCACAGGCGGGGTAAATTTCACACAGAAATTGTCATCGTAGCCGAGAGCGGGCTGCAATTCCTTGAGGCGATCACCCAAATTGCTGGCCACACGCAGATCAAATTTGCCTCCATCTACGAGCAGAATTTGGCCTGTAGGTATTGAATTTGCATCCGTTTCGGTAATGCCATAGGCATTGAGTTCAATTGTGTGCTCGTAGAGTCCAGCTGGGCCCGCCTTGTGCCCGGCCAGATTGAAGTACGAGTGATTGGTGAGATTGACAGGAGTTGGTTTTGTGGTCACAGCATCCATTTGGACATGCAGACAATTGTCCTCGGTGAGGATGAAGGTGGCTGTTGCTCGCACCTCACCCGGAAAGCCCTCGTGACCGTCGGGATTGGTGTGCGACATTTTGACACCATTGGGGAGCAGCTCCACGACTTCCCAGTGTGCCTTATCAAAGCCAACGAAGCCGCCATGCAGCTGAAACTCTCCTCGATTGCGTGAAACTTCGATTGTTTTGCCATCGAGGACAAATCTTCCATTTGCAATGCGATTGCAAACTCTTCCCACCGTTGCACCCATATACGGATTTTGTTCGCTGGCATAGCCCGCTAGATTATCAAATCCCAGCGTCACATCCTCCACTTGACCTTGAGCATCGGGCACTTTAATGCTGCTGATTGTTGCGCCCCGCGTCAATATTTGAACAGACATTTGCTCATCGTTGCTCAGTGTGAATCGACGAATTTGGTCCGTTTGCTTGGTGAATGGATTCACTGCACCGCTGGCGAAAGTATCTTCCGTGACCCTTACCATTTTGAAATTTGTTCTCTTACTGAATTGTTTGATTGAGTTCACGTTCTTAAATAGTGCAACTGGCCAAAACCGCAAACCCTGCTGATAACAGAAAATTTATAGGCACTATGCTTACAGAAAATATCTTATCAGTGATACTCACTACACAAATACACTCCAAGCCATTATCAAGTGTGTGCAACTATCGTACTTATGTTTAACATGCATTTTTAAGAAGCTTAGTTTTTTTTTATAAACATATGTTTAAACAAAACACAATACATTTTATATAAATGAAATTAAAAAATATTAATATTTATTTACCGATAGTTTGATAAGCAATCGATAGTTGCATTTAACAGCTGGACTTGTTGCGCATGCTAAGATTCGAATAATGTTAGCAAGCAGCTGTGCTCTGTTATGATGTCGCCGACATGGCCGTGATTTTGAGCCACTGTAAAGTTGTGCTCGCTCCTCATAACAGCTGAACGGTGAAAGTTGCCGGTCTGTGTCTATTTGTACTGAACTAGATGAACGCAACTGAGCAGACTAGTTCGCTCATTTAGGTCAGTGAATCGCTCAGACGAACTAAACGCGAACCTTTTGGTGCAACTCTATTTGTTTATAAAATCAAAATGGGATTGACGTGGCAGCGGTTGAGATTTAATGCATTTTTGAGCTTTGCGCTAATATCCCTATGTGTGCTCATCAGAACAAATAACGCACAGGAAGCGCAACAGCCATGGTACGAGAATTTACCAGCAGTCGCCATGGATTATAAGGTAATAACACGAAATGTCTGAAATTTACAAATAGAAATAAACAACAACAATTTTTGAGTGGCACACGTTTACTTTTCTACTTGTTCTTGTTATTATTGTAAATCACAGGTGCATATTGAGGCCGGAAAGGAGGACTGCTATCATCAATATGTGCAGGCAGGTGCCACTTTCTACGTATCCTTCAGTGTAAGTCTGCGAATTTTACAAAACCGCCCACGGCATATTTCTTAAAAATCCTTATTTCCTTGCTCTTTTGTATAGGTGGTGCGTGGTGGCGATGGCATGGCTGGCTTTGCGGTACGTAATCCGGCTGGCGATGTTGTGAAACCATATCAATGGCAGGCCACCGCTGACTACACAGACCAGGTCTCACCGGGCGGCTATTATTCCGTTTGCATTGACAATCAGTTCTCACGATTTGCTAGCAAATTGGTTAATATTTATATAACGGTGGTCAAATACGATGCGTGGGACAAATACGCCAAGGAGATTGAAGAGCTGCAGCTGAATATGCAGAATTTCACAGCCGCCATTGGCACCGTGGAGCGCAATATCAACGACATGCTTGGATATCAGGCTCACAGCAGGCATCGCGAATCGAGAGATTTTGCCCTGCTCCAGGATAACAATTCTTATATACAATTGTTCTCGCTTAGCCAAATTGGCATCATTCTGATCACATGCTCCATACAGGTGGGCTAGGCTTAAACCAGCTAAATCTAATTTGAACTCTTCATTTATAATAACAATCTCTCTTGGTATATTTTACAGGTATATTTTGTGCGTAAACTATTTGAAGTCAAGTCGAGCAGCAAGGGTCGTATTTAGAGCTGCTTGAGTTGCCCCTAGGACTTGTGGCATTTGTTGCACAATAAGCTGTAAAAAACAAAACAAAACTGTAAACCTTTCCCTTTTTTTATACACACAAAAAACACACTCATCATAAAACATCTATATACATTAATGTTGTAATTAATTTAATATTGGCAAACAGAACAAGTGCGAGAACTTACCAGACTACTACTACTACTATATATATTTTTGTCATTTGTATCATATATACAACTTAGGCGATAAAATTAAAATGTGTGAGTTTTATTTTAAATTAAATTAAAGTTTTATATTTTATATAAATTTTAAATGTGTATGTATATGTATGTGTGTATGAGAATTCCTTATGTGAAAGCTTTTAAATTTCGGGTTTGTGTCCAGACTAAACTCTTTTCTGTCTGCCCTTTTTAGCATTGGATTAAATGGGAATTATTTTAAGGATATTTTGCCAGTGATTATCCATATATACTGTTGGTTGCTGAATAGCCGGGTGCATCTGGCACGGAAAATATGCCTTCGCCCGTATCGCTGCCTGGCCTCAGAACACCCTCACTGCAAAAAGAGAATTACGCACATTTTGTATTAATAAAAATATATATATTATATTTATATTATATAAATATTTTACCCAAAATAATTTCCTACGAAGCGTCCAACGTTGCTCGGCTGATAATTATAATTATTACGGCCATAGCGTTGAGCATTCAATCCGCAGACATGTCCGAAAATGCATAGCAGAAATACGCAAATATTTTTAAGCTGCATTTCTAAGAGTTATGACGTTTATTCCTTTCAAGTTTTTGAAGAGCACAACTGGCTACCGAATTGAACAAGATGCTACCACGTTATGGGGCTTTGAATAAAGTGAGAGGCAGCTTTTTATACCAAAGACTGGAATTCGACCGGTCTTTTAACATATTTGGCAATCAGAACTAGTTTCAAATAATGACGATGTTTATAAAAAAAAACATTTATTAATAGTCTCATGACATTTTAATGACACTCAAGAGTTCATTAAATAAAGTACTGGAATTTAAGGCATAGGTTCAAGTAAAACTACCTCAACTTGACTAATTAAACGAATCTTAAATTTTCTGATCTTTGCAAGCCAAAGTTAATCTACTCAAGTTAATGGAAATGTCATTTTTACGTCATTAGAATTATGATGAGGATCCACTTTGCATTTAATTTATATATATGTGAATAACTGCGTCATGTTTTTTATTATTATTATTAATGTTAAAAAGAACTTCAAAATTATTTATTTATTGAGTATGGACTGCTGAAAAGTCTGTTATCAGCGATAAACCTGATAACAGGTGGATCGAATTATGAGAGATAATTCAAATGTTCGGCTTCGACAGACAAACAGCAAATTTATTCTCCTCTATCTTTGGAAAAGTTATTTTTAAAGATTATGCATTAAAGGAACTTGTTCTTGGGCACGTGTCCCAAATTTATATAATAAGTTTTTGCTTAAACTAAAAATTGTATTTAAATTATGTGAAAGTAAAGTATTTTTAAAATTTTGAATAAGATTTCACTGAACCAGTTTTAGTCAAAATAATCATTTTAGATTGTTTTGTTTACTTGCATAATAATGAGCAAACTCGTGAGACCATTTCATAATAATATATAAAATATAATAAATCACATTTAATAATTTTTATAATAATTATTATTATATTGAAAATTGTACTTGTTTACTTCAAAGTTCATTATTAAGCTGAGGCAAATAGAGTTCGTCTCAGTTATTTTAATTGCATTTGTTCTTTATAAATAATTACCAACTTTTTATTTTAATCTTTAACTGTTCAACACACAACACACACACACACACACACACACATACAATCGCATGTTAATTATATCCTTTATAAAAATTAAAAGGATATTATGTGTGCGCTTATCTCTCGCCGAGGCGATTTCTTAGCTACCCATTTTGTGTGGCAGAGGCAGCCTTAAAGTAGGCAGAGCGTAGCCGCAAATGATGCGAGTTGGCTGCAAACTAAGCGCCTAATGGCCACACACACACACACAGTGACACACACAGATAAGCGACTGTGTGTGTGTGTGTGTTAGCCTGGCTCTTTAACTGTTTTAAACGCCATTGTTAAAATATTGCTCATACGCACTTCCGCCCAAAATGGGGTCTTTTTGCTTGGACTAATGATGCCGCACACACACACACACACACACACCAACACCAACACACACACACATCGAGCCACACAGTGCTGCCCAAGAACGTAGAGCAAGCAGACAGCCAGTGTGACACTCTGATGATATCAGATAGCTCCGCCCTCAATGCCAGATAAATGAATGAGCCCAACACACTCACGCACATACACACACACACTAACAGAGCGCGCGTGCGCAGAAGGGTTGCTTATTTTTATACATGGGATTTGTGGTTGGGGGTGGGGAGCTGCTGCATCCTTGTGATATGCCCGGCTGATTACAGCGCCAAAATGTGGGAGGAGTATTGCTGCTGCTTCTGCTGCTGTTGTCGCCATCTTGAGAGCGCGCGCAGCAGATGATTTGTGGTGTGGACTAAAGGACTAAGGGACTAGGCAGCTGGCTGCAGGACATATACATTAACTTGGAGTGCGCGTTACCGTTACGACACGTCGCGGAGCAGCAGCAGCAGCAGCTATAATAACGGCGCTTTTGCGGTTAAGATTCGTCGGCCACACACGTTGACACCCAGCGACAGGAAACAGCCGCTGACCAAACTGGGCCAGCGAGCGGGGCAACTGAGGCGCAACGCAGCAAAAAAAATAAATTAAATATACAAAAAAAAAGAAAACAAAAACACAACTTGGACAAATACGCTTGTTGCTTGCCAAATGGCAAAGTAGGCGTTCCACACACACACACACAGTGACTGAGTGTGTTTTTGTTGTGTGCGGAAATTATTGAAATTTTTACTTTTGATTTTGTTTGGCGCGCAACGTGAACATGTTCAAAGGACACGTTGTCCTTGCTGCCACCGTCGGCGTTTCGTTTGCCACTGACAAATTTACTTGCATATCCGTTGCAACAAAAACCACTGCAACAACAGCAACAACAACAGCAACAAACTAAACAAACAATTTGCGTCGCGCGTAGTCGTCGTAGCCCCCCTCAACCCCACCTTCACTTGCCGCACATCCGACGCCATTTTGAACAATAATTTCATTTCCGGTTTGCCAATTGTAAACGGTAAAAAAACAAACAAAATTTAAACCCAAAATGCCGTAAATGCAACGCACTTGAGAAAATAGTTTTTAATTAAGTGATTTGTGTGTCTTGAGTGCAATTAGCAGCAAAAAGTTATTCAAAGTGTGATTTATTTAAGTTAAGTCGAACTTGACTCTATTTGGATAAGCTCAAACACAGAAACCAGCATAATCCTGAGGTGAGCTAAAAACCATTGCGCAACTCAATTTTATTAAAGAAAACTTATATTTAAGATTGCTTATTATTTTTTATTATATTGTTTAATAATTAATTTTTCTACATTATTTATTTATTAAGTCGACTAAAAAATGTAATCAATTTTTAGAATATTTAAAAATAATCTTTGAGAATTTACCTCAATAAAAATCATATTTGCCTTATTAGTTTCAGCTTGGTTTCAATATGATTTGCATTGCGTATCTTATGAGAAATATGAGAATATATATTTAAATATTATTGTATGAGAATCTGTTCAGTTTTGTCAAAGTTATGTCTCTGAAAAGTCTTGACTAGTAGCACTTTTTTAAAATCTAATTTTCAGCTTGTGTTTTGAGGCAGGTGTAGTTTTAAGCTAGAAAACCATACTTTGAGTATGGTTTCTGAAAATCTGAATCGGAATACATCTTCGATCTCATGAAAAATATTTTTTTTATTAGTGAACAAAGCCAAGTCGATTACGACAAAGGCCTCTTTCAGTCATTTGCAGATCATTTTGTTGACACAAAGTTTTCTTATGCCAAACACAAATCTTGCTTATCAACATCAAATTAAAAATCATATTTTATATAGATGTCTTTCTTGTCATATTTCTAGCTTGACTTTATATTGATGATCTTTTTGCCAAATTTATTTATAATATTTAAGGAGCAGATGTCTTACTTGTCATATTTTATAATTTGATTTTATATTTATCATCTTTTTCTTTTATTTATTTATAATAATTAAGGTACACAAATTGCAAGAATTTTGTATACAAACATACATATATGAAGAACATACAAACATGCTATGTATAATAAATAAATAAAAAAATTAAAATCAGCTTAGATAGGTAAAAACTTAAGTACAAAACTCTTTACTCCAAAATCTGACTGGCTTAGTTTGTATTCCTGAAGTAATTTTTAAGACAAGTATTTCATATTTAAATGTGGCATCAATGTAGATTAAATTGCTTAAATTTAAACAAATTTATATACTCAGTTTCGCCAATAACCCTAACCCAAATGTGCACAATAATCTGTATGTAAGCACAAGATTAGCTCCAGATTAGTTACCTAAATTTGAAAATATAATCAAATAAAAAAAAACATTTCTGGTGCTGTTATCAAAATCCCATCTGCAGATATCATTAAATCAACTGTGTGTGAAATGGCCACGCCCCCTGCACCCATCCCCCATCTACATAAACGAGAAGTGAAGCTGATAGGTAAATCTTACAAACCATTAAAGTGACGCGGCGCGTGTGTCCCCTTAACCCCCACCACGTCCTCATCCACCAGCCCATCCTCATCCACCAGCCCATCCATAGCATTGGAGTTATGCTCATCCTGTTAATTAAAAGCTCTGCTCGAGCATTATGTCATTAGCCAGTTAGCCGAGAACTACAAGTATATCTCATGTATATATATATGCATAATATTGGCAGCAGCAGCAGGAGCACATCGGCACACTTTGCCAATCTTGTTTTTTTTTATTTATTATATTTAATGTGTGTACGCATTTTTAGACAGAGGCTGTGGCAGAGGCAGAGGCACGCGTCGCATTCTAAGGCAGGCATAGTCGAAGCCGAAGCATCCTGGCACATCCTGGCGCGTATTTCCGGTGTGCGCGCGCTCAACTCAAATGCGATAGCTTCAAAATGGCTGCTTCGTGTTTTCCTCCTGGCGTCCTTGCGCCTGCCTGCCTGCCTGCCTGTGTCAGCCTCCACGCTTGGTCCACGCTCGCAATTTGCGTGCAATGTTAACACAATGATAAATAATAATAATAATAAATAAGGCGTGTGCAGGCCGTTTATAATGTCAGTCTGTCTCATCATAATGCTATCTCTCTCTCTCTCTATCCCGCTCTATCGTTCTCCTGCTCTGTCTCTTTCTGCAGATGCAACTCAACAGATAAGCAAATGTAGCTCTTCTTCTCTTCTCGTTATTATTGCGATATCAAGTTTTAAAGCTGCCACAAAGTGCGTCAGCATTTTAAAGCTACACTCAGCAACATGTTTCCTTAAAAAAAAAACAATTGTTGATTTTCGAATAACATTGCTAAGCCGACATATATATTTATTTTGGGAATGGAGAAGTTTGACTTTTTCTCTCTAGTGTATTATAATTTAGCGACTATTCTTTCCCCTCAATTATAAATAAATGGAAGGATTATCTTTATCTTAAAATATATCTATCTAAAAATACCAGCGCAGACAAAATTAAAGCTGTTGATATAAAAAATGAAAATATGGTTAGCATATTGTGATAATAATAATAAAAATCATAACTGCTGAGTTGGTTAGGATAGTTGATAGAGTTTCTTATATAATGACCCATCTAATGAATGATTATTCCTTTATTTGATATAGCTGTATGAATTGCATGGACACAGTCAGAAGGGTAAACAAAAATATATATATACGGCTATATAGATTCAGATATTTGTGTTATATGCTGATTAGGAATATATATGCTGATATATATATATATATATACCACATAGCTTCATAGAAGTCTTCTTTAGTAGTTTACATGCTTAAAAATATAAAACAGTATAAATTATTTTTACAATGTTCTACCTGAAATTTTAAAATTGATAACCTTGGCTTAAATTGCAAACAAATTCTGCATACTTCAAATTGTTGCTCTCCCCCTTTTTCTGTGAGTGTAGACTGAAGCGAGTGTTATTGTTGTTGTTGTCATGGCATAAATTTCGTTGGCATAAATCAAAATCCAGTAACTTCCGATGAAGGCAGTGTGCAAAAATTTGCATGGCATGCAACACAAATACACAGACAGACACGCACACACACACACACATATATATACACCAACACACACAATAAACAATAGCTGCTTGGTGGCCATTAGAAATGCACGCTCAAATGGCTGCCGCCCACGCATAACGCTCATACGCAGCGTGTGCCCCTGGCCAGAGTAGCTCCATAAATAACCAGAACAGAGATAATTATGCATGTCCCTATTGAGTCACTATTTCAACTGCTACTAATTATGTTCGTTGTGTGGCAAGTGCAGCGCTATGTTGCAACAGCAAGAGTACATTTTAAAATTGCCGTCATTAATTGTGGTTCTATTCAATTCTTGTTTTTGATTTATGCATATTATCAAACGCACTTAGACACTCCACGAAGACATAGGAGCAAAGGAGTATCGTTATATAGTCGGAAAAACAATTTATAATACTTACTACTAAAGTTTCTATAGCTAAGTTTAACTAGAATTTAATTTTTCCTTAATTAACTCACTCTCTACTTTCTAAGTCGATCTAAATGAAAGTACATTTGATCATGAATATGCCTGGATATATTATATATCAATCGAAAGACAATATTATTATAGGTGTGTCTTTTGCTGCTATCGACAATCGACTTGAGACACGTTTGGTATGCAATTACTTTTAATTTAAATTGCAATCTTAAATAGACACAAATACAGAGATAGATGACGAAGCCGATTATACAGTTGATAATGATCGAGATAAATATATCAAAAGAAATTTCACTACTTAAATTAAAGTCAAAGTTTAAAATTAAAAACTGCACTTAAAAAGCAAACTTTTTCTTAGCCGAAAAGTTCAATTGGCCATTTCGAAATGAATATATTTTTTTCATATTTTTTCTAAATGCAATTTTAGTATATATGTAATTTTCTTATGAATTACAAACTGAAATTACAATCTAAAATATATACAGATACAGAGAAATATGACTTATTCGAATACAGTTGATGAAGATGATCGAGAATATATATCAAAATAAATTTCACTACTTCAATTGAAGTCAAAGTAGGCGTCGCTTTAAAAATTATACTTGAAAAGCTGATTTTTTCTTAGCCGAAATATTCAATTGGCCATTTCAAAACAAATATATTTTTTTCTAAAGATACTTTGATTTATATGTTTTTTTTTCTGATATTTTCTATGAAATATTATTTTAACTAAAAGTATCGGAATTATTACAGGAAGCAATCCTAATGCTCCATCAAATTGTGTTTATTTAAGAGATATCAAGTATAACCTTACGCACTCCTGAAACGAATCTCTTCACCACCAGAGTCAAGTGGAATCCATTGCTTAACCAACACGTAGCCGTTGACGGTTTGGAGGGTCGCGCCATGTACGAGAATTCGTGTTCGTATCAAACGGCGCTGGACTTGAAGCGGGTGACGCCGCCAACGCTGGCGCAGGTGAAGACGGAGGACTGCCTGACACTGGGACAATGCTCGCCCGACTGGACATCCTATCGCTTCCATCAGTCCACGTTTGAGCAGCTCAAACAGAGCGTGGAAAAGGCCAAAGCAGCTCTACAGGATCGCAGCAGTTTCTTTGGTGCCAGCAGCGCCTTCAGGTGGGCACCAGATTGAAATGGGTATATTATGCATATATATTCATTCGTATTCACTCTTTATCCACAGCGATATCTACTCCAGTCAGCGACTGACTGACTCGCTGGACACACTGCCCGCCATGCAGAATGGAAGTGGAGCCGGCAATTGTCTCGGCCTGACACACAATGCTGGCGGCGGAGTCGGCGTTGGAGTGGGCGTCGGTGTGGGCGTGGGCGTGGGCGTACTCAACTACAATACGGTGAGCAGCAGCAGCTCAGGCGTGCAACGGCATCGCTTGGACACATTGCAGCCGCCATCGGGCTGCTCACCGGTGGCCACGCAACACGGTGTGATCACCTCCAGCGCCGTCCACCTGCCAGTCTCCTCCTTGGATGCGGTCAGCTCGACCCCAGTGCCAGCTTCACATTCGGGCTCCACAGCCGTCTCACATGTGGAGCACAAAATTCGAACAGGTAGGATTATGAATATGCTGAAAAAACTGCACTGTGATTCTTGACCCTTGACCCCTATAGTATGTAGAATTCAAATAGATCTTTTTCTGAGATGAGAAGCGTTTAGATCTAATGTGATCCCTTCGCAATACATACCTCTTCCAACAAAGAATGCTAGAATTTTGGCCAGCTTAAAGATTGATGTCTTTTGCGGATTGCTTTTAAATGCTATAAAATCACCAGATTCCGATATATATTTTAGTTAGGTGACTTATTTATCAAGATTTATCTAATCCCTTATCAATGCATAATAACTCTTCCAACAAGAATCTTTGTCAGTTTAAAGGTTGATGTTCCTTCGAGATTGCTTCTCATTTCCATAAAATCGCCAGATTCCGATATATAGCTTAGGTGACTTCTTTATCAGGAATTAATTTCTTGTCTCAACAAACTGCTAATTATTCTTCACTCTTCCGTCGTAATAAATAAAAAATTAATAAGTTTACCAAACATATAATTCTAATAAATCTAAATCTTTCAATGCATCTGTATTATTGGATTGGGCACAATAGATCTAATAGGACGCAGAGTAAAACCCCCTTTTTATATATATATGTATATATGAAATTGGATTTGATCTTTGTCTACTGATAAAGAGTACCTTCTACATGTATTAACTCTTATTCCCTATTAGCTAATCCTTTCTTTTCAAGGATATTTCTTGCTTTAGTTGATTTTTATCGATTATAATTGCTTAAGAGACAATTGCTCTGCCCAATTCGATTATACCATTCACATTTCTCTTCTTTTTTTAGAAGTCAGAACAGTATTAAAATCATTTCCGATTTGTACCCAGATATGTGGAACCAAATCTTTCAGTTCAAAAACATTTTAGCTTGACCATTGTTATAGGAATATGTTTAAACATATGATAAGGCTAAATTCCCACTGCCAAATGCCAATTCTAGCAGCTTGTTTTGGACATTCGTAACTCCTTTTTTTGTTCTAGCCGCAACCCACTGACCTTCTCGCTGTGGTTCTGCCACAAAAATGTCAGCAAAATGGCGGAAAAACAAATCCTGCGCTTCCGGTCAAAAGCAAAGCTACAAACAGCCAAAATAGCAAAAAAAAAAAAACAATTGGTTCTTTTACAAAAGTGGCAAATTTCGCGTATTTATTTAAACACATCCAAACAGCATATGCTGACCAGCCACCCACACCACCCGCACCACCCACGCAGCTACTAACCGAACGCCGAAAATGTTTGCCACAATTTTATGGGCCAAAACAGCGGCAAAAAAGCGAACCTTGGTCAGCAAGCGTCATGTACATAATTCTTGTTGTTGTTGCCAACAAAAACAAAAGCGAAAAAAATTATAAAAACCTAAATTGAATTATCCATGTAAACGTCAAGGTCCTTGGGGTCCTTGCCTCCCATATTTGTTTTCCCATATTTGTTTTTATTTATTTTTGGTGTTTTTCTTTTAGTATTTATCAATTTAAGCCGGCAAAACGGATGTGGCTTATAATGCGGCCAGTAGGGAGTTGGGGGGGGAATGCGGGTTTGGGGTTCTTGATATAAACATCAAAAATGCTATGTCCAAAGAATATCCATCGCGTGCCTGGCAAGAATTTGTTATGCCGCCTCCGTTCTGCTTGTGTCCACAATATTTATCTATATCTTTCTATATATATATATATATATATATATATATGTATAGGGAGAATTTTCCTTCTCCTTGGCCGCTTTTCAGTTTTCAATTGAGAATGAGTACGGCAATTGTCGGTTTTGTTAAGCCGGAATTCAATATGACAAGCAAGCAAGAAGACGAGTCCTTTTTGCTCCCATGACTGCTCCCCCTTGCTCCCCTTCGAGCTCAACACACAGCTTGAAAGCGCTCAAGCAAAAATATGAAATGAATCGTTTTGAGCTGCTTCTCTCTCTTCTCTCATCTCTCTCTTCTCGCTCTTTATGAGTTTGGCTTCTTCTTCTTCTTTTCTGCTGCCTTCTTCTGCTCTGCTGCTGTCGCATAAAAGGACTTTGTCATGCGTAACTCATTATTTTTTTTTGCTCAAAAGCCTTTGGCTCACAAAAGCACATAAAAGATAATTACACTCCTTCAGCAAGGACCATGTGGACACATACTGTGATTATACGGAAAATACTGTCATTACTGCCAGCTCAGCAAAGATTTCGACAAACTGCTGAAACAATACACTTTTTTGATATATACTAAAAATAAGTAGAAAACAGTTGGAAAATTAGATATGCCGAATATATCTGAATTTGGTATGCTATATTTGATAAAATTACAATTGGTTAATAATAGTTTGGGTTAAATTTTGTATCAATCGAAAATTGAATTGAAATCTTTCTTTTATTTGTATCGATTTAAATCGATAATATTTTCTGAAATTTATACAAATGCTTTTCTATCTTCAATTACCCTTTTCCTCTTTAAGAATGTACATATAGTTATTATATATATGCCAAAATGATGATAGATAAATTACTAAAAAAAAACACATTTCAATAAATATTTTATTTAAGTATTTAAACACTTTTAAATATGGAAATATATAAGTTTAAGTTTATGCAAGGAACTTACCTCTTGCACACTTTTGTATTAAAATATTTATCCTCAGAGACTCAATTATGACACAGTCACGTTCCCAGGCACTCAACTCATGCCAAGACCATATAATATCTGATATGTTGCATGGATGTCAACATGATGATGATCTCTGCTCCAGTTGACATTTCAATTGGTAGCGTTGCGAATTTGACGATGCGCTTATTGTTGTTTACATCAAACAAAGATTTACGGCAATTAAACATTGCTACGGTTGCTGTATTTGTTGTTGTTGTTGGTTGCTGGTCGGCTGTCTGAAGTGACAACCCTCGCGATTATATCCTTTGCGGTTCACAGGCTCTGTCCGGAGGGTGGCTGCTGAGCGGCGTTGCGTGTCAGTCTCGGACGACGGCACCACGACTAACCCGAGCTGGCAAAAGGACTCCACACAGTTACCAGCAACAGCGAACTACCAACCATAATTTGGGTAATAAATAAAAACGGGGCAGTTAGAATTCTGATGCCGCCGTCGCCGCCGCTGCTGACAATTATCTATGTTTGAGATTTATGACTTGGCCCATTTAGTTTAGGTCCTGGGACCTTGCCGAATGGCGAAGCGTGTCGCGCTGAGTGTGCAAATTTCTGCTGCAATTAATATTCTGTTTGTTTTCTCGTTTTATTATTTTTATTTATTTTTGGCTTTTTGGTTGCAGAGAAATCATCGCTGGACTGTGCCACAACATCCTCGTCACATGCTGTCGTCGCCTCGTCCTCCTCCGCCGCCGCCGCGTCCGTTTCCAGCAGCGAGCTGGGCCGGCACAGCACTGTGGGCAAGAGCAGCAGCAGCAGCACCAGCAGCAACAACGGAGCCGTCTCCAACAATGCCAGCAATGCACTGTGTAAGTCACACTTTCAACATTCTTAAGACTTGCACACATTTGTCAACTGCCCGTTGAGCTTTGACAGCTTTCAGTCAGGACAGCAACCCCGGTGACAAAACCAGTTGCTGTCTACGCGACAATAGAGGGCGCTGCTGCTACTGCCAATAATGAAATTAAGTTGAGCTTTGCTTGATGATGTTTGCATTTGGATGTCTTTTTTTTAACTTTAGACTAGGTTATTTAATTGGAGTGATATTTTTGCAACTAAAAAACCAGATAGAACTGCACACATATGTTAGATATACCAAGCAGACTGCAGACAAGCTGCCAACATGTAAAATAGTCCGATTGTTCTTTGGGAGTTTGAGCTGATGTAATTCCTAAGACAGCCATAGGATAAAGTAATCATATCTGATCAGCTGAGACATATATACTGAATTCAACAAATATGTGCATAAATGCCAAGTTTTCTCAAGTTAGCTTTTAAACTTGGAGAATAATAGTTCGTGACTATATAGACTCGACATGTCAGGTTGATCATTAATATCTATAAATATATATATATATATATATACATATGTATATATTTATATATTAATATATATGTGTAGCTGATATGGGAGACAGAGAATATTTCTTCAATGCATTACTTACAAAATTACATTATACTCTGTAGGAGTATTATAATTTTTAAACTAGAAGTGTTAATAGCAAATTTAAATTCAAATTCCCTGACAAACTGCTAGTAACTATAACATTTAATAGTTAAATTTAGTTAATTTAGCATTTATAAAATAAATAACATATTGAATTCAGTTACCTGGAAAAATTTGAGGGGACTAAAATAGTGTCTCAATTGCAGACACCACTTGACTTTGATGCCTCTTTCAGTTCAGCTCAGTTGGGACTGGTTCTCATAATCTGGTACTTTACTGCACCTCACCCCTTGTTGTCAGCAGGACACTCACTGCTACAGTGGGAAAATTGGCAAACAATCGTTAGGCTTTATGTGGAGTGTGGACTGTAGTTGATGTCCTTTGCTGCCTTTGCTACTGTAAACATACAAAACGCAACAGTCAAAACAATTGTGAAGGCAGCGTTGATAATTTGACTCTTAAGTGCTCTTCAGCGCTAATCCTATTAAGCGTGTTGTTCACACACTCACACACACTGACACACACTCTCTCTCACACACACAATGACAGTACACACTCCAGTGAAGAAGCAACCCCTGCTTGGACAGATAACTCTCATCAGGCAGTCTCTGGTCTCAATCCAAACAACAATGAGGCTAATCGACAGATCATAAAATGATCAAAATGTTATGTGAAGCGCATTAGGGGCACGCGTCGGATAGTGTGATGGGTAAGGGAAGTGAAGGGGGGATGGTCTTTAAATTATGGAATATAGAGGGGTAGCTGGTGAGAGCTGGTAAGAGTGAGTTGCAACAATTCGAGAGGCATGGCCAATTGAGCGGTGGCATTTTTGGGAATATATTTAAAATAATCAAGTTGTGATTATTTGTATGAATTAATTTAAATATTTATTGACTGGAATTCCAATTTTGAGCTGCAGATAAGAGCTGATTTAGATTGTGACTTTAGATTCGCACTTTTATTGGGGTTTTTTATTTTTATACGAATGCAGAGAATAAGGTATATAAAACTGATTAATACGACTAGCCGGAGTAGATATGCTCTTTTGTTTAATTAATTTCTCAGTTCTGATAAATGTGGGCATATATCAATCATATTTTTTTAATTTCGGCAGTATTGAATAACTATATTATATAGATGTCATAGGAACTATACATCGAATAAGGATTCCTTGTATGAAGAACTTATCTGTTTTCCGAGTAATCATCTCGGCAGTAAACTCAGCCACTATTTATAACACTGGAAAAATAACCAACAGCTTTCGAATACTATATTATATAGTTTTAATCGGATCATTTCGTCGGCTTTTCATAAATTTATCTTTCGCTTTGACTCCAGTTTTCAGGATTATAAAATCTTTGGCGTGCTTAAATAAAACTTATTTATAAAGAGCTAAACTTCTGTACGATTTAATGATTTTGCATTTTTACTGTTAGACTGGAACACGAAAATTTAGTAGGAAAAGTTGAAATACAGCAAAGCTCAAAAACATCTTCCACAATTATTTTTACAGTTCTCAGTTCTTATAAGATATAAATATTTCAGCTAAACACATCAAGTAGTTTTTGCCTATTTATTTAGTATAATAAAACTATAATTATAAAATAATTATATATAGAATTATATAATTTAGTTCGTTGAGTTGTAATTATATAGTCCTTCCGTCAATAATTGCAATTCTCTCATTTATTTAATTATAATTTACAAATTTTAAATGTCACATTTTTGACATTCGCTTATCGCTTGCATCGCTTCGTCATCGAAATGTGTCCAACATAATCTAGCATAATCTGTGCACATTTGAAGGCAACCCCGTCATCCCATCCCACTCCATTCCACCCCACCTCAGGCCCAGGCCAGCGGGTGTTTAACTTGTGCCACGCCCCCTTATACACGACGCCCACAAAAACCTGCGCCACGTTGTCGCATTGTCCACATTGTGCCAATGTTGTGTAACCATAACTCCCCATGCACACCCTCCCCCCACTCTTTCCCCGCAATTCACTCCCTGCCCCCTGCCCCTTATGTTGCACCGTATGTTTTGCTCACTTCAAATTTAATTTCTGATTCTGATTTCATTTGCGCACAGTTTGTATTTCTCGTTTAACTCTCGT
The DNA here is from genome assembly GCA_037043605.1 of Drosophila multiciliata. Classification (NCBI taxonomy): domain Eukaryota; kingdom Metazoa; phylum Arthropoda; class Insecta; order Diptera; family Drosophilidae; genus Drosophila; species Drosophila multiciliata. The sequence goes on along the minus strand of JBAMBF010000119.1, from coordinate 610,033 downwards.
TAAATGTTTTTTTTTTCGTTTTTCGATTCTTTTCTGTCGTAATTGTTTCAGGCTGTGAAAATAAATTGAAAATTTTGCTGCTGCTGCTGCTGCCAACTGGCGCACTTTGCCAACACTGGCGCCAACAGCAGGAGCAGTCTCCTTCTGCTTCTTCTTCCCTTTTCGCTTCGTCCTTTTTGACAGCTTTGCGCGCTGTCGCGTTTTGCGTTCAATTTATGCGCTCATCTTTTAAATGCTTAAATATTCCGTTTGTTTTTTTTTTTAGCAAACTGCTAACAAAAAACAAAGTTAGAGTGCTCTGGTCGAGAGTGCTCGACTTGAAGATACAACGAACTGAAAGAGTAGTTTTGCTGATGATGGATTGATTAAAATGAAATACGCTAATGATAATTTTTAGAGTTGAGAAATAATATGCCTTCATTAAATATAATTTAGGAGTTGTGTATTTTATTGCTATCAACAATTTATTTATATCGATAATATCGTAAAAATGAAGTAATCTTTATCTGTGTGCAATTTATGAGAATTTATAATCTAAATTTTTAGCCACAGCTGTTATAGTCTCTGAGATTAGATTGTTTATAAACAATAAAACACATCTGTGAAGTAAAATAAGTGTCAATTCTAAGAATAAAAAGTTAAAAAAAAATAAAATATATTTATTTGTGTATGATTAAATTGTTGATTAAAAAAAAAAACCAAACGCCCGTCTTAATCTTGCTTGCCACTTTTTTTTACAACATTTGTAAAACTTTATAATACCCATTTCAGTAATTTTTAATGGGATCAGGGTATAAAAAGTGGAAAATGTATATATAAATGAGACAATGACTTGGCCTGGTTCAGAAAAGTTCAAACTTTTTCACATGCCATATATGTGTATGTGTGTGTGTGTGTGTGATTCCTATTGATGTCCAAATATTTTTATTCATGGCCCTTTTCGCGGTTCACTTAACTCCGAGTCGTCGTCATTATGGACAACCCCCCATGGGATTTGTGCACGAGTTGCTCATAAATCAATTCATTGTTGTTATTGTTAGTTGCCCCGCCCCGTCTCTTTTTTCCCCACTGAATAAGAAAAAGACGCAGATAATGTTGATGATGACGGCAACAAGCTGGAAAATGTTGCTAATTTAGTTGTGCATAAATTTTGATTTTGAGGCAAGAGATACCAGCAACAAATTTGCCCAAAAGTAATGCCAAACTATTGCAAGCAATTAAAAAGTATGATAAAAAGGCAGTTCCAGAAAGAGAGAGAAAGAGAGAGAGAGTAGGAGAGTTGGAGATGGAGAGAGTTAGAGCGAGAGGGAAGTTACTTTCAACAGGTCGCTTCCGTTTGCGGGGCATTGTGATTTATGCCGCTGAAAATGACCCGCTTCCGACATGGAATATCAAAAATCACGCGCAAGTTTAGAGGCGACAACGACAACAACGACTATAAACTCAACTCTCTTCTTCTTCTTGCTGTTGTTGCTGTTGTTGTTGTTTTTGTCGTTTGCACCTCTACGCCGGAAACGGAGCGCAGCCAGAGCCGGAGGTGGCCGTGTCGAAGCGTCTCCGGTGGCCAAAGCGACTGCAATTTAGTTGTCAATTGAATTTATGAGGCAACCTTCCCCAATCCCAACCAATCCCACCCAGTCGACCAGTTCTCGACCTCAGCAATTTATTGTGTCGCAGTTTTTGATTGCGGCTGCTCCTTTTTTACAAACTCTCCTCCAAGCAGACAAAGAGTATATTGATTTTGGCCTGAAACTCGGTCTAAATCTTGCTTTAAACTTATAGCTGAACAAATTGGCTAAAAGTAAAATATATCTTCTTATATAATATGTATATAGCTGCGTGAGGTAATATATATCCCCAGATCTGTCTTTGTAAGACGATGTCTTTTCAATTAACGAATTTAGCTTCTGAAAAGGATTTCTACATTTTTGATTTATAATTGAGGATGTTTAAATTAAAATTGCTCAAAATGCCCTAATGAAAAATGTTTAATAAAACAAAGTTTATACTTTATGCAGTTAAATTAAGTGGAACAAAAAATTAAATAAAGTAAAAATGGAATGGTTTACTGTACCAGCCCCATTCGACAATTAGAAATAAATTTCATTCACTGACTGGATAGTGCCAAGCCAAGAATTTATCCACTTTTGTTTAAAATATTACAAATAAATATAACAATCATAGTCACTAATTTATTTAATAATTCCTTAATTTATAATTCCTTAAAATTATATTATCACCACCTCTCAATAACCAATATTCCACACAGTGGAAATCAGTTAAATTGGCCAACTGTTCTGGCTTTTGCCAGTATCTCAAGTGCCACAACTCAACCGTGAGAGGAGACAGTTCGAGAGAGGGCAGAGTAGTGGAGGGGGGGAAGCGTGAGAGTCGCTGTTTGGCAACAAATGGCAAAAAGTCAATCGGGCCAATTGACAGGTCGAGCGAGGGTCACACGGCGAGTCAGAGAACAGGCCGTAATTTATGGCTGCTGCTGGCACGTGAAACCGCTCAACCCCCTCAACCCCTTGCACCTTCCGTAGTTTGTCTGTTAATTGTTTGTTTGCTGTTTGTTGTCAATTTCGGCCCCTTTGAGTTCAGTTCACAGTTCGCAGTTCGCAGTTCACAGCTCGCTTTTGGCTCGTGTGAATATGTTGGCTTTCAAAAAATGCTGTTTGGCATAAGTCAAATGTTCAGTTAACCGACGGTAATCGGAGTCGTGAATCGCACCACACGCACCACATGCACCACGCGCACCACTCACCACTCACCCTTCACCACACTCCCTCCCCCTGCTTGTTCATTTCCATTTCCCAGCCGTTTCAATTGCGCAATTATAGCGCCCATTGTTTAGATAGACAACCAAAAAAAAAAAGGACACAAACAATATGCTTTTTTTTTTTGGCCTGTTCTTAATTTGTTTTTATGACAATTTTCACTTTTGGTTATTTGATTTTTGTGTTTTCTTTTTTTTTTTTTTGTTGTTATGCGTTTTGTGGCTTGAGAATAATTGCTGTGAACTGGTGGGAAGATTGGATTGATTAGATAATTTGATAAGTTGATTGCGTGTAGAAGTAAATGTTTGGTGTAGTTTCAATTGACTTGGGTATCTTTTATAAATTTCTCACACTTAATCTTTAATATGATATGTAATTTAATATAATTACTAGACTGGAAAAGCAGATAGAGAGATAAATGTTTGACGTATTTCAAATCTTTTTAAGCTGCTCACACTTAAATTTTGTGATAATCTCTAATATAATATATAAATTAATATAATCACTACACATTAAAAGAGCAGATAGTCTGACAAACTCGCAAACACTTAAATAGTAATAAAATCAGAACTATATAAAATATGTATTCAAAAGCCTAATCCAACAATGGAAAGCGTCTTTCACTTTCAGCAAAGAGCAAAAGTTTTAGCCATTATTGCAGGCTCTGAATTAGCCAGATTTATGGCATGGCACTTTATGGATATTGCCGCCCCTTTGATTAGCCATATATTGAAGCAAGTAAAAGTCTTGAAGTCATCCATAACAATTATGCATTGTATTTAAATGCCGTTGTCTAAGTACAAATGTCTATTGTAATATTCGAAGATATAAAACGCACTTGGAAATTGTCAAGGGTTTTCTAAACTCTTTAGAAATAAGGGTGGATTTTGCTAGAAATCCTTTCTAAGAAACATTATTTTTTGTATAGAAAAGATTTTGTGTTTTTAAAGATAGACAATACAACTTTCATGGAAGAATCACTTGAATTTTGTAAAAGTCAGTACTTTTTTTTCATTATGTAACTAAAATAAAAAAAACCTAATTTAGTTTTTAAGCAAGAAATTCGCTGCATGGCAAACAACTTTTCTTTTAACCCAAATCTTAATGAGTTTTGCCCATAGTTGCTGGTTGCATATGGCAGGTATATATTTATGTGTATATATGTTGTTATTTGTTGGGGAACTATACGGTATTCCACGCCCCTTTTGCTGCCGCCTCTAATTTCTATTATTCCAATACGCATATTTCGCCAGCAATAACAAAGAGAAAGGAAAAAAAATCACAACGCGCATTAAAAAAATCGCTGCAGGCGAAATGAGCAATCCAAGTGTGAAGGAGGGGGGGTTGGCTGCGGAGAGACGGAGTGGCAGAGAGGTGGTGGGGGAGTTCATATTAAAGAGCCGCAACGGGTGTGGAGAAAGGAGCAATCACTTCGAGTCCCAAGTCCAAGTCCAAGTCAATGCAGCAGGCGCCGCCTGTCATTCGCCTCTGGCGGACCAGTCAGTCGGCCAGTTGGCCACGTGTCGCCTACTCCCCCCCACGCTGCACTCTACCCCTCGCCACGTCGCGTGTTATATCATTCATACGTCATTAATGGCCACGTGTGTGCGCAACGAGGGCGACAATGTTGTCCCTGTTCTTGTTCTTGTTGCTGTTGTTTTTATTGTTGTAGTTTGTTTTTGTTGCACAGACACAGGCGCGCGTAATATTAGCAACATTCTCACTCTCTCTCTCTTTCTCTCACTCTCTTTGTCTCTCTCTGTTGCGCTGCTTTATTGAGCTTGAGAAAACAAATCGCAGTGTTGATTGCGTTTCTTATTAACAATCGCAAATGTTGTTGGTGGTTGCCCAAGCTAGACAATATGCTCCCTGTCCAACACCACACCCGCACACCACTCCCCCTCTGCCCTATGCCCTATGCCCTCTCCCTCCTTCTCGTGTCATGTTTGTCTTGACGCTCCGTTGACTTCTCTGGCAACAACAATTGGTTTTTGGGGTCTGAGTTTTCTGGATGACGCATTTATAGTTTTGGGCATCAAGTTTTCGGTTTGCCTTTTTGTAGGCGTTGCTCGGTGAGCGACTTACAAACCGCGGCTTAAATAGCTACGACCCTCCATCCTCCCATCCCCTCAAATCCCCTCAGTGAACGGAAATGGGGGTTTGCTTGGAAAATGGCGGAAACCGTGGCACAAAAGGAATTAATTTAAAGTTTTGCCACAAGCGTGAAAATCTAATTACATAATGAATGCAATTAAAATACCAACTAAAATTTCGCACACCCAACACACACACACATACATACATACACAAATTGAGAGCAAGCCGAGCGACGCGATGGGGCAAACATTTTAGCCAAGTTAATTTCGTTTCAGCTTTGCCTCCGCAAAGCCTTTGGCTTTTGCGAAGAAACAGCAAATTGCTATTTAGCCATTTTAGATTCCATTAGCACTGGCTCACACACACATACTAAAACATATACATTAGCACACACACAGAAATATATAGCAGTTAAGAGGGTCGTTTATAAAGTTAAAAGTTTATTAAAATAATTTAATTCATTTCTTCTAAATGATAAAAGACTCAATTTTAGCCTTGACTCCGAATTTTGATATGTGAAATTTAGTCAAAACTTTTTTCAAATTATTTTTAAATTTAATTTATTTAAAAAAATGTGATTCTATGTCAAATATGAAGTAAGAAATTTATTCCAAAGTACCTTTTGTAGACTGGCCAAAACTTATCACAGTCGCAACTTGGTTAAAACTCAATCGATTTTTCAAAGCAAGTGCTTATTTATTGACAATAATTTGGTCTCTAGATTAATCGTACACTTAAATCCGCAAATTGCTTTTGAGCCGAAAGTGAAAAATATAAATTCATGAGACAAAATACGCTATGAGTATAAACTGAGTTTCTCTTAGCCAAAGGCATTTTGGTCACCGTCTGACCTCTAGTTAATTTTCACATTTAAAAGTTTGAAAACGAGTTTCCAAGATAAAACTCAAGTATAAATTTAAAAAAAAAAATAAAAAATATGGCCAAGAAATGGGTTCTATAAGCAATAACATTATTTAGACTGATTCGATTTTAATAGTATGTTTTTTATAATTATTTTATAGCTTCCAGATTAATCAAACATTTAAATTTGAACCAGTTCTGCCGTTTTGAAACTAATCTAAAAATGATAGCTAAAATATTCGCTTATAATTTCAATCGACTTTTAATGATATGGAATTCATATGGCCTTCAAAGGTTTTAGAATTTCTTGTTTATTAAATTTATGGAGTGACCCTCGTTGGCCATGGCTGCATATGAGTTGGGTAAATGGCTGCCGTCAAACTCAAGCTAAAGTCGCTCAGTCCAGATAACTTTTATTAAATAACTGCTTGTCAAAGCAAGGCAATTGCAGCACACACACACCCACACACACACACACACACATTGCCTTGAGTTAGCAAGTTTTTGCAAAAAGCGAAATTTGTTTTTAGTTGCACAACAACAAAAAAAATAGTTGTATAAAAAGCTTTCGCTTTGAATGAGCAGCTGCAATTTGTAAGTTGACGCCTGACGCCCGAAAAGAGAAACACACACAGATACACACACACAGACACAACACACAGATACACACACAGACACACAGCCAGCGGCTATATTAGTCTAAAAGTGTAAAATGAGTTTTGTGCGCTGGGCTAAAAAGTAAAACAGAAAACAATTTCAATGATCTCAAAAATTAATTAAGCCAGACAAAAAGGGGCAACCTGCTTTGGGTGTGTGGGTGTTTGTGTGTACACATGTGTGTGTGTGTGTAGCTAATATTTTGCATAGACTTGCAGCAGAGCTGGCTGAAAGTTGCACTTGAGCAGCCAAAGTGACGCAGGCGACGACGTTGACGTTGACGTCAACGGCGACTGCGACTGCGACGGCAACTGCGACTGCGACGAAGCCAACCTTTTTGCAATCAGCGGGGCAACAACTATTGTCGATTTGAGGCGCACAACAAGCAGCTTGAATGACTGAACACAATCACACACACACAACAACACACACACACACATATAGACATACACCCCCCCCCCCCCCCCCGTCCAATCTCACAGTCATTGTTTTCAGGTGTTTACCCCTAGTTGTCCCCCACAAGTCAAAGCTACCTACTCACACACCAACACACACACGCACACCCACACACACACACATGCGCTGGCGTTTTGTGGGTGTAGCTTGGCTAAAATATGAAGGCGAACGAACGACGAAACGGTAATATCCTTGTGTTTGGTGGAAGGAAAAAGGAAGTGGATAATACATCCGTCCTTGTTGCTTCGTGTGTCACCCACTAAAAAGGCAGCGCCACTTCGCAGTTGCTGCTGCTGCTGCCGCCGCCGCCGCTGCCAGGAGAGAGTGCCAGGAGAGAGTGCCTAAGCGAGCGAGATAGCAATAGACACAAACGTGCCAGCGAAAGCGAGCGAGAGATAGAGAGAATGTGTTGCCTAAAAGCTGAAAAGTTGTACAGTTTGATTTCAAGTGGAAACGGTAAACTCCTACAAAATGAGCGAAAGAGAGAGGAAGAGCGAGAGAAAGAGAGAGGGAGAGTAAAGCCTGTACAAATGATCGATAGAATATAGATAGATATATTTACAGTTATACAGTTACTAAGTATTAATTTTGTAATTTTAAGAGTTGAATTTTGTATTTATTTCGAATTTTTTTACATTGGCAAAATTGAGCTAAATTTTGAGTGCACTTTCATGTTTTCTCAATTAAAGGCAAAAAGTGTTTTTTGTGTTTGTCAAAAGCCATTTGCAAAAAGAGCTTTTGCAGCGCCAGAGAGAGAGTGTGTATTGAGTGTGTGTGTGTTGTGTGTGTGTGTGTGTGTGTGAAATGTTAGGCCACACCTTGTCTCTACGCTGATTGGTGCTGCAGTGGCAATAAAAGGGGTGGTTTGCTGTGTTGTGTGCGCGCGTGTGCGTGTGTGTGTGTGTGTGTGGATTATAAACCCAAGCATATCCTGGCGCGCATAAAGGACAACGGCAGCGACGTCGTTGTCGAACAGAGCCAGCAGCAGCCTGTCCCAGACAGATAGATACACAAAAGCGGCAACAGCAGCAGCAGCAGCAGTGGCAGTGGCAGCAGCAGCAGTGGCAGCGGAGGCAGTGGCAGTGGCAGCATTAAACCACCCACTCAAAGCAGCGCAACCACCCCAAAAAAAAAAAAAAACAAAAAAAAAACACCACAACCAACCGCCCAGGCACTGGGCCGAGCCTGCGCCCTTACTCCCAACCGGGGGTGGGTTGCTTGGGTGGATTGCAGTTGGTCTTGTTGGGCAAGTCAGCTCTCAGTTCAGGATATGTGCGATTTGATGACGACGGAATGAAATCAATTGTTACGCTGCCGTGCCACAGATCGGACGCAATCCGGTGTCACACTTCATTTTGATTCTCTGTTGCACAGTTTGTGAAAGTGATTTACGCTGCGTATACGCGATTTAGACACACTCAGACCAACACAGACCAACACCGACACACCCAGAGATTGACACATATAAATCAGTTGTAGTCCAAAGTGCATTGGTTAGCTCTCCGTAACCGGAAGTGGAGGTGTCCGGTAAACGGTAACCGGTTCCGATCGTCACTTTTCCCGTTCCGTTTTCCGGCCGCTGACTTTTTTTAAAGCATTTCTCAACCGGCTTACGGATTGAAACAGCTCCCATAAACTGTGTGTGTGTTATTAGTTTCCGACGCGACCAATAATTGAGTGCGCTTCAGCAGTAAAAAAATAGAAGAAAAAAATATTCATATTAAAAACAGGCGGAGGCTTTTGAAAGACTTAATAAAAAGCGGCGGTTTTAAGTCCGGCGGTTTCTAGTCCGGCGGTTGCCGACGCTGCTGCCGACACAATGCTTGACATCAAGTCGTCCGCTGATTATTTGTCACGCTCCACGGGCAGCTTTAGCAACTTCTCAATGCTCTTCGCAGGTGAGTGGGCAATGTGTGAGTCCAGCCGGCCACCAGCGGTCATTGGCAATCCCACGTGGAATCCAAGTAAATAAATAAATATGCCTAAATCTGAATTGTAATATTCAAATCACATTTCACACGCTCAAAACTGAACTCTTTCCCCCTCACCCCCTTTCCAACTCTTTGCAAGATTTATATTTTTTTTAATATTGAACTTTTCTCATGTTTCAACATTTTTCTACTTGCAGATTCCTCGTACAAATCGTCGTGGGGCTCCCACAGCTCCGCACAATCGCAAGGTGAGTTCAAAATGCAAAGCAAAGCTTAAATGATTAAAAAAAAATTAATTTTTAATCATAATTCAATACACAAAGTTGAAAGAAAAGAAAGCGTGATTCTCTTGGAAATGCACAAAAAATTATTTTGTGGTCGGTCTAAACTTTCCAATCTAATAATTATTCTATCTAAAACTACTACAATTTAATCCCGTTTTCAAAGTCCATTTCATAATATTTTGATTACTAGATTAATACTTGATTACTATGTGAATTCGACGTTTTGATAAATTAAATAAATGCTTAGATAAAAGTTTCTTATATTTAACTAAACTTAAAATATGTGAATTAAGTTAGTTAAAACTAAGAGATTTTTATCTAATCATTTCTATTATTTAAAATCATCGAATCAAGAAAATTTATAGATTTTTAAAGAAATAGGGCAGAAATTGTATTATATGCTGATAACATATTATAAAGAGTTTAGACAATTTTATAATATATCTCTCAGATTATTCCAACTTGCTGTTAAGGAAATCTTTGCAAGATATAGAGTCAAAATTGTGGCCAATATTAGCAGTATTTGTAAGGAGTATCTTTTAGAGGCACCTCTGTAATGCATTACTTTTGCACACCTTCATTTTATTGAGGAATTTTGGTTCGTCTGTTGAGAGACTATTCTGCTCTTTACAAATTCATAACGCCTTCCTCTCGAGAATCTATTAAATATACTTTGCAATTTGCAAAAGTTTAAATGATAGCCAATCAAAAAAAATGTGCTTAAAAAGTTTCAAAATTGTTAACCACAAGTTAAGCCAGGCAAAAAGCACTTGAAAGACCAATAAATAAATATGTAAATACATGTTGTGCACACACTGATTAGCACACACACACACAGAGTGGGGGAAAGGATGCCCAATGAAGCATACCAAATGGCATTCAATCTATCAATGGAAAAATAAAATTGAAAAGGTGTTGCCTACACGTGTTGTTGTCCTGTGTCCTGGCAGCAGACAGGCGACAGCAGTTT